>CAHIKZ030005400.1:932500-995000 GCA_903632075.3 Acanthosepion pharaonis
CAGAAAATGCAGAATCCTTGATACATGTCAAAGAAAGTTTATCAACATCGCTTGTATGTATGTCAAATAATTATTATTTCGATATCTTAATTATTAGCTTTGTGTCCTGGTTTGATTGTTGTCTTCTAATTGTGCCTTGTGAAAGAGAAAACAAGAAGAATTCTAAAGACATGATTTAAAGCTGAATAAGTTTAGAGAATAACTTGAATGTAATACGTCATGTATAAGAAAGAAATATGACGACAGCAGTCAAATATAGGATGAAATAATATAGATAATTAATTTAAATATTTTAGAAAAGTAGAGTAATATGAGAGAAAACAGCAGCAACACCAACCACAACAACAACAACAACAACAATAATAATAATAATAATAATAATAATAAATGTGGCAAATGGGAACATCAACAATCACTGTTGTAGTTGGAGCCTTCGGATTGGTTGGAATAGATTCCGGTAGACATATCGAAGAGATTCCTGGAATGGATGCCTTAAAGAAATACAAAAGATTGTCCTTACGAGTACAGCTCACACCTTACGAAGGAATTTATCTATGTAAAATATGTATTTGAGTTTTTTTTTTTTAAATTGGCCAGTGGAAAATGTCATGATGCTATTCCTAACCTTAGATCTCTGGGTGTAACCCAGAAAGAAAGGCGTACACACTAGAAATCAAAGAAGATAATAATAATAATAATAATAATAATAATAATAATAATAATGCTATATCAAGGAATTTTGTAATGACAAGGAATTTAAAAAGTTTAAAATTACGCCGACACCATATTGTATTTGGCAGAATATGAGATGTTCAGACCACTATTGTCCCAGTTATAATTGGAGTACTGGGATCTATACAACAGAACTTAAAAGCCTACATTAAGGAAAAGAGAAAGAAAGATATTAAAATTCCTTTGTTTCAGAAACCATTTCTTGCTGCTACAAATATTCAGTTAAAGTCTCTGCTTGTGACGAAACAAATCAAATTTCGTACAGAACAAATCAAATGTAACAACAACAACTACAGCAATAATAATAACAACAACAAATCGGGCATGTAAATGATTAGATGTGTTAGTATATACATATTTAGATAGACGAATTTAGATATAATACAGTAAATATTCTGTTCATTATCACGGGGTCTTTTGTTAGTTGCTTGATCTTAAACAGTTTGAGAGGTCTCCACACGGCTGACGCACCGTGTATCTCTGTTCATGGGCGTGAGTATTAGGGAGAGCGCATCATTGCCTGAGTCTTGTGTGTTGTTTTCTAAGCGTGGAGGATGTGGCAGCCATAGCGACTTTGGAATCACATCGTCATACTTTGGAAACCCTTTAATCAGGGACCGACTGAGTGGAATTGGTTATGCGACACTGATGAATCTCTCAACACATCGCACATATTTGGCTGTAACACATGTACTTGCTTTACCCGTATCAGTCTGGGCGTCATGATGGGGATATTGGCGTTTGTTTGTTCATAACTCAGCGCCAGCCTGCTGCTCTATTACTCAATAGTAAAAATAATGATGGAGTTGTCTTTTCTAAAGATAGTAATGAGTAGAAGAAAACACAGAATTTATAGCATAAGTAGAGAAGAAAAAGCAAAGTAGTAACAATAATGAGAAAGGAGTAAGAAATAAAATCAATTATAAATGAAGGAGAACAAAGATAAGTAGTAGTTGTGATGGTGGTGGTGGTGGTAGGAGTGAATAATCATACGACGATGATAGTGATGACGAGGAAGATGGGTAGGAAAGAAAGATAGTGAAGTAAATGTTAATGATGATTACATTGCCGTTACCACCAATGACAGTGATGGCATCGTCATTAAGTCAAACGCTGACGTTCCGTTTTCTATGTGTTGCTGTAAAAATAGGCGCTTTTTTTAAAAGAATTACTAATGCAAATCCTATTAATTCCAAGATGAAAGGAGAGAGAGAGAGAGAAAGAGATCGGCACGACACAATAACGATTTTTTAAAAGTAAAATTCTAAAATAAAAAACGCTAAACATATAAATGTAAATACCTATGAAGAGGAGAAAAAATATGTGAGAAGAAGAAGAAGAAGAAGAAGAAGAAGAAGAAGAAGAAGAAGAAGAAGAAGAAGAAGAAGTAAATAAATAAGATGTTTGGGAAGAGAGAAAAAAAGGTGGTTAGAATGAAGGAGAAATGAGATTAAAAAAAAAAGAAAATAGCTCACGAAAGCTTTAATAAAGTTAAAACAAGAAGTAAGGTAAAAGAAGAATGGATTAATAAGAAGAAAGAAGAAATTAAATGTAGCAAGATGTTATATAAAAAGTATTAGATAAAAACGAAAAGAAACAATAGAAAAACAATGGAAACAGTAAGAAAGAAAAAGCAGAAATAATTTGAAAAAAGAAAACAGAAATAACGAAAAAGACCAAAGAATGATTTAAGAAATAAAAGAATGGGAAACGTAATATACGAAGAAGTGTAGAAAAAAAAGATTGTTAAGAAAACAGAAGAAAAACAAATATAGACAAAGAAAACGAAAACAAGAAAACACTAATGGAATACAACATAATAAAAAAGAAAGTGAAAACGAGGAAGAAGCAGAGCAAATAAATTCAGAACAGAGTAATAATTGTAGTCGTAATCACAGGAGTTTTAAGTAAATGAACAACAGAAACGACAGCAGGAAAAATGACAAAAAGCAACTCATGTTATGGCGAAGAGGAAGCTAACAACGATTAGCATAAAAGACAAAGACCTGATTAAAATGTTGATGTAATGAAAGAAAGGAAAGAAGTTCGCTATCTTTACAACAACATTAGTAGGAAAAAAATCGTTTGAAGCAATAAAAAAGCTAACAAACAAACAAGTAAAACAACGAAGACGTAAGCACTCGCTGGTATGTAAATGAGTTTCTTAAACTGAATCGAGAAGAGAAAATAGGTTAATCGAAGGCAAGGCGGTTGTGGAGGCTAAGTATACAGAATACAAATACACACATATATAGAAAAAAAGGCTAAAGTATATAATAATCTTGGTACCCGTGACTATTTCGCTGATTCCTATTATTAAATGCTTTTGCGTCACAGAAAGACAATTTGATGACGAGATGACCAGTTCTTGGGGCGTTCGATAGGCGTGACATCAGTGACATGAGACGAGGTCAGGTCTTCACTAAAGCTAGATTTAATTCTGAGTCAGGATTTGCTATTCCTTGGCACAGTCTAGACATACACAGTTCTAACGAATGCACACACATAGATATAAGAATAGATTTTTAAAGTGATAATAACATCTTATTTTAACTGATAGAGGTTGCGCCGGCTAATTGAGAGCACATATTTTAGATGGTCATAAATAAGAGATGACCTAACGTAACGCGGTATGCGTCAATTCTAATACTTTCCTTCCTCTTATCATATTGAGAGCATTATGACTGCATATTCAAATCAGAAGAAAGAAAAAAAGGAAACGATGTTCATGTACCCCGATATTGAATACCACCATGACTCAGGTTCCTGAAAATGTCCATATGAAGACGAATTACGAATTATGGTTACCAAGTTTGGGTTATCTGTGATTGTCCTGGGTATGTTAGACAAGAAGAGGTATATCATGTTATCCATGCATCTCTCAGGCCATATTGACTTTAAGGCTACTAGATTTTTACGGGTTTTAGTAGAACTCTATTGTGTGGTTATATATATATATATATATATATATATATATATATATATATATATATATATATAAAGAGAGAGAGAGAGCACGTGACAGAAATACCTCCAACATAATGGCAAAACATTAGCTAGAAGAAGACAGTGTTGCCAATAATGCCTTGACATTATGTGGGAGGTATTTCGGGGATATTTATGTGAGAGTTATGCCTTTCGCCCGTGTAGGAGTGTGGGTGTGGGTGTAAAAATATATACATATATGTATGTGTGTGTAGTAGAAAAGAGAAAATAAAGAAAATGATTAAACTACATATACCCCCCTCAAGAGTACAACAAGCATACGCGAGCACACAGACAGACATGCACAGGCTGATAGATAGATAGATAGATAGATAGATATTGTTCACCTTAACTGGGATAAATAAATAAATGTGTCTTCAAGAAAGCATCCTGTTATAAAATCATTAACTCAAATATCTCCATTGCATTTCACTGAACTAATGTCACTCAAACTTGTTCGTTACTGACACGAAATCGATACAAACATGTATATGTATTTAATCTAAGTGTTGCAAAAGGTCATAATGGTTGAGGCTTCAGTTAGGATTGCATTCAGTATCCTTCCATATCGCTAATTTAACTTGTTGGTGATCTAATTTATACGGTTTTATTTATTGCAGGTATCATTGCTATATTAGACTTCCATTAGACAAGCTGACATGAAAGAAACCCAGCCGTCGGCGTAAAGAAATATGCTGTCGAGCTAGCTCTAGTTGTCTCCAAACTCTAAAACTATTAATTCGCTGTTTCCTGTTTTCCATTTTGTGAAAAATCCTCATTTCTAGTTCCTGTTTTTAATAACTCTGGAGAGATTTCTGACCAATTTATCTTCTATCGCTTTCAGCAAAATATTTGAGGCTGAAGTGGTTAATCTTCTTACTTATCACGGCCTACTTTCTGACAAACAATATGGCTTCCGTTTTGTCGGGTCTACAGCTGATGAGCTAGCACAATCACTGAATAAGTCTATCTAGTTTTTGACAAGAACGGCGAAGCTCGAGTTGTGACTCTAGATATCTCGAAGTCGTTTGGTCTTCCACGATAGTTTCAGGGCTACCGTATTACCGGACGAATGTTTGATTTAATACAATCGTCACTATCAAATCGCAAAATGAATGTCATTTTGGACGGGCTCGTTTCAGATATGAACGTGGGTATACTCAAAGGCACTATCCCACACAGCTTCTGATCTTCATCACTGATCTTCCTGATGTTATCAGCTACTAAGTAGGCATTTATGCCGATGACAATATTTTAAATCTGTTTCAATAACGAACCCGACATGGCTGACAATGTTAACTTGTTCGCTGCTTTTGAAAAGGATCTCCAATCACTGGTTAACTGGAGCAGGAAATGGTTTCTAAATTTGAATGCCTCCAAAACGAAACTGCTCTCATTTACCCTCTATAGAGAAAGTCTCCTGCTAGCCATCACCATTGAAGATAATAGGCTCCTGAAGAGCAAAATTGTGCGCCATCTTGTCCTCACGTTTACCACTGACTTGAATGGAACAACTACATTGAATCAATAGCTGCATCTAATCAAAAGAATATTTGGTCACTGTTTTTTTTTCACAAGGTTTTTCTCGTCAGAGCTCATCTTGCACAATTACAAATCTACCATTAGTCCCTGTATTGAATACTATTTCCATATCTGGTCTGGTGATCCTGTATTCATCTCGAGGTTCTTGACAAAACTCAGTGAAGGTTCTGTATTGTAATCGATCCTGACTTGGCGTCTCGACTTCAGTCACATTCTCACCAACGCGGTGTGGCTTCTCTCTGTCTTTTCTAGAAATATTTTCATGACAACTGCTCTTACGAGCTATTTTACCTGGTTCCTCGATTACATGAATTTAAGCGTGCTATTAGGTTGGTTTTACTGTTGAAATAGTTAAATGTAACCGCCTCTTTTACCCCAAATGTTTCTTTTCAGAGTCTTCCCGCCTGTGGATATCCCTTCCGTTTACATGTTTCACTGATAACTACAATTTTTAAAAATTTAAATGCAACGCTTATCGCCATCTTCGTTCATCTTTATCCTTACCTCAGTCTTTCTATACCCAGTATTTTCTTTCATTTTCACTCTCTGTAAATCCTTGACTACTAATTACATTCACGTCTGACTTGAAGTGAGATATCCGTTGGAATTCACACATTGCACTCGAAATATTTGAGCTTAACAGCTTACAACAAAATATTGCAATAACAATCATAAGTATGAAGGCACGTTGTTCCTTTTCAAATCATGAGACTTTACCCAGATTCGAATTATCAGATAGGTGACAAATTTATTAGACTAGGAAGGCGATACCAACGTACGCCACTTTTGGAAACTGCCTTGAAAGCATACCACAGATTGCTCCAAGTCTTGTGAAGGGAATAGGGTAGGCAAAACTGTTTAGAAACCCTTGATGGTTTGCCTATCAAGAAGTCGCAAGTCTTTTCGCGTGCTGCCGTTGTTCGAAATTCTGATCATCATACATGATTTCTCCTCTCGAAACTTTATCTAATTTTTTTCAACATAGTTAAAGAGGAATGTGTTCGGAATAAGATAATTTTAGGCAATTATTTAAACAATTTAAATGTTACAAATGAAAAATATATTAAATTGACAAGAATCTCGATTACATTGAAACAGATAGGAAATGCGTGAGGGTGTGTGTTATGACTTCTTTTTTTCCCTCCCTTCGCTTAAATAAAAAAAAAAATTCTGATCTAAATTTTTCTCCTGAATTTCCGCGCACTGAAAAGAGAACGGTCTATTCTTTATCTGAGATTTTTGGGCTACATGCCCAAATCTCAGATAAAGAATAGACCCTTTTACGGAAAACTAAATGACTAACAGCAAGCACGTAACAACAAGATTCATTCATTTTATGGTTATGTTGATAAACATCGAAAATAAACAAAAGTAAAAAAAAAATGAGTAATAGGATTTTAAATTATATTCTATTCATTTTATTACAAGGGCAAATATAATTGTCCTTCATTAATACAACTAAATTTCGATCATTAAATTACGTTTTGTCCACTAGTTCCAGATGACAGCGTTTGATTCTGTGTTTTTGTTGAAATAGTCACGCCGTGACCATTACTATATATATCAGTGTTTCAGCCAATGAATATAAGTTTTCTAGGCAAATATACACTCCACCATTTGGAAAACTGGCGTAGCGTTATCTCCTTACACCTATTATCCGTTGTTGTTTTTTCTTCTTCTATGTGCCTGGTCTATTCAGGAATTTGGCGATCATGCCTCTTCTCAATTCCTTGTACTTTGTAGCTGTTTAAAATATTTTGTCTTTTTGTTATCTCTCGTAAAACTTGTTCTGCTATCCTTTTACTCAAGCTCTCAGAAGCATTTTTTCCCTCACTCTCTCTCTTGCCTTCAATCTGTCCCCATCGGTATTTACCAAGCGACCTTTCATCAATATATTCCCCAAAATTCCAGATCTCTCTTTATGATGTTAAATATTAGTGTTCCTTTTGTTTCAATATTCATTATAACATCATTGTTGCTCACATGTTCAGTCAATTTTTCATTATTTCCCTTGCTTGAGAGTGTAGGAATTGTCACTATGATGAACATATAGTAATTTTTGTCCGTGTTCGAAAATTCTTCCTATTTTTATGTGTAGTGTTCATTCATGGCGTGGGTGATAAATTAATAACCCATTAGAAGTTCTTAGTAACGAGTATCCTTTTACTATCTACCCCTCCCTCTTCTGACATCCATTTATACAAATCCGTTAAGAGAATACTCGCTTCTTCCATGATTCCTGCTTATCTTCAGATTCCATGTGAGTATCAAATTTTCCTAAGGTTCTTTCCTTTATTTTCAGCTTTTTCTGATTACAAATATAAATGACTTCTTTTTTTTCTATTTTCCTTAAAACATTCCTGTTAATACGTAAACACCCATTAAAATATTTCCAAAGCAACATCTTCTAAAACCAAAATATGGTTTGGAATTGTTGTTACATGAAATTTCAATGTGATATTATTTCTGAGTTTAAATTTTTTATCTATTTATTCACTGAATTCACTTTTTATCGTTTCGATGGAAAAAAAATCACTAAATATCTTTATACTCTCGACTCTTCTTATCTTTTCTCATTACGACGTCAAAGTATTATTTATCGCATTTAAATAGCACGACTGTTTCGCCTTTGCTCAAATGATAAGCATTTAACCTCGATAATTGGAAAATAGATATTTTCAAGATAAAATTATTTTTTTCGGGAAATCATTTCGATACATTAAAATAATATGAAGTAAACATAAATATTAACACGCATAATCATAGCGAATTTTAACAAAAGCTTTTAACAATGAAGAATTTTATAACAGGGGAAATGAACTTAGGAAGTTTAAGGAGTGGGTCAATGAAGAAAATAAATATTGACACAAAGAATTTGAAAGATAAATTGGAATTGCCGCAGATGGAAATCCAAATTCTTGTTAATGCAAAGGGTACCTAAATATATGGAAATGCTTATCGTGGATAATCTGATTGATTATTACGATTGCGTAGTGTGTTCGACCCTTGCTGGTTACTGCATGTAAAATTCGATATTAAATAACCTAGAAAGCGTTGATATGTCGTAAATTCAACCAAACATCAAATTAACAGTAAAAACCAGAATAACAGCATCAGGAAGAAATACCAAAGTAATAATCGCAAAACATATAAATATGTAATGTTGGGTAACTTGTGAAAAAAGCAAGACTGTATACCCTAAAATAAATGGTCGCATTAAATTCTGCTGATAAGTGATGTTTGACCATTGAAAAAATGATCTCAGAAAGAACGACTGATTACTTTAAAATAATTAGTGAAATCTTGTATAGGTTTGGGATTTAAACAGATCACCTAATTCAAAAAAGGAGACCAGATATAATTATTGAGAATGAATCAAAGGAAATCTATGTAACCATCGATCAAGCTTTATCTTCTGATCGTAGGCTGAATATAAAAATCATGAAAAATATTGATAAAAGGCATGACCAGGACGTAGGTAAATTAATAAGCAAAGAGAAAAGCATGTAAGTCTCGTACCTATAAGAATTGGTGGGCTTGGAACAATCCCAAAGATATTACTGATTAATTTTAAGGAGATTAGAGAGAAGGAAGAGGCTGTCCATAATGCGGTATATATTTGTTGCACTAATGTTCGAAACGAAAAGGATTTGCCATCAAAATTTCAGAGAGGAAAAAAAAAAGAGAAATTATGAAAGAAATAGAATCAACCTGATTATTAATAATAATAATAATAAGAAGAAGAAGAAGAAGAAGAAGAAAAAAGAAGAAGAATAAATACCACAAGTAAGAAGATGGTGGACTCTTGGGAATTTCAGGTGCTGTAATGGATGCACTGTTGGTATAATGAATAGCGGTTCGCTGTTGGAAATCTGATAATCGAATTCCAGTCCCAGTCGAGGACGTTATACACAAATAACTTTGGGGAACTTAAGGATCCATCTCTTCTCCTTCCAGCTTTGGGTTAATTAAAAACTTGTATCAGTAAAACTCATTATTATCCTCCGCAAATTCTTACAATCGAAAACTATTTTTTGGTTTTAAAAAATAAACAAAGGGTTGATAAGCCGAAAAAAACAACCCATCAGAATATACCTGTATCTGTATAAATAGCAATTAGTATATGTTAGCATGTCATCTTATTTGCTTCATTAAAGATAAAAAAAGAAGCGAAAGAATTGCTTAATACGAGTACCTCTTCCGAGTCGCGTAAAAATTTTGAAACATGAAGAATAATGCAACAATAAATTCCGCACAGCTGTACAGTATCTGGCGCTGTATTTTCTATAATTATTTTTATGGGAAGTCTTGTGATTGTTCTGATAAGCTTTCCATTTTTGTAGGTCAGCTTTACGAATTTAAGCTTAGTAATGGATTGCATTTAGGTCTCATCCGTTGGAATTTCTAAACATAATAATAAGTTTTTTTCTTTATAGTTTTTTATTTTCTCGCAATTCTCGATTCCAATTTTCCTACCATTTTCATAAATGTAAATGCAATATCAATCATAATGTTAGGTCTCGTGGAAATCTATTCTTTTATTACCCTTTCTTCTCAGTAATGTTTTCTCAGTAACCCCCTGCAACTTATCGCCCTACTTGAAGTGGGAAAATATAAAAACAGCACTATAGATAGATTAGCTATAAATCCAAGGGATAATTGCATCTGTATAAAGGCCAAGTCGTGGCTGACATCTACGTGTATAGTAGTTTGGAGGTGACTTGTTGTCACTTAATCACTAGTAATAATTACCATATAATTGCATATAAACATGTTTATAATATGTGCACACTAAAATGTTTGGAATATTTTAGAATATGTTTAAAATAATGTTTAAAACATGGTTAGAATATGTACACGCTAAACGCTATCATATCGGCGAGATGGACTTTGAAACCTAAACGAACCATTCAATTTAAGACGGAAAACCAAATCTGCTTATAGCAAATAAGAAAACTTGTCAAAAGATGAAGTTCCATCGGAACACAGACTAAAATTGGAAAACTTTGAAAAGCTCTATAGATATCTAGACTTCCCAAGAGAAATGAATAAGAAATACGGGATATATAGATGTCAGTTGTATGCATCGTTATTGAAACAATTGGAACGCTTCCAATGAATGTATCAAAAGGTTTGAATGAAACCTGGAAATGGAGGAAGAATTGGTGCCATCTTAATATAGAATAGTAAGAATTGGAAATTTTCTGTCACATCATCTTTAGCGTTACTCAACAGTTAGTACAACTCTGAATGAGAAAAAATAAGAACGACATATGTTAAAAATATAACTGCAATTCAAACTGTGGTCGAATGAGTCAAATTTTGTGGCAAAACGTTGTAAAAGTATTCGGTGTCGAGAAATAATCATTGCTGGTGATGCACAAATGAAAACTGGAAATAACAAATAGACTAAATTAGCCAATACTTATATTAGCAGGGCATTGAAAAGAAAAAAAATATTGGTTGGATTGTTAGGGGAATTTTTGTCATCTGATCCGTAACAAGCGCTAATAGCTTGTATATTCATGTAATCATAGAAGGGTTGACAACACTTTGACTTACTGTGATGGTTAGCAAGATTTTCTCGCTAGAACAATTACGACAGAGTAGTGAGTTCGTTCATCACTGGGTGTTTACACTTTTGGCCTTGTGACACATCTAAGCTACGATTACTAAATCACGTTAAGAGTCATACTGAAAAACACCTACAAACATCTGAGATTTCATTTTTTTTTAGTTTACAACAACATAAATATTAAACGAGACTGATTTATCACGATCATTCTTAAACTGTTTCATTTGGGATATAGTTTGTTATTTTTAACTAAAAAAAGTTATTTCGATTATATATTCGCATAATCAACTTTCTAAAACCCAGTAAAAATGCAACGGAGAAAAGCCGAAAAATATTTGTTTTTAACCTGACACTTTATAATATTAGACGATTTAAGCTCTTAAAATGTTTCTTGCTTTCAGCAATACATTCTCAGTTTTGACTTCTCTGATGCTTGCTGATAATTATTGCACAGATTTTCCCAAATAATTTACGCAGTTTTTGCCTGTTGACTTCGATTTTTCTTACGGTTGTTAGTTTCTCCAAGTCTTCTTTCCTCATTATAAATCGTACGAATTATATTTTCAGTTTCGGACAACATTTTATTTACCTCAAGTATTTTCTTCCTTATAAGAATTTCCTGCCACAAATGAGGATAGATGAACATTACCGACAATCCCGACATCAAGTTTTCCTATGTTACTTTCTCATTGGTTAATACAACACCCAATTTATGAAAAATGATTTTCGCTATTTCTATCAGTCAAAACAGTGTTAAATATAATGCACATGAAATAAGTCTGAAATATCTATTGAAGTAAAAAAAAAAAAAAAAATTATGTCAGAATTATTTACTATGTATAGTAAACAATTTTGAATTATTTATGCCAACAATACTACCGAATGAATCATCTTTAGTCGTAGTTTTCGCCTTTGCCAGTTTGCAATGAACACATCTTATTTCCCGCCATTTATTACAGTCTTTATCAAGCTGATTTTCTTTGTGAGACTCCCTTACTTCATGATTACAGAATTCTCTTATTACACCACCATTTTTTTACTGCCCTCTAATTTTTTTACGAGACGTCCTATCATCAAAATACTATTTAGCCAGAGTTGCACTAGACATGTTACTGTTTCCATATAGGGTTTGATATATATGTTATCGAAAATATTTCTTAGTGTGTTTATTTTCACATAGGCTTTCAGCTTGTGATCTGTGATAATGCGCTTGAAATAGTTTTGGAAGTTTTCAGTTTCAACGTAAAATTTTAGAGTCAGTTTCTCGTAATCTGAACAATATAAAAAATGTAATATGCATGTAAGATAAATTTTCGTTTTTATATTTATTAGCATTTTTGTTGTTTTCAGTATACCTGAACGAATCAAGTCTGATTCGGTGCAACCTCTTGATCATTCTTGCAAAATATCTTGTGACAAAGTTATACAAAATGATCAATTTTTGTTTCGTTTATTTCGGAGGTTAAGTTTTGGCAATGTTTTAACAGTCGGCTTTGATTGAATTTAACGTCTTGATTTTTAAATTTCTTTTGCCTTAATCGAAGAATGGTTAAAATTATGTGAATTTAATTTAAATCTCTCTTCTCTCATCTGCCTATGATAGAACATATATTATCCGTACTCCGAGAAACCGTATCTTCTAAAACTGTGCTTAAAAGAAAAAAAAATAGAAAACTATAAAAAAAATGAAGGTACTACTCAAGAAATACCCATGGGATTAAGAAGTCTCTCTGTCTCAGAATGGAAGAGAATTCAGGGAGGCTGTAGAAGTTGTCAATGGAAACATTGTTCTAAAATCAGCAGAGAAAAAAGCAATAGTCAAAAAAATATATGCATAAGATTGATGCAAACCTTTCCAGTAGTAGCCGTTCTTTGTGGTTTCTAGAGAGACTGCAACTGAATATACGATATTACTTTTGATTCAGACAATGATTGGAACTGCTCAAAGCAAAATGTATAAAATCAAACTTGCAAATTATGTGCGCAAACTGAAATATCAACCCGAAATCAATATTTGCCTCTGACGCTGCAGCATCTTGAAGTCAGTTGTCTTGAATGTCTCTTCCCACATCATTCATTCAGCGATTGGAATATCGCATTTACGTCTTCCGAGATTACTTGAAAGATAAATTAAACGTGACGGTTGAACAGGCGACTAAGTCAATGTCTACAATTCGCTGTAAAAATTGTCAATAGCGATACCAGACATTTTTTCGAAAATATTAACGCCTGGTTGATTTCAGTTTCACGGAGAATGTCGATAGGCCAAGATGCGAAGTCTTCCGTCAAATTAAAATTGAACAAGTAAGGCGACCACTAGTACAAATAGGCTTGATAACATTACTACTACTACTATTAATAATGATGATACAAATAATAATAATAATAATAATAATAATAATAATAATAACTGAAGACTGACAAAACACAGCAAAAGAGAACATATCGACTGTCTTGAGTCAAGATCGATACTACTAATCTTCAAATAAATTTATATTAAATTTGCACAAAAGCCGACATGAATGAGTAACCCTCTGGGAATTATGCAAATGATTTGTCTTTGAACATACAATGTAATTACTTAAGGAAAGTATAGACTGATTTTAAGATTCAAATAGATCAACCAATTCATGCCGGGTGACCAAATATTGTTTGAAAAGCAAAAATAAATAGTGGAGAAATATCTGGGTTCTCAGGAAGAACTGAAAAATAAAAGTAATGTTTATACTTATTAAAATGAGCGTGTATGGAACAGTCCCCCACAGATACGTCAAAAATGTCCGGTGGGATTAAAAATAAAAAGGGAAACAACTCATTCAACTCTATAGCATATATATCCTTTAAATGGAGCTTTGAAAGTGTCAATATAATAGATGCAACCGTAATTTCTATGTAAACAGCTTCTTTTCTCGAACTTTTCTTAGAAAACTCTTGCTTTCCAAATTTTACCTTAAAAAAGTAAATATAATGTCATTATTTTACGTTACTTACTGCCTACATTCCGGTTATTTTATTATTATTAATATCTCTTTTCGACACTGAATATTTTGGCATAACACTTTCAACACTTAGTAAACACTTGCGTCTCAGTGACTATATTGCCTTACTCGCAGTGAAATGTTTATATATATATATTCTCACTCAGATTTATATCGTATATTCTAATTAAGGTTTATACATAAAAGCCTTTATCTTAAGGTACTCACAAGCGTGTAAATAATTTATAAACAAAGGTTAATTTATGAAAAAAGTCGTCTGGTTTTCGCTGATAAATTGTTAAACAAAGAATGTAACACAAAAATCAGAAAAAGAATATAATTTCCCTTACATAATTCAATTATAATCTCAGTTATCATTCATGTCGGTCTTGTCGGGCAATGAAACTTTTTCCAATTATTCATTTATAACAATCGATATTCGATCTGTTCCTGAAATAAAAGAATGACAAAAGATTTTGTAAAATCTGTGATACAAAAATTTAATAACATTTGGGGTATGCAATTGTTATCTACGAAGAGGCAGATAAATCTAACTGTAGTTTCGAAAAATTCAAAGTAAACAGGGAAAGATTTTTCTTGTTTCATCAACTGCAATTGAACGCCGGCAAAAGAAATTCAACCACAACGCAAGTCAATCATGATAATGTTACACTTTTCTGTGCATTCTAATGAGTTAGTAAAGCAATAATGTCCATATTTGAGAGACATGTTTATACCATTGATTGTATAGTATTTATATCCATTCATCTTGACAAAATAGATATATATAGAGAATGTGTGTTCGAACGAGAGATACGAAGCGACATATTTAAATTGCTGTAAATTTCCTTTCCTGTGACTTTTCTATAAATATTTTCATTGGAATTGTTTTGATGAACATTTCTCTATTGCAACCAGAATTTATGAATTTAGGTGCAGTACAAGATTGTTGGCAATCTATCATCATTCAAATGGCTGGATGTAACCGAAACTTTTTGCTAACAGTTTCATTTTTGTGTGCTTTTCGCCCATGTAACTCTTCTTTGGTTACTTAATTTTAAGCTAATTTTGATCTTTAAAAATTTAAATGCAATGTCAATCATTATCAACTGTCATCTTGATTCCTCTTCTTTTATTGTTCCCGGTCATTAAAGTTTGTCTTTTTCTTATATTGTTGAACATTCAGTAACGACCTAATTCATAATGGGTTTGTTGCCTTGCTCAGCATAAAATGATCTATCTATCTATCTATCTATCTATCTATCTATCTATCTATATATATATATATATATATATATATATATATATATATATATTTACTTAGCTAAGACTGACATACAGAAGCTTGTGGAAAGGACAGTATATAAGAAGAATGGGTTTCGCCAACCGCCCATTCGTTATACAGTAATGTTCATGCTTTCATTTTCGTTTATATTTATATCTATCTATCTATCTATCTATCTATCTATCTATCTATCTATCTATCTATCTATCTATATATATATATATATATATATATATATTCATACATCCATACATATATATATCCATCACACATATATATAAATATATTTACACAGACACACAGACACACACACACACACATATATATATATATATATATATATATATATATATATATATATATATATGGATCTATCTGTCTATATATCTATCTATCTATATCTATATATATATATATATATATATATATATATATATATATGTAAACTCATTTATATATATATATATATATATATATATATATATATATATATATATGTGTGTGTGTGTGTGTGAGATTTTTACATATATGAGAAGAGAGCACTTATTCCAAATGTATACAATATGCAAAAAAAAAAAACAACTAGATGCTACCAGTTACAAGTTGTTGTTTTTTTCTGAAAAGGCACTCGATCATTTTTCCAGTTCATTTCGCCTTCTAAAGATTTTCAGAAAAAAAAATTATAAGTTGATTTTTTCTGTCATTTCCATTTTGTCTCTCTCGCTTCACTTCCATTGCTGCACAGACAGAATTGCACTTAAAAAAAGAAAAAAAAGAAAAGATTTCCTCCTAAATCTTGTTATTGTGTTTTTGTTTCCAACCTTAACAGACAGATATTTGTCTGTAAATTTCTCCCTCGCCACAGAGCCTGCCGACATTTCGTGTTGAAGACACTTCATCTAACATAATTTCTTTTGTTGCTCTTGCAATGAAGAGCCTTCATTTTCTACATATTACGTCTTCCTCATGTTTAATTTGATCCGAACATGTTTATGTTCGTCACTCTTTCATTCCCGCCACATTTTTTAATGTTTTTAATTTATATTTGATGTTTTCATTCTTTACATCACCTCATTTTCATTAAAATATTTGTTTGTATTTTCTTTTATATTTTCGTAATGTCTTCCTTTTTTCTTTCTTTCGTGCTTTCTTTCTTAATTTTTCTTTCTTTCGTGCTTTCTATCTTTACTTTCTTTTTTCTTTCTTTCTTTCTTTATTTTGTTTTTAATTTTTCTTCTTTTTTCTTTCTTTTGTTCTTTCGTTTTCTTTCTTTCCTTCTTTCTTAACTCTTTCTTTCCTATTTATTTATTAATATTTCTTTTTTCTTTCGTTGTTTCTTTCTTTTTTGCGTAGAATTTCTCTATGTTATTTTTTTATTCTTCGTTTTATCTCCTTTCGTTTATTTAACTGTATCTCTATCCTTTGTTATTTTTTTCTTTTATATATTCAAGCTGAATATTTCTCACTCTTTCTTTTTCGAATTATTTCATGCCTTTCCTATTTTTTAAAAGATATCATCTTTATTCTTTCATTTATTGATTACATCAATTTTTTTTCCTTATTTATTTTTGTTTCGTTTTTCCCGCCTTTAATTTTCTCATGTCACTTTTATTTTATTTTTTTCTTATATATCATTTTTTTTTCAATCGTTCTTTAACTTTTCCTTATCTATTTTTCTGTTTCTTCTCTTTCATATTCTCTTTCATTTTACACCTGCTTTCAGGTTTCTTTTCCATTCACCTTCCTTATTACATTCTTTTCTTACCCTCTTATTCACGTTTTTTTTTTCTTGTGGGTGGATTTTTTCATTTTTTTTTCTTCCTTTTCAATTCCACTTTCTCTTTTTCCAATTTCTCTATGCAGTTTTGTTTTTATTTTCTTTCACTTCGATAGGTTTTTACTTTTTTATTCTTATTCAATTTTTTCTATCTTAAACCTTTCTGTCCGTAATTCATATTTCTTGATCTCATTCCAATGTTCCCCTCCCTTGCCAATCAGTCAGAAAATTCCTTACATTCTTATGCCTAATGCAATCCATTCCCCCCACTTTCTTACCCGATCCCTCCTCCCTCTCGAAACAATTCAACCCTGTCTTGTCTTTGATTCTCCGACACACATTCAGCTGGGAATTGTAATCATAAACATTTTCCGACCCATATTTATATTTGAAATCATATATATATATATATATATATATATATATATATATATATATATATATTCTGGGTCACCCTGTCGACTGACTTAACTTCTTTCGTTTCCTCTCTCTCTTCCCCTTATGTGTCTATCTCTTTCTCTTCCCCACCTAAAAAAAACTTACATTGAAATCTTTGTCTTTATCCCCTTTTTTTCCCTATTATATTAATACTAATAATATTATATCAACTGACAGAATTGATTTTTAAGGATTCTCTATACATTTTAAGTATTTTCGATCCATTATATATATATATATATATATATATATATATAGTTTCTTCATTTGCCTAATTTTATCTCTATTCATGTATTTAACAAAAAAACAAAGTTTGAAGTTTGAAGAATAAAAATATGTAATACGTTACCTGTTTTATTTCAATATAATTTACAAGGTTAATTCTTTGTCATAGATGTTCTTTATAATTTAGAAGTTTATTTTATAGACCTTTAGACGCGTTTTTACGTTGTTCAGATTTTGGGATTCAGATATTTTTTCAAACGTAAAATATCGTCATTTATTCAATATAATTATTTTCAGACATTGAGGTTTTGTAACAATAGTTTTTTTATTTTTTATTTTTTGTACGAAACATTTCCAACAACAACATTAATAATCGTGATAGTAATATCACGAGTGGACACGTTGAAAATACTTTAACATCAAAGTCAAAGACAAATAAGATAAGAACATTTGACATCAAACTTAACAGTAAATGATGAAGCTACGATTCTCTGGGACTTACCAATGCAAACTGATAAAAACATTAAGGCTAAAAGTTATGGTAGACTAGTGACGGACAAGAAAGTTAGACTTGGTTTGGACAGCGACCTGCTTGCCCACACTGAAATAATCACCGCGCTGAAAACTAAAGTAATAATTTTTCCCATATTTAAGTCATATTTAGATATTAAAATAGTATGGGGCATGAAAAGCACAGTAATAGAAGTTCCAATAAATCTTCTTTCTTTGCTCAAGAAAGGGGTGGAAAATGCATCAACTTCTTCTTCTTCTTCTTCTTCTTCTTCTATATGTCGTGTCCATTCAAAACGTTAGCGATCATGGCAAGTCGACAACTTACTATTCTTTGTAATTCGTTGAACTGTTTGTCATTGCTTTATCACAGTGCATTTCTGTTTCGCCAACCATTAACACAAGCTTGTTAGCTAATCTACTCAGTGCTTTTCTCTGTCTAATATGTCCGGTGTGTGTTAAATTATCCAAAAACTCTTTCCTTATTCTCTTTCCTACATATGGAATCTCTCTCTTTATCATTCAAGGTATAAGGCTACTTTTTGTTTCCGTCGACCCTAAAACTTCGTCTTTACTCAGATATTCAGTCCATGGTATTCTCAGAGTTCTTCTGCAGAAACACATTTCTGTTGCCTAAAGTCTCTTCTTCATATGTGAGGAGATTTTACATTATTCACTTCCATAGAGGAAAAATGATATATTAAATTTTGTTTCTAACAAAATATTCCTGTTGCTTTATACTTTGCTTAGCTTTTGGAAGGTTCATTTGCTAAGCAAATGCGAATTAGAAAGACAAAAATTTCAAAAGAGTGTGCTCCTCGTCACTGCTCAGTTATTAAGCATGATTCTAGCCATCAAACCTATCTATCATATCACAATCTATTTTTTCACCACATTGCTCCACTCATCACTAGTACTCATCAAATTTGTCCTTCTAAATTTTTCATTCAGAATTTCATGCTTTAGACTATTGTAGTTGTCCATTCTCTCTTCTCTTTATGTCCCCTTTATGTCAAAGGATCAGGAGATATCAATCAGCTTGCACGTCTTTTGCCATTTGACCAGCACCACTATAACTGGTTTATTTTCATCGACTGATGAAAATCACTATATTGAAATATTCTAAAGGATTTTAATTTTGCTATTGTTCAGCACTTTCTCCTTTGTGATCACATGTTCATATTAAAAGTTATTACGCTCAAACCCGTAAACATTACTGATGTGGGGCCAAAGTTGGGACCACAGAAGGAAAACACGGAACACGGATTAGATGTAAGAAAGATATATTAACAACAGGTTACAGAGATAGTGTAAGCGGAGCTTACTATATGTTAGTGTCAAATACTGGTAGTCGTACGCGGCTCTCTGTGTCTCTCTCTATGTCACTCTAGTGTGTTGTGTCGCATATTTAATATAGACCTGGAAGAGTCTATTGTGTAGGTAGTTCCGGTCTCACAATAATTACTTAGGTTCCAGTAAATAATATCAACAATTTAATCATACCTCCACTTCTTATCCATTATTATTATTATTATTATTATTATTATCATTATTATTATTAATCTGTTGTCGTCATTATTTCGGATTAATTCTTATTTGTCATATAGTCAAAGTAATCTGATGATAATTTGGATAAAAGGTCGAAACATTCACAAAGCATTTAGTCTTCACTTTTTTATAACGATTGATTTGGTAAACCTTACAGTAAAATTTAGATCGTATCTACAACAAGAATTATTTTTTGTCAGTTTTCATTTTTTTTTTGTCGTCTTTGTTAAATTATTACAATTAGGATTTTACCTCTTCTTCCTTTTTCTTCTTCCTTTCTTCTTCTTCTTCTTCGTATTATTATTATTATTATTATTATTATTGAGATTCTTCTGTTCGTGGTTATTATCAATTGATCAATATGAATTAATTATTACTCCGATTCTTATTATCTTTCAGAATCGTTGTTATCGCAACGTGTTTACTTTGTTTAGTAACGCCTTAATTATTTACGTTTTGCACGTCTTTCTTAATGTAGTAATTATGATTTTCATCCGACATATTAATGATTTTATTAAAAACAAAAAGAAATCTGTTCTTTTTAATGTTATTTTCCCAGAACTCATTCTTTTTAATCACCTTGGTGCAAATGTATTGCGTGAGCGTCTACAATCCAATGAAACCGTTGCTTAAAAAAGAATATATTTAAAAATAAAGCTAATATTATAAGGTAAAAGAAACGTAGATAAAAAAGCAAATTGATTTTTCTTTATTCTTTGAAAATTAAAACGAAACGCTGAGAAATTAGAAATTAAAAAATTATTGCATTTTTATAACATTAATAACAATCTGTTTTTTTTATTATTTCAATTTTTGTTTCACTTGTAAATTTCATTTTCGCTTTTATAATTTCTTTTATGTTGTCTTTTTTCCTGTCTGCGCATTCAATCAGCAATTGCTTACTATTTACTTTTTTTTTATTTTATTGCTCTATTTAAGAACAGCAGCTCCGTATTCGTTTCAACTTGATTCTACTTATGTTTTTAAACATTGTTACAGTTTTATTTTTATTTCCGAATCGTTATAATATTCAATTCATCATTTTCCCTGAAGATGTTTTGACTTCTTTCTTTTTCTCCCATCCCTTATATTTCCACCCTTTTCGTTTCTTTTCTTTCTTTCTTTCTTTCTTTCTTTCTTTCTTTCTTTCTTTCTTACTTTCCAGTATTTCTTTGTACATTTACATCTCCTCCTTTTTTTGATTTTCGATTTTCCTGTGGTAATTCATTCTATATTTCAAATTCTTCCTTCTTTCAAACGACTTTCATTTCTCTGTATAACCTTTCTTATCAACACTCTTTTAATGCGACACATTTCGAGTTTTCCAAATGTTTTTTTTCGTTTCGTCGTCTGCATCCTAACGAGTTAAATCACATCTAGTTTTCCTTAAAACCTTTTCCACATGTTCTCATGCATTAACAATTTTCTAGCTATCTTCTTCAATGGCTTTCAGTAAATATGTAAACAAATTCGAATATGTCTGCTCGTTTGAACATATGTAACAATGTCTAAGATTCCGTTATATAGTGCTTAACGAGTTAGTCTCACAAACAATTACTTATATATTACTTATATCTCATACATATGATAATGTTCCAGACTTGTAGAAGTTTCATAGAAATCAATGTAGACACCCCGCTATAGAAATGAAGTTAGTTTCAGAATCCAATGATAGTATAAGTTTAAAGATCGCTTCTATTCCACAATCTGTATCAATCTTTTCTAGACTAGGTGAAAGTTAGCGAAAAACAAATCTTTATATTCTACTTTCCACAGACGTAGGTTGTCATACGACTGGCTTAATGTGGAAGATCAAAGAGAAGGACAAATCTGTCTACTGTCATGTTGGGATCGCTATCCACCAACCGTCACTTTTGAATGCAATTCTCCGGGAGAATGTTTCCCCAGAACGTTTTTTTCATGGGAAATAAGAAGATTATAATTTGATATATATCAACACAACTTGTCATTTGAGTCGCTAAACTTACAGAAACCATAATTAAAGTCAGCAATATTAAGAATTTCATAAAATACTTTTTGAGCGTACTTTAATACACACACACACACAAACACACACACACACAAATATATTATTACAATCAAGGCGACGTCGCCATTAGAACAGAGATGGTTATAAAAAGTGAAAGGGGGGATGAGAAGATTGAAAATGGGGAGGATTGAGTAAATGGCAAATAAAAGGAACAAGCTTTAAAAGGACAAAAGTTGTCGATTGACGCTGCCTTTAAATTTTTGAAGATTGTAGTTATCAGGGAAGCAAGAAATCGGAAAGGATTTCCACAGGTTTGAAGTATGAGAAAAAATCTATTAGAGGAGAAATTATATCTGGTAGGTCAGAAATAAAGCGGCGATTCCTAGTTGTTAGTTGGGTCACCAGGGAAACAAACTCGTCCGAGCAGTTAGCATGAAATTATTTGTAGAAAAGGCAGAGGGAACCCCGTCACAGTGGTGAGAAAGTGACTGGAGATCAGAACTGATTGTGCTGCATAGATAGATCGACAGATAGATAGATCGACAGATAGATAGATAGATATTCAAATATAATATTTTACTGAATACGGACTGTGAATAAATATATGTCGGCTCGTAATTTTATCTACGCTAATGAACATGTCTGAACAGGAGTTGCTTAAAATCAGTGATGTATCGTGTATAATGCATTAGTGCAATATACTTGTTATTCATTTTCATTAGATTCTCTTGTACACACGCTCACACACATATATATATTCTCCCTCCAGCTACGGTTAAATAGCAGGGCAGACTGGGTTCTATATCCTTGGATGGCAACTAGTCTAGCAGAAGGACAACTCTGAATTCAAAACTCGCGGAAGGTCGTTTAGATACCGTGTGGCGAATAATATAAAAAATACAAATAGCTTGAATTATATATGTCCTCATCCTAATCCGACATCACATTGGAATATTATATGCTGGAAAATAGGTTCCTTTTTTGTTTTTGTTTTTTTCTTGTTTCGTATTCTGATGTATTTCATACATCATTTGGCATTCAAAATCTGCCACATGCCAAACATGAATATGGCGGCAAAAGTTTCCGTTATTGATACACATGTTAAAAAAAAAAACACTAAATTTCTGTAGAACATGGATGCATTCCCGTCGGAGACGTGTTTATGTGAACGTTTTTATGCATGAAAAGTTTTACGTATATTTATTCAATCCACTTCAAATGAACCTCACTTTCTTTCTCTCTCTCTCTTTCTCTCATTCTCCTTGTCATCCACACCTTTTTCTCTGTCCCCTCTTTCCTTCTTCTTTCTCTTTCTTCCTATTCTCTGCTTCGTCTTTTATTTCTCCATCATCTTCACACTTTCTTCCTTTATAACCCTATCTCCTCTCTTATCCTTTCCATTGTTTCTTTTCCCTCTCCCCATCTCTCCAAACATTTTTCGTTGTTTTATTCATACGTTTCTCTTTTTCTAGATACGTGTGTTAGTGTTTTGTCTCCTGTCTCTTCCCAGCCACTCCCGAAACTTTATTCACCGCTCCAACCACATCCAAACCATCTTAAATTTATAGTTAATTATGTTCATTTCAATTACAGTCGTCATCAATTTCATTTTCGCCAGCTTCGATCTAAAATCTTTCTCCTTTTTTCCATAATTGTGTTTGTCGGGTTTTTGATTTATTCATTTCTGCTTTTTTTATTTGATTTATTGTTTTAGATTTCGTGATGTTTACCTTCGTCTCTTTCTCATTTTAACCATGATATCTCGACACCAGAATAAAAGGATGCCTCTGTTTTCAATGAAGCAGAAAACTGTTACAAGTGAATATTACAAAGGAAGAGATTCATGAAAAAATACATAGACACTCTATCAGATTTTATTATACAGGTCTATATTCTTACAATAAAATTGGTATTAACCAATCGTTGTAAGATTTTTCAGATATAAGTCTATTTATATAATCATTATATCATGTGAGTTTCAGCTCTTAAAATGTTTCTGTATTAAAAACATTGATTGCATTTTAGGATTGTCTGTTTTGCAAAGAGTAACAAAAAATTTAACTATAAATAAGCCCAAATGATATAAATAATAGGAATATATTTAATGAGCAGATTATTACACATGTCTAATTACCGTAATTCCCCATGTATAATACGCTCTCATCCATAATACCCACACCTAAAATTGTGCTGAAAGTGGGGGGAAATGCTTCTTCTCACGCATAATACGCACCCCTTGTTTAGTAACCAAACCCTATAAATTGTACCTCTCCAATTTCATTACGACCAGTGTTTTCTACTCTTATTAAGAAAATGATTTTAAACATAGAATAATATTATTCTAATTTAGTTTTATGATAATTCTTATTTTATTTTACATTTGTAAATATGCTTGTATTTGACATCATTATGGGGTCGTAATCGCCGAATGTTAGTGTGAAATTGTCGTATGTTTTTGGTGAGTAGTCACTTCGCAACTGAAATCGACCTATGAAATGCAAATTTTAAAGATTTCTTTATACCTGTGCATAATACGCACCACTAATTCTGTTTATTATTTCTTAGAAAAAAACATGCGTATTTTACCTTGGAAATTAGGTTAATATTTTATTATTTTACATGGTAATATAGACTGTCTCTATTTCTGAGATGAGGTATTGTAACTATTTATAATATTTATTTTGTTCGGACTGTTGTCCTCATCTTTATTGTCATATTTACGATGTTTCGGTCGTTGTACACTCCGGCCTTCTTCAAGAAGGCCGGAGTGTACAATGGCCGAAACGTTATGGATTAGTAATATCGAATCTTTAACTCTTCATACTGTTTATCCATTTTTCAGTATTAATTTTGATGAATTTTCAATCTTTTCAACATTTATGTCACTGCTTAAACTTGAATTGTTTCAGAAATATCTTAGCGTGAATATTTTTTTATATTTCTATACACATCTATTTAAAAGATCGACCAGATTTCTCATAGTTGACGAATATTTGCAGAGGATAAAGAACCTTCTATTATATTGGATATTTGGAGATCTTTTTTTCCGACCATATATAGAAAAGTGTCACTTACAGAATGTGAAAATGTATTGTCTTGCCTGAATATACACCTTAACTTAAAGTTTTGTTTTTTGCGCTGACGTGTATAACGCAAAAATATATTGTCCAAGAAATTAAAGTCATTCTATAAAACACCATCAACTTTGAAAAGACATATAAAACATGTTAAAACATTTTGCGCATTTCGACGTGTAAGGAAGTTGTGTTGGCTGAGGATATTAATGAAGATGGCAGCCCAACCATCAGAATAATCCAATGTTGCTAAACCAGCAGCAGTAAAAATTATAATTGAGATATCTCTTTCCATATATTTACTCATTCAACTCATACATTTTATTTTATGGTTCTGATTTAAAAGTGAAAGTTTTGATGTCATAGCTTTGACTAGCGTTCTTAATATATCTTAATTTTGTATCGGTGTTTAAATTCAAAACAAATCAAATGATTTTTTTAACTTCTTCTGTTTTTATTGGTCAATGCAATTATCTTGCTTATTAGCTTTTTTAATTTTTCTCAAATTTATTTTGTGACATTCATTCTGTTTTTTGTCCTCTTATTAATTGCTTTCTGATATTGCCAACGTTGTTTTCCCTAACTGTACAATATATGATTATTCTTTTTGATGATATTTTTTTCTTAGAAGGTGATGTTAGTATTTATATATCCGAAATTTAAAAAAAAATATCTATAATTATATACTTCTATGTATCTATTTATAATATGATAAACAACCTCCTATTTCCAGATGTGATATAGCGTTTAAAAACAAGGAAAATGAGTGAAGGGATTTTAAATTATGGCGGCGTTAGAGTTTGTCTTTTCGAAAATAATGAACCCAATTCTTACAATAGATCATAAAATGGATTATTCATTGTTGTTGTTAGGCTTATCCAGTAAGACCTGTTATCTATCCGTTCTTTCTCAGCTCCATGTTTGATTTAGCCATTGATTATTTGACATCGATTCACTCACCAATCATTGAATGGTATAGATTTTTTCTTTACTTTCTCCTTCTCTTCCATTTTTTTTTTTTTTTTTGATGAGTAGAAAACTTATTCTTCTGGCTGAGATAAACTGTTCATTATCCCCTAGCTCATTGGATCGCTGTTCAAACCTAGGCACTTGCCAGGGATATTCTACAGGACAGAACACATAATCCCACCGTTTGAAATTTTCCATTAAGTAAGTTAATATATATATATATATATATATATATATATATATATATATATATATATATATATATATATATATATGTTAAAGAAAAAAAGCAAAAACGTTGGAGGAAGAAACTTGGCAAAAGACCTAAATGCCCTCAAACAAAATATAATCACGATGAAGGGCAGTAAGGATTAAAAAAGAAAAATAGCTAAAGGCAAACACCTATGTACACTGTAAAGAAAAGTGAAGTACGCCTTCATTATATGGACAGACCAAAACACTCTTGACAACATGAATTCCAAGAAAAGTGCATCCCTAAACCTAATCCGATGATCTGAATGCTTATGATGTTTGAAGCACGCGTGTAACTCGGGTTACAACTAGGGACATTCATACATACATACATATTTACGGCCATATCACTTTGAAATGCCGCTTCATCGAGCCTGGTCATTAATTAGATGGGTGACCGTTTGGACGTACCCCTTGGATTAGAAGATGTAATTGATAATGACTCGTCATTGGAAATTGGAGAGTTCCAGTTTGATTCGGTATATATACTTGTGTGCAATTACCCTTGGTAAAGCTATAAATCTACGTTTTTTCCCCAAACTATAGGACGTAACACACAAAACACGCTCGCGCGCACACACACACACACACACACACACACACGCACATATATATATATATATATATATATATATATATATATATATATATATATATATATATACGCACGGTGCGATTGATAAATAGTCGTCTAAATTATGCAAAAATGAAAAAGACACTGCCATCTCATTTTAACAGTTATATTTAACAAAATGACAAAAATGTTTTGAATTACTTAAGAGTAAATTTATTTGATTAAATCGCCATTGGTTTCAACTATAGCCACCAGACGACTGCGCGGTCTCCTTTTTTAAGTTGCTGAATTATGACATAATCCTTGCCGTCGGTTCGTCTTTGGTATTAAAAGGAGTTTTGTTCTCTCGCTCACATGCTCCACGCCATATAATAATCAATGAAGGTGCAGTGTGGCAAGTTAAGCGCTCAGTTGTAAGGAATGATGTGGTCGCAGAAATTGTCTCATAGCCATAAATGGTTTCTCCTACTTGTGCGGCATGTTGCAAAGTCCTTTTGCCAAACATAGGGTCTTCCAGCAGCCACCTTATTGACCCAGAACTGCACTACCTCCTCAATACGTTCCGTGTTGAGTATAAGATCCTCACCAACAAATTTGAGAGTCCTTTTCTTATCAAAACGATCAGAGTGAGATTTCTGGTGTGTCGTACCATGGTAATCACCATTACACTCATCCAATTCTTTCAGAATCTTCTGCATTGTCCTCATATTGACACACAAACACTCTTAAATGTTCGTATTGGAGCTTCTGGTGCGAATGCCAAGCATTACAGCATGCTGTTTCTAAGTTTCTGACGGAATGTATTTCGGCATGATGCTCTCTTTCTCACAGACGGTGCCCACCGGACCCTACTATACTGTGCAGTCAACAAAGTCAACGCGTAACACACATGTACGAAATTAACAATGTAAAATGGCAACAATTTACAAAACTCAAACTATATATATATATCCTACACAATTTAGTTTATTATGCACTGAACTCTACCACTTCACATCCATGTATTTGCCTGATTTTCTGTTCAACTGTTGTAAATTTATGAGCATTCCTATATCAAAATACTTGGGAAAACCAATAAAATTGTTGCTCTTGTATATAAATACTTGTCACAAAAATGCCTAACGCGTCGGCTAAGGTAAGTTTTCCTATATATATATATATATATATATAAACGCTAAGTAACTCATATATATATATATATATATATATATATATATATATAAACGCTAAGTATATATATATATAAACGCTATATATATATATATATATATATAATATATAAATATATATATATATATATATATATATATATATATATATATATATATATATATATGAGTTATTTAGCGTTTCACTTGGTTTCGATTGTTTTGATAAATACTACTTGGAATTACACCAAAAATAAACTATTTTCGATCAAGTTTTTATTTTCTTCTACGAAGGAGTCATTTCTTATCTTAACCACCCGGTAGCCCTGAAACATATTTACAGAATGATTTGCTCAGATTAACCTATTAAAATGACCAATGGAAATATAGAAAAAAGATATATATATATATATATATATATATATATATATATATATATATATATATATATATATATATATATATATATATAGCTAAAATAAACTTCTGAATATTAAATAAATGAGGGAAATTTTCATGTGCAAGATGAAAGAAAATGCAGGAATAAGGGAAATGTACATTTTTCTCTCATTAATTTATCGTAAATGCTTCAACGGAAATAGAAATGTATTAGTTTTGTAAGCAGATGTGGCAGTGTAAATGTATCAACATATATTAGTTTGACACTTTGAAATTGAGTGTTAAATATAAGTGTCAATCGGAAGATCATAAATTTCGTCTAGTCGGGGATGGGGATAAAAAAGACGTTAATTTAAAGAGAGAGACTCATCGAAGTGAATAAAGAGAAAACGAATAAGATTGAGATGAAAAAGTTATATATGCAATGAACAGAGAGATAAAATCTTTAGAACCAGCATTGTGATTTTAACAGGAAATGCGACATCAAAATCGAAAGTCGTATTAGGATAGCGAACGATGTCTTCCAAAAGCAAAGCAAAGTATTAAGACACGGAAAAAGAATAGCAAAATGTTTGCAATATCGTTGACCCTATGTGGCAGTGAATGCTGGACAAACTTAACAGGGATGAAGAGGGTATATTAAAGTTCAGATTGACCTTGGAAAGCAAAAATAACCTACCGAACGAGCTTGTATAAGTGGTTGGAAGAATACGTATTAGTAGAGATAGCAATAAGACAAAACTTACTAAGAACTAAAAAGTATAGGAAGTGGCTGAGAACTTTGATCGGCCATCTCCTGAAGAGAAACAGCACAGAGAAGAAATGTACTTTCATTGTATTTGATTTCTTATCATAATATTGTCCGTGTTGTCATTTCTAAGTCAGTCATCGTTTTGTATTCTTTTCATCTCAATGAAGATTGTTAAACCCTACAGGAATTTGATGACGTAAGAATCCCGAGTTTTCGAGTGAAGTGTAGCAGGATATCTTTTGGAAACTTTACTTTAGTTTAATTTTAAAATATTATAATAATAATTGATAATATATTATCCTATAGAAAATAAAGAACACAATAACTGTAATATGTATCATATTTTCATTTACAAAGGTATTTTTTTCAAACATCGATGACCGTAAACTACCTGGTAAGCCTACATTGTCGCAGTACATTTGGCTAGCCAAAACGGTAAAGTTAAGCTCCTCTCCCTTGCCTCCCGTAGCCTAGTTTCTTTCTCTAGCTACATGAACAGCAGAATGTCATTCATTATGTGCAGCTTGAAATCTACAAATACCTTATAGAAATGCATCATTAACTAAGCTTTTTTTTCCTTTCTCCAGTTTATATTCACGTTTGCACGTGTATAAAATGTATCCAGAATGATGCCCAGTACAGCAAAATATTTGACTACGGTAGTCCTACTAGTATTGCTAAGAAACTGCGGTCGCATTATACACGTGCTATATGAACAAAATCAGGTTGTTCAGAAAAAAAAAAAAACAAGAGTCTCACTATATATGTAATCGGCTTATACACGAGTATATACGATATATTCCCTCTTTTCTGAATATTTCAAGAAAGAGTTATTTTACGGGTAAAGCGACGATATTAAACTGACTATATGTAAGCAAGGATGTGTCTTTTCACCGGACTTATTCAAACTAGACAGTGAGGCATTTCTGAGAGAATTGGATATCCTACCGGGATTCGTCAGTGCCGGCAACAATCTTAATAACATAAGATACGCAGATGACACAGTGCTGATAAAAGATACGGAAAAGAAACTACAAAAACTCCTAGAGAAAGTATCGAGGGATAGCGAGAAAAAGGGATTTATCATAAACTACAAGAAAACAGAATGCATGGTCATCAGTAAAAGGATGAGCCCAAAATGCAATTTGAAGTTCGGGGATACTGAAATCTAGCAGGTGCGGAAGTTTATATATGTGGGAAGGGTTTTGACGGAGGACGGTAAGTGCCATCTGAAGACAGATTGAAATGTCCAAAGATGCATACCAAAAGCAAGGCAGAGTACTGCGAGACAGGAAGATTTCTTTGGGGACAAAGAAATGAGTACTGAGCTGCTACGTGACATCTGTCCTCCTTTACGGCAGCGAATATTGGATAGTCTACTCAAAGATGAAGTAAAAACTTGTGGCAGCGGAGATGTGGTTCTACAGAAGGATACTAAGGATATCATGGAGCAAGCATGTGAGCAACGATGAGCTCTTGGAGAGGATGCAAACATTGAGGGAGCTTATACTTAACATAAGGAAGAGGTAGATGAAATTTCTTGGACACATAATGAGAAAAAAGGTTTGGAGAATCTGATACTCACAGGTCGAATAGAGCGAGAAAAGAGACAAGGGAAAACAATGCATCACATATTTGGCGGACTTAAGCAAGTGTATGGCAGAATGTGGTCTTGGGGAGTTGGCAGAGGCATGAAACTTACTGAGAGCCACAAGAAAAAGGAGAAGCGGAGAGCCATGATCACCTAAGTTCTGAATGGAAATGACACATGAAAAGAAAGATATCTCGAAATGCGTCGTCATCTTGTATGTTTTATGTTACAATACTCCAAAATAGGACGTGTTAGGTTTTTTTTTCTATTTTGATATTGTTTTTATATAGAGAGTGGAAATATAACGTTTTAACAATCCAATAACACCAAGAGTGATTGAAGAAAAATATTTTATTCATAGTAATTGAAACCTTAAAACATGCCATTTAAAAAACAATGATGGAATTTTCATTTTGTAAAAATTACGTCCTGTAGATGACGTCCTCCTGTACGAATGCATTCTTGAAATCTGCTGTTGAGATTCCTCATTGACTGCTGCAACATCTCAGCTGGGATACTGTGAATTTCATCTTGAATTCTAAATGGCGAAATGTTTACTTGCTAAAGGTCACTGTCTCACAGTATTGCCACTTGCTCATGTCTGAAAATATGTACTTCAAAAATTCCCGTTTCTTTAGGTCACCCTGTATAATAGTCCTAACGTATATAAACATTTTGCTTTCAAATCAGTTTATTTCTATTTCTTCCCAGAACTGATGACATGCACCCACTTCTCACTTAACAACTAACCTGTTTTCACGACATAGACCGTCTATTAAATCGTGTAAAATTATAAATGAAAATGTTACTGCACGTTTTACGAAATGTCTATTGAATAGTTTTCGATTACATTGATCGTAATAACTTTCTCTTTCTTCAAGATGAATGAAAATAAATAAATTGAGTAGATAAATTGAAAAAAAAATCCCTTGCACTTTATATGCAAAACGATGTAAAGTGCAGAATACGGAACTGCTTTTCGAATTTGTTTATTACACATTCTGTTCCTAATAGGAAAACACTGCAAAGCATTTAGGAATAAATTAGATATATTTACAAATGTGCAATATTGATATTATATCTATCTGAAGCTGGTTGACACAAACCTATTACATGCGCCATAAGCTTGAAATAGCGTTTCGGTACATTTTCTTCCTTTAATGGCCAGATCATTGGAAAGGTAGGTAGTCGGTAATATACACAATATAGGTGTTGAGCACTTTTCTTTACTGAATGGGTTGCTGCTTGCTTTTAACTCATTTTTCTTTCCTTGTTCGAGATTTACTCTTATTTAATGTGTTATGTCTTTTGACATGTTCTAAGTTAGTTGCACTAACATGTTTTTTTTAACACCCCCAAAAATATATATATATATATATATATATATATATATATATATATATATATATATATATAAATCGATTCTCCTGTCGGGTTCGACGTATGAGGGTCAAGCAGATTAGTTTCCAGGAAACTGACAGCCCGACACCGGCACATGAGATTCGATTATAGTGGTGAAGTTTTCGTGCAGGACCATCCACTTTATATATATATATATATATATATATATATATATATATATATATATATATATATATATATATATTTAAACATTTAAATTACTATCAAACGTTAAAATCTGTTTTTATGTAAATTTCTAAAGCTATATCACCCCACTTCTTCCTTCAAAAACTCTACGTATATCTCTTATATTTTTACTTCCCCACTTTTTTTCCCTTTTTTCACCTTTTCCTTTCCCCATATCATTTCCGTTGAGTTGACCGATTAATTAGGTCCATGTCTGATCATTACCCACTCCCTTCTCAATATTAAGTATTATAATAAAAAGAAATATAAAAATAAATTTTAAAACTCTCCTTTCCTCTCTAAATTCGACCATATCTCATATACTATTCCTCACCAACCTCCATGTCAACATATAAGCTTAATACTGCCCGTCAAACGTGTGTAAATTCATTTATATATATATATATATATATATATATATATATATATATATATATATATATATATATATATATATATGTTTGGATTGATAAGTTAGCTCTTTCTTTTATATTGAGCGCTTTCCAATAAGTAGCATTTATATATATATATATATATATATATATATATATATATATATATATATTTTATTCATATATATTGTGTGTGTGTGTGTGTGTGTGTGTGTGCGCGTGTGTGTATTTATGTGTGTGTGAGCGTGTATGTGCTGTGTTTGGGATGTCTGCAAGACCTTTTCGAACAATGTCATCGTTTGATCTATCTTCAAATAATGATCCGTGTGATCGTCGACTAAACTGGACACCCTATCAGGCTTGCCTCGTGAATTAAGTGGCTAGACATCGAGCGGAATTAAAAATTTTCTGTCAGATAAGCACAATAGTTGGTTCAACTACCATCAAAATTATCCTCACCAATGCATATCTGTGCGTTATGCTGTTATGTTGTACGGTTTGCTATCGTATACATACCCGCGAGGACATAGAAATACCTAGATTGGCATGAAGGCCAAATTTAAGCCTGCTGGAAGTCAGGTCACTCTATCAATGGAACAAGTAACTGCAACGACTAACCAGTTCAACCACCGGGCGTTTCTAGCTTGATACCTAGGAAGATTAAAAAACAAAAGTTGTCAAATCCTTACTTACAATCAACAGCAATCTAGCACGGTCGTAGAGATTTAGAATTGCCAAAGAGGCCACTATGCTCATTGGGATCCCTTAACTTTTATTTTAGTATCCAACTAAAAAAAAAAACTAGCGCAGAAAGATGGTAATAATTATATTTTCACCTGGGAGACAAGCTTCGATTTTCTTTCTATCTATCTATCTATCTATCTATCTATCTATCAGTGTCTCCATATCTATCTATCTATCTATCTATCTATCGATCTGATTTGCATTCCCACTTTAATTACTGGGCTAAGTTATTTTTCTAATAATCTAGCCATCAATGCATTCATATGCTTCTAAAATAGAACATCATTCTTTGATATCCTTAACTAAACAGTTCTACTTCTCGATATCAGCCTGCGTATCTCTTCCTCTGTACTTAACTTTGTCGATGCAACAGCCTCTTTTTTTTTTACTCTCTCGGCAATCACTCAAGTAGCCAAATCTCATTTCTAACTGCTTCCCACTCTTCAGCCATTGTTCTTCCTACGCGACACCTTCAGCCATTTTTAATCCTTCAACTGCCAGGATCTATTTCATTGACTGCCTGTTTCGTTGTAATTCTGTCAGTTCATCTCAGTTTAACGGCTTTTCGTTCTTCGCCAGTCTTGTATCTTCAGCTTTCATAGAGGCCCAGCACTGTACACTCTGGTATAACGATCTACGGCTAAATCAAACGCATCGCGTAATCACTTATATACATGCGCCAATCTTCATAAGAACACTCTTACACACACACACACACACACACACACACACACACACACAGACATATATATATATATATATATATATATATATATCTTTATATATATATATATATATATATATATATATATATATATATATAGAGAGAGAGAGAGAGGGAGAGAAAGCAATCGGAGAGCCGAGTTCGAATTCCAGTCGAATCCATTACAATCACTTACATGCTTGGGAAAAGTATGAATCCTCTTCTTCGTCCGCCTATGGGTAAATAGCAGGACAGATGGGTTCTATAGCCTTCAATGGCAACTGGTCAAGGAGAAAGACAACTCTCGATTCAAAACTTGCGGAAGGTTGTTTGGGGAACTTGTAACACGTAGTGCACCAGCTCTCTGTATTCTATCCTTTAAAAAGTGTGAATGGTTCTGCACAAAACCTTCACCACTATAGTCAAATCTCTTGATCCTCATACGCCGAATTCGACGCGAGAGTCGAGATTACATGAGTATAATATACATACATACATAAAAAAATATATATGCATGTATGTATGTATTCGAGGATACTCTTCTACTAGGGTGGCTAGACAATCCCTATTGAAGACGCTCGCTTAGGCACATTTGTGTTTGCTCAACACCCACAGATCCTACCTGTTGTTTATACTGCAACTATGCGGCGCAGACCTTTGTTACAGTTTCTGTGAGAGTGAGTGTTATCTAGCATGATCAAGAATTTGAACAAGGCCGGCACGCTCAAGGCCTCAGATTGACTACCCGCAAATCATTTCTATGGATGTATCTTACCGAATTTGTAATAGAATATGTCGAAATAGACCGGGATGAGCTAGCCATTTGAAATTCCATAGTTTCCATATACAATTGGATATGAAATCCAAACAAGAATTTTTTATGTCTTATTGTTGAAAAATGTAAATCCAATGAAGGACAAAAGATCATTGAAGAAAACACAATTTATAGGTTTATTAATTTTATTAAGTTTCTATGTTTTAATAGAATACTTCTTATTTACTGTTTTATTTGTAGCTTGTTTTGAAGCCTATAATTTTAATCGAATGCACTCAGCGACGCACATATACGAAACAGCGTAAAATTAGTGCAACATTAGCAATTGTCAATGAGGAAGTCATCTTAAATTATATAATTTTTATATACTGAAAAAATACTTGCAATTTAAGCTACAGTGTTTGAATTTTTAAATTTCATCGTGTTTTTCGAAACCAAAACTGATATTGTACTGCGTTGGTTCACATAATTTCGACTGCCTAATTTATTATCAAGTTCTAAAAGTTGACAGTATCGCAGGTAAATTTTGTTGGCTACATCCTGCCATTTTTTGGAACGCTACATTTCAAATCATTATATTCGAATACTATAAGAGGCATCATATGAATTCTTCTCAGATCTTGACATGAATGGGAAATTAATGTAATATTTTATACGTATTATTTTTTACGCATGCTAAATATTTTACATACATGCATACAAATACAAATATATATATATATATATATATATATATATGTATGTACGTGTATATTATATATATATATATATATATATATATATATATATATATATATATATACATATATATATACACGTACATACATACATTCGTATATAACTGGTGCTATTAAATGTTTTTGTCGTAGTCAAGATAATAATAAAAAGTAGATTGCCCTAAGAGAAAAACGGGTGTGTTTCCTTGATCTTAATATCATATTCTAGTTTTTGGGTGTTATCGGCTGAAGACATCACATATCGAGAGAGGCAAAAACACAAGAAATTTTGGCAGAGATTCACAGCGCAAGAAAAAGTGAAACAAACAGGAAAGCAAAGTAGATGTCATTTCCATCACACAAAGGGAGCAGCAGGCACGGTACAATAAATGGCGGAGTGACGAGTCTTAGAGCACGTCTGTCTTCAGACACGTTCTTCCATGTTCCGAGGCAAAAAAAAAGGTGAGAGAAGGTCGCGAAAAAGAGAGAATGCTGGAGGGGTGATGTAGGTTAACAATCGTTAAGGAAAAAAATGTTAGCTGCTGGAGATCCCCAAAAAAAAAATGCAATAGGATGATAGGAATATACAGGTGTAACTACATAGCAGTGGCAAATATCAGTGAATCTATCTATCTATCTATCTATATATATATATATATATATATATATATATATATATATATATATATATATATATCCCTCTTTCTCTCTCTGTCTCTGTCTGTCTATATATATATATATATATATATATATATATATATATATATAAAGAAAGAAAACAGTAAGATATATAATCCGGTGTTCTTATAGATATTTTTTATTTTTACTAAATAGTACTCAATGTAAACTTACGGAGCATTAATATTATAAATTAATTGTTTTATTTATTTGATTTAGGCGAATATATATATATATATATATATATATATATATATATATATATAATTTAGAATATTATTAATTTGATATAAGTAAAGTTGGTTTTATGTGTCGCACCAGAAAGTTTTTCTCGCTTGATTCCCTCCTTTAAATATATAAATCAACTATTCCCCATTGCGTGGAACAGTGGTGCCATATATGGTCTGGAGCTCTCAATGTTCGTCTCAAGGTCCTCAATAAAATCCAGAGACGGTTATGCAATGTGATCGGTCTTGATGTGTCATCTACCTTCACTTTCTCACAGACGTGCCGTGCTTCCCTCTGTCTTTTCTACAAATTTCACGGTAAATGCTCGGAAGAGGTACTTCCACTGGTTCTCAAACTGCATGAACTTAAGCGTACTACTAGGTTGGCATCTCATCCCTCCCATTCACTGTCGAAACGGTTAAATGTAAACATCCCTTCTACTCCAATAGCTTCATGTCTCGCATTTCCCGTGTGTGGAACTCTTACTTGCTTCCCTGATAGTTATAAACTACAATTATTCAAATTCAATATCAATCGAAATCTTCATATGCCTTGATCTATTACCTCGTCTTTCTCTTCATCCTTTCCTCTATCACGCCTCTTTACTCTTGCTCCCACTGTCTTTAACCCCTTGCGTGGTAGTGGCACTCCTGCCTTGCTTGCGGTGAAATGCTTAATATATATATATATATATATATATATATATATATATATATATATATATAGTTTATGCAAACTTAGGTAATCCGTATGGGTAGACCCGAGGAGGATGATATCCAGAGAGCTCAATGTAAAATTCAGAGCAGATATGTTTGAATAAAAACAGACCACGTTAAGATTCCATGTAATAAGGTATTTCACCATAACCCCTTTAACAGGGTTGTGGATCATCACACTTTACTTCAAAAAGCTGAAATGAAAAATGAAAAGAAATTTACACGTTTTTTACGGACCTCATCAAGTATACGTAAAATTAACGATGTGAGGAAGTGAGGTGGGAGAGAGGATATGAGTGTTTCATATGTATCATTTCAATTTCCTATTTTTAACCCCAGTGTGTCGGCTAGATGTTGCTCAAATTTAATGCGTCTCGTCTCTAGATATAAGACCGATATTAAAGGAAGAAGCTACAACAACCCCAATCAATTACACGACAGGTTTCATTCAAATTCTTAGACGCTGTTAATTTGCGTTACTTTAATGTGCATATTTGGGAGGTTAAGGTTTGATAAATATCTAAATGTTAAAACAATCTACGAAGAAATTAATTTGAAATTCGGTGGAGTTTAAAGGTCTGTTTTTTATTATATATATATATATATATATATATATATATATATATATATATATATATGAAATAATGACGATGTATATATATATAGGTGAAACCTTGGTAGTTTTGCCTGGCTCTTTAGGTTCGTAGTTAGATTTTATCTTCTTAGTGTATTGAGCACTTTGTTTAGATATATTTTATTTTACTCGTGTCGCAGATTTTTTTTTTCTTTGGATTCTGAGCTTGGATTCTGGGCGATTGTTTTCGCCTGAATTACATGTTCTTAGTTTTTTTTTTGTTTTTTTTTATTCCTCCCTAAGTTTTTTCCGAACGAGTATACTTATATATATATTTATAAGCATATATATATTTTATATATATATATATATATATATATATATATATATATATAAAAGAAATATGTTGTAGTGGTTCCAACGAGAGAAAAGTATGTATATTAAAAAGAAGAGAAGAGAGGTGCCGCAAACGTTTTTGGTTGTAATGTGGATTTATTTAGAAAAAATATTATGCTTTGTTTTACATAATTTTACGATACGTGTTTCTGGTCTGGCGACCGTCTTCAGGTAAAAGTGGAGATTTCCACATATTATTAAAAATAATTAATTTTTCCTCGTGTTCAATGTTAAATATTCTCGATATGAGACATTCTCTGTTTGTTTGTTGGTAATCCGAATTACCAACACACAAACAGAGAATGTCTCATATCGAGAATATTGGCGTTGTCAGTGTATATTTCTTATCTCTGCCTTGGCGCACCGTTCTTAAAGATCTGCCCATAAATATGCATTCTGTGAGATCGAATGATTTCGAAATGCCTTTTTGAAAATTAGCACCAATCAATGAAAAATAATGTCCAGAGGAAAAGGAAACGAAAATATTTTGTTAGAAATGAGGATTGCTTGACAAGTAAAAATGAAAATTGAAATAGGCGAGAAGAAAGGAAAAAAAAAACACACTAAACAATAAAATATGGAAAAAATCAGTTTGGGAAAGAAAAATAAATGAAATTGCAAAAACGTGAAGGAAACAGAAAAAATGTAATTAAAAATCATTGATTAAGAATAAAGAAATTAAAATATAAATATGGCAAACTATGAAGGAGAAAGAACCAAATGTCGAATCTGATATAAAGAATTATAGCAAGAATGAGTAATGAAAATTAAAAGAAAACAAATGAAAGTATAAAAGAAAAATAGATGAAAAATAAAATGCAAATATATATTGGTTTGGTGCATAATTATCAGGCGTTTTTCTTTTTTTTAAAGAACAATATTTATTATAAAAAAATAAACATCACAATAACATTAAATGATTATTCCGGATCTTATGGCTGTCGACAGGAATTTTTATAACCTGAAAATAAGATAATATTTTTATCAAAACAGTAAGCTAAACAGCAATTTTTATTAAATAACGCCTACAAAAACGCCTGATAATTATGCACCAACCGAATAAAATAAATAGAAGAAAAAGAATATAAACTGACTATAAAAAAATATAATAAAGAAAGCCTGAAATAACAAATGAAGGAAATAAAACGGAAGAAAAATTAGACAATAAAAATAATGTGTTTTTTAGTAAAGAGAGTAAATCGTAAAGAGAATTAAAAACAGATGCAAAAATGGCATGGGATTGGGAAAAAAATAACTGAAGTGTTCGAATGTTTTTATTAGAATTCTGAAAAGATGACGGTCAGATGAATTAAGGTAGGATATCTTTATATATGGTCAGTGAAATAATAAATATGAGGGCAATTGTTCGAGTTTAAATAATATTAGAAACTTTAAGAGAATTTGAAAATCTATCCCCGTAGATTAAATAAAGAATTCACTTCGAAATTCCCTGAATATAACTTTCGAATTAAAGACTTTATCTAATCTACGGAGTTGTTGTTTCTTTGACGCTGTAGATTAGATAAAGCTTTAATTCGAAATTCCCTTAATGTTAACAGGATCGGTGATACCACGTTCAAAAGTTTGTGATGATAAAAATATGAAGCCAATTGTTCGAGTGTATATAATGTAGAAACTTTAAGAGAATTAGGCGATTAAATGAATTATTTTACCTAAAACGTAATTCCTAAAATATTCTTCCAAATAGCAACCATATGCACTTATAAATAATATCAGCATTGCTAAATAAGATAACAGCTCAATTCTGTAGTACATTTCTTTGGAGCGTGATCTTTAAATTCCCAGAATAACTTTTGGTATTGCGTAAAAAGGCGGATATTTGATTGAATGAGGTAGTAATCTTTAATTTTTGTAAGCAATTCTGCCAAAAATGGAAATTACCGTAATGCCCCCTCTATAATTCTCTAAAAAATAATAAGCAAAATCAGGGTTGCGTATTAATCAAAGCTACAAAAAAAAACTTTTAAAATTTGCGGCAAAATAAAATAAGAATTATCATAAAACTAAATTAGAATAATATTATTCTATGTTTAAAATCATTTTTTGAAACAAGAGTAGGCAATGCTGATCGTAATGAAATTGGAGAGTTAAAATCTATATGGTTTGATTGCTAAACAAGAGGTGCGTATTATGTAGAATTATTTTCCCATACTTTCAGCATAATTTCAGGTGTGCGTATTATGGATGAAGGCATAATACACGTGGAATAACGGTAGACAGAAAAAAAGAAAGCATGATCGTCAGCAAAATATACAGCCCAATGTGTGAGTTCCATATTTGGGACGTTAAAAACTATTTGTTACAAAAATGTGACTATCTGGATAGTATTGGAATAAAGGGTGGAAAATATGATACAGAAATCAAAAGGGCTCGAGAATAGTGGAACGTGCCTTTCAGTATTAATTGATATGAAACAATCAATAGGAAAAAAGATGGAAAGAAAGCTGAGCTACAATGTAGTATCATATCTCCTATATAGTAATGAACGCTGGACATTTTCCTAACAGTTGTAGATTTGACAGAGATATAGTTCTCATAATCAGAATACCACAAGAAGAATATGTGAGTAAGAAAGTTTGAAGGAAATTAAGAACGGCAAGAAAACTGACAATGGACATCAAAGAGATACAGTCGAAATATTTTGGATACATGAGTAAGATGGATCCGGAAAATTAAGTACACACGAGATATCTTGAAACATCTACAAAGACTGAGTACCCTACTTGCAGGAATAAATTGCTGAATATCGATAAAGATAGATGGTGTAACATTAAATGTTGATTAGAGTAACAGAAAGACAGGAAGTTAGGGGAATCAATGATGGGCCATGTCCTGAAAAGATCTAGAACACACAGAGAGAGAGAGAGAGAGAGAGAGAGAGAGAGAGAGAGAGAGAGAGGAGGGAGGAAGAAAAAAGAAATACTTAAAGTCCATAGTTAATTTTAATTTCAAAAGATAATGATATTCATATAAAATTCATGTTATAAAATAAAAAAAAAATATACAAAGTGAAAAGTTTAAGAAAATCAAATCCCCCACAAAGACAAAAAACAGAAAGAAAAAGGAAAGGGTCAAAGAAAAATGAGAGAGACAAAATGAGAAGAAAAAAAGACAGAAATAAAACCAAAAATATTGGTAAGCAAAGAAGACATAGTAGAAAAAGAAGAAAACAAAATGCTTACTATAACATCAAACGCATTTTTCGAAACTAAACAGCTCAAAAACCAAGAATACCACACTAAGCAAAATATTCTATAAACGAAACGAGTTCAGTGATGAGAGAAGGAAAGAATAGAAACAAGAAAATGAAAATTGCCTAAAAATAACGAATAGACTTATTAACCAAAACAAGAAGACTAACCCGCACGCACACGCACACATATTTTGTGTATACATGCGTGTGTGTACACTCATGCACACCCCTCCTCACATATGTCATTCTTTTCTTCACTCATCTAAACTAACTTTACCTCATCTGGCTGATTGACATTCCATACCAGAAAAAAATTTACACACAAAACTAACAACTACCCTCCTTATATATCTATGACATGGATTCTAAGGATACAGCATTCACACACATGAACGCACACATACTCTCCCACACACAGAAATAAACGTACACAAATAAACATATATGTGTATGTCTGTACTGGATGAGCACACTATGGTACTTGATCCGATTTGAGCGAGTCTTTCAACATACTTGGATCAAGCCAAGTCAGTCATCTGCATTTATTGATCACCTGTCGGTCGATATATCATTGGTTTACCATCTATATCTTCCAAATCCCCGACCATTCTTGCAAGAAGAACCGGTGCTGCGAACCTGAAGTTGGATCGTGCCGAGTCGAGATTCTCTCGTTCCTGCACGGCAGGAACTCAGATTTATACGACTAAAGTCTCGAAGCGATGTCTATTGTAAAAAGCAATACCATCCCTCTTTGCCTCATTCGTAATGCAATTGAGCGCTGCTAACAGACTTGGTATTCATTCTATTACGTTCCCCTTATGCAGTCAAAAAACATTCATGCCTCCTCCATTGAAACTCACAAGAGTACTTCAATCCGCATCTATATTTGCTAGATATTTCTTCTTCTTCTTCTTCTTCTTTGTTTTATTATTATTATTATTATTATTATTGATGTTGTTGTTGTTGTTGTTATTGTTACCGCGTCTGCGCGTCCACAATTCGTGCGTTGTTGATTATTGAAAAATGAATAACAGAGATTCTTCAAAAATCTCAGGCATCTTACTAAGTTCCATCCAGGCACGTGCAATATGATTGGACCATTGATAATTGTGCAGTAGAGCACAAAATGACAATATCATAGGCTGAATATTGGAGCAAGATGATAGCCACTAGTACGTATATAGGTACTTTACAACATTTATAGTATAGTATCCAGTTGACTTTGTAGAGAATCTCTACTGCATCTCTCTATATCTGATAATTTCTCTTCATTTCAATTACAATTTCTCAAGCTCTTCAAATGCACAGATACACAAACTTATATACATGATACATTAGAAAGAAAATCCCTGTGATTCTGAAGATGGAAAAAATAGATTTCTTTGGTCAAACTATGTCAAATTTATCAGGGTGATCTAATTGGGGCTCAATTAAATAAGGAATAAGTCGAACACCGTTAAAATATATTTCGCTATTTATTTAGCTTCATTAGAAACATTTTGAGAATTAAATATAACAATTAGGCTTCAGATGAAATATAATTCGTATATTTAATCCAGATATTTAATCCAAAGATATTCGGGTTAAAATTGTTCCAGTTTCGCATCAAACCAATACTGAGGCCAATAATCAATAATAAAAAGAAAATAGATATATCAAGGAGAAGAGAGTAAAGATGATGAAGCACAACTTCCATATTTAACGTCAAAATATTTTCTTAGGGGTTTCGGACAATTAACTTGATCTTGCATTATCATGGAAGAGTAGCACGCATTTACGATTAATAAATGATGGCCAAGTTTTATTCAAAATATTGTGCACCCAATTAACGACAATACTTTTCAATTTTTGCCTTTATATATATATATATATATATATATATATATATATATATATATATAAGTAATCTTACTTATTATAAAACGCATATTGCGTCTATGTGTGTGTGTGCGTGTGTCTGTACGTTTATATATTGGATCGGATTTCCTAAATTTTTCAACCGATTTCAACAAAACTTCACAGCACTACGTAAAATTACCTTGCGGTGGTTCTGACAGCGCCAAACATTGGAAAAACACAATTGTAATTGTGTAAAGATATAGATAATGTAATTAAATACTGAGATAGTCTTCGAACGCAGGCATAAGTGGATGCACGAGTGGACATGAGGATAGGGACAAATACGTGGGTAGATATATGTAAGTGCAAATTAACGCATATGTGGGTATGTAGATATTCTGCATATTGCGTATGCATATGCATATGTGTGTGTATGTATATGTATGTATGCATGCATATATGGGTGTGTGTATGTATGTGTATATGTGTATACGTATGGATGTGGAAATATATATATGTGCGTATGAATATATATGGATATGCAGATGTCCTTGTGTGTATATGTATATATGTAAGTATAAGTATACATGGAGATAGGTATGGAGACATGAGGATGTGCGTTTTCTCTGCAGGTGTATATGTGTAAAGATGGAAATATACATATATCGTTTCGTGTGAATGTGTGTGTAGGTGTATATAGGAACTCATAGGCATATAAGACGATATAGGTATGTGGTTACAAATAGGGGTTTAAAACATGTGTAGATAAGAAATTGTAAAAGAAGGGCCTAATTTTCTGCTAGTGACATCTCTTCCAAATTTCTCCTCTAATATTCTCCAATTGGAAGTGAATTTTAAATAGCACGGAGGGAAAGTTTTAGATTAGTATTTTAATTGAGATTGAAAGATACTACCCCAATGTGGAAAATAAAACTATTTAAATGGGAATAACTGTTGATAACTGGATACATAAAAACAACCACGAGTTTACTTAATGAAAAAAAATCAAAAACAATCACGACTTTAAACGTTTTAGTGGAAAAAAGTACTAAATATTAATTGGATTACTCTTTCAATGTTCTGTCTATGGATTTTTCCCAATCGACTGCTTCGTAGAAAATACCCAAAACTCCACCGAATTTCAAATTAATTTCTTCGTAGATAGTTTGAAAATTTAGATATTTATCAAACCTTAACCTCCCAAATATGCACGTTAAAGTAACGCAAACTGACAGCGTCTAAGAATTTGAATGAAACCTGTCGTGTAATTTATTGGGGTTGTTGTAACGTCTCCCTTTAATGTAGTTCTTATCGCTCACCCTTTAACCACCTTTATCTAGAGACGAGACGCGTTAAATTTGAGCAACATCCAGCCGACACACTGGGGTTAAAATAGGAAACTAAAATGATACAAATGACACACTCATATCCTCTCTCCCACCTCACTTCGTTAACTTTGCGTATACTTGATGAGGTCCGTAAAAAACGTGTGAATTTCTTTTTTTTCATTTTCATTTCAGCTTTTGGAAGTAAAGTCTGATGATCCAGAACCCTGTTAAAGGGGTTATGATGAAATAGCTTTTAAAATGGAATCTTAACGTGGTCTGTCTTTTATTCAAACATATCTGCTCTGAATTTTACATTGAGCTCTCTGGATATCATCCTCCTCAGGTCTACCCATACGGATTACCTAAATTTGCATAAACTATATATATATATATATATATATATATATATATAGATAGATAGATAAAAAGAAAGGCGATGATACCACTAAGACGCTAGTAGTCTACTAGGGATGAGCAAACTTGAAAAGCCATGGAAGTAACCGGAAATCCAATCCTAAACAAGAAACAATGGATAAACCACTTCTCATGTTGAAAACATTTGGAAGGTGGGTGAACTGGGCGATAGATGAATCTATCTCCTCCTAGATGCGCATATTTTTTTTAAGTGAAAATACATCTTTTCTTGCGCACGTAACGTAAAAAAAAGTGATGTTATAACATTTCGAAATTAATAGAGTATTATACGAAAGCGATGAAGAAATCGAAAACTATGGACACTTTTTCCGACACTGTTACTTTTCCAAAAAGGAATTCTTTTAAGTGGAATAAAAATTAAATATGAGACACGTAAGATATTTTGTAGTCCCTCATTTTTTATCAGACATGCATCATTGGATTGCTCCTCAAATAGTCATTATGTATAAGCCAGAAAAACATCGATGCATTTATGTGTTTTTACTTAGTGGAAATACATAGCATATTATTTCAACTAAGGGAAAGTTGAAACAACGTGTTTGGCAAGAAGATGTTTTTCTGCCTTTTTCATATTTATTTTTCCGACAAATTTCTGCCTTTGCTTTTGACATGAAAAAAGAATGTGTAAAAGCCTCTATGGAAAAAGCCTTGCATCAATGTATATTTCTTCATAACTCTGTAACTTTGCCTAACTTTGCTTATAACATTGTAAGTCTAACTACTTGATTAGAACAGCTTTTTCTTTTCCAACTTCTTAAAATCACCATTATTTTCGTTACTCTATTTTGAAAGCAAAAGCAAAAAAACAATTCCTATTCTGGACATGCTCCTTTTGATTGACTCTTGAAACTCATTTCTTTACGCAGATGCCCACAGGAAATATAAATGCAGTGATCTTTTGAATTCACCCGGAACATAACATATAACCGCTACCGAATAAAGTGTCTACTATAGCATGCTACTTAGCGATGAAGACATTCATGTTACTTTTCTCTTATTGTAAGTTTCATCTTCAAAAACTATTTGATTTGTGCAAAACTAACCATAATTACAAATGTTGGCTCTTGGTTTAAATAGTTTCTTATTTGCACGATTAGTTTGTAAGCAAAAAGAGGAAATATTTAAATTGAAAATGATATAACTTTATTTTGTTGGACTCCATAATTTTTATTTACTTAAATTATACCGAATGAAAATAATATAAATACGAATTATGAAATTCAATAATATAAAAATACATTTTGGAAGAAAATATTTAATATGTTGATAGGATTAATGTTTTATTGCCTTGTCAAGAAGTGAAATATTTTAACTTTTTGGGGGGAACATTCTAAGTCCTAAACCACTTTAAGCAACGGATTCAAATATTTCCACTTTCTTTTTCCTTCTCCTGGTATTTAATTGCTCTAAATGTCATAATGTTAATTGTCAAGTAAATAAGTTTAGTAATTCATTTTGAAAGCACTTCCTCTAATAATCTTCTATAAGATTAATGCTAGAGAAGAAGCATTTAGTAAGAATTACCCTTCGGATTATGTCCAAAGATTTCATTAGTTTGAAATTCGTTCCTAATTTGAAGTTCAATGTTGAGTTCTTAGTTTCATTTCGGAAAAATATTCAATACTTACCCTCCCAACAAACATATTTTATTACATTGATATTCTACCGTGATAGAGTGAAATAAATAAAAAAAATACTTTTACTTAATATATTTTGGCTGACGTGTCTGTCATTCATGTGCAGAGCGGCGTAAAAACAAGTTCTTCCAAGTAATGTAATCCTGCTAAAGACCCATAATCAGCATCATAATATTGCAGTATCATTTCTACTATAAATATTCCTTGTACCACACTAACATTAGTCAATATCTATAAGTAGGTCCTGTCACACACTAGCATAATGTCACAATCGTCCGCAGGAAAACTTGTGTATCAGGATGTTATTTACAGTACAATTAATTCGAAATCCGTTATTTATAAAGATTCAGAAAGCAATTTTAACGGACTTCAGAAGTAAATTGATGTTTTCTAAGCATAATTCTGAATCCATTAAAACCAAATGTTTTCCATGGTTCACCGTTTTGACTAAAGTATTCATTCTAAACCGAATTTACTATTCGAGTTAATTTGTTTAATTCCCGGGGTTAAAATGCCAGTATCACATCAAATCTAAAGCTGTCAAATCATTTGAAGTTTTATGCAGGAGTTATTTCCTTACCGAGTCTACACGCTTCATATTTCTAGTAAGCTCACCGAGTGCTCTTTATTTTTGCCTTCTGCCAAACTAGAATGAGCTAATTAAACAAAAACAGTAGACCCATTGTTAGTTATGTAGAAAAAGGATCTGGTTTTAGTACCGTTAGAATTAAGTCTTCAACTTCCATCATCATTTTTTATGTTGATTTCGAACTATAACAATCTTCCCATACTTAGATAGATTGGTTCTACTCGATCGAACTAACATAAAACGTTTGTTTGTTCGATTATTTCTAAAATGTCCAATAAGTACGTTCCATCTTATCACATAGACAGTTCTCTGAATATTCACACGTGGCCTGGTGGGGGTGATATTTGCACCAATGGTCGATTCTGGAGTCAAGGTCACATCTCGAATACTGTGCTTCAAAATAATTCCTTGCTCAGTCTTCCTATTCTCATCGGGCTGTAAAAAGACTTTCTTAGTTATTGCCCCCCAATATCTATCTATCTATCTATCTATCTATCTATCTATATATATATATATATATATATATATATATATATATATATATATTCGCGTATTTAGGCAGCAATCCTTCTTTCATACACATTTCATTGAATACGACAGACAAGGTTCTTTTATTTAGTTTTTTATAAAATTACACATGCGATCTAATATATATTTTTTTCTTTTCGGATTATATAAAAACGGTCCGAATGTTCTTTATTATCCGAGCGCCTTCGACGATACATTTAGTCATTTTCAAGGATTAAATAATTTAACTGATAAGTAAGAAATAGTTTGCTGTATGTATGTTTTATAAAGTGTTTTCATTTTTCAAAACACAGTTAAGATGTTGTGACTATGTTCAAAGTTAATATTATTAAGTGTTTTTTTGTTTTTGTTTTTTTTTTATTAATAAGGCTTCCATTATTTTTAACCTTTTTTTTGCATGTAGATGATGCTATTATATAAGTGTTGTCAACAAGTATGTTACGAATAGTGTCCGGTAGGTCTACATTTCTTATTTAACAGTTAAAATATTTAATCCTTGAAAATGGCTAAATATATAGCCGAATGCACTCGGATAAAAAATAACATTCGCATAGTTTTTTTTTTATATTTATTTTATCATCCGAAAAAAAATAGAGCTCTTGAGAAATTTATAAAAAACTAAATAAAAGCACCTTTTCAGTCGTATTCAATGAAATGTGCACACACACACACACACACACATATATATATATATATATATATATATATATATATATATATATATATATATATATACCAATACGTGAATATGTTGTTGAAAGCTTCTCCTCGGCATGAAGCTTCCTTGAAAATGCCTCTCATCTCAAAATAATAAAAAAAAATAGTTAGTACTTGGTTTCATATTTTAAGCAACAGATATTCTTTTGGCATTTCTCAGTCTCGAGAGATTTTGGAATTGAGCTCTGGGTTATAATATTCAGGCGCAGATTCTCTCAAGTCTTTAGAGATTTCTTTCCCAAATACTACACAAATCAAATTCGATACTAATATCACTGCCAGCCATTCTTTCTTTTCATCTCTGACTATTGTATAACTAGTACTACCAACTGGAAGAGGCTTTTCTACACTGCATCCCTCCATGAAGATCCTTTGAATACTAAAGCTTCCCTGGTATCAGTTTAGATGCATAGAGTCCTTAGCTATCTCTTAAAGCTCTTTTTGTGAAGTAGTTGAATATGACTTGTGGGGCGGGGACGATTAACTAAGCCAAATCTCCCTACAGAAGGTCATTGCATATTCAACCGTCGTCTATTTGCAGGGCGTTTCTGTGGCTGTGCAGCCATCTTTGATTTAAGTGAATGGTATTGTTAGGAATTTTATCTTCTCAAGGGATTTTCACGATGTGTAGGAGATAATATATGGGAAGAGTAGTGATTTGAAAAGTAATCTTTATCTTGAATACAATACGAGTAAGTTAGGTGCAAAACAACTAGTCGTTTAGACAATGTTAAAGGATAAAATAATAAGTGTTATTCTGATTAACAGTTATATTCAAAATAAAATATGGAAAGTGTAATGTATTTTATTGATATAAATTTACACAATCTTCAGAGCAGTGTTTCTGTAGATATCTGTAATGTTTCTATGAATTTACAACAGTCAATGACAACTGGCTTAGACTTAAATGTATTCGTTCCTCATATTCTTCTTTGTTACGCAGTCCATTATTTTTTTGAGAGATTGTGCTTTGTCATAATTGCTATTTGTCATTGTTCAGGAAGATGTCTTCTCTACAGTGAATTTAATTGGCCGGTGACTTTTCAAAGGGGGGGCATAAGAGAAGGATGGCTCTACACACTGGACTTATTCAAACTTTACAGCAAGGTGATCCTGAGAGATTCGGAAATTTCTACATGCATTTATTATTGGGAGACACAATGTTAACAACATAAGATAAAGACATGGCTGTTTATGGAATTTCAGAAACTCCTAGATATTTTTGTAAAAGAAATTGCGAAAAAAGGACCAAAGATTAATTGTAAAACAACGATAATCTATGGTTATCAGCAAGAGAAACAGTCCAGGTTGAAAGCTACTCTATGGAAATTTAAAAGTCAAACAAGTACGAATATTTAAGTAACTGGGGAATGTATTAAGAGGGGGTTCGAATGTATGACACCGAAATTCGAAGGCGCATTAGAATAGTCAAAAGATGCCTTCTCTAAGGTAAGCACAGTATTAAGAATCAGGCACATTTCGTTAGAAACAAAGAAATGTTTGCTGACATGTTATTCAGTATCAGTTCTATAAAGCATTAAATGTTCAGCAATCTCCTCAGAAATGAAGACGGAACTTCAGGCAATAGATATGTGGTTCTACAGAAGGATAATGTGAATACCATGTACATTTGAGTAATAAGTCTGCTTTAATATAATTGAAACTAAAAGATCACTAGAGAGGATGTAAAATATGTTACTCAAAGAACGTATTGAACGACAAAGGAACAGACTAAAGCAGGATCTAACATTAATAAGGAGATTGTGAAATAGTTAGCAAAACAGGGACTGGAATTGATAATGAAAAAACAAAGATTACTAAGGGCTACAAAGAATAGGAAGTTATAGAGAGCTATGAACGCTCACGTCCTGAAAAGGCACGGCATATCAAGAAAGAAGTGAAAGAATCATAATTAATGTAGGCTCATTGATGTAAAACTTGTTGAAGTACAATATGTTATATCATAATTTATAATAATTGTTATATTTTCAAATTATACTATTAGAAAGTATCAACAATAGTTACTTCCCTTTATACATTGATAAATTTAGTTCATTCCTAGCTGTGATCAAACGTCTAACGTAGTTGCCACGTTCTGATCATTTAAATTTAAAACTATTTAAATTTTACAACCAGAACAAAACAAATGCATTTTTATCAATATCACAAGCAGAGAGTAATAGCAAAACAGGTATTTATAATAATTTATGGTTTAAAAATATTTATGAAGATTATAAAAATTCTGCAAGAATTTGTGGATTAGGTAAGATGTGAGACATTATCTAGTTGACATAAATGATACAAAAACAGCATTTTCATATTTACAATTCTTTTGCTCATTTCAATGAGGTTCAAACTCATAAGCACTACTACACCCTTAGAGAGAAAATAGGGATTATCCATATCGCACAAGTTGTCAAAATCGGAAAATGAGGAGATCGAATAATTCTTTTAAGAGTGAGACTCCCACACTGACTGTGGCCCTGTGCCATATTTTGTTTGAATGAGAACAATAATATATCCGAAGGCAAAACCACCTTTACATGCGTGTTATCCATTATTATATTCAGTCCTAGGAAGCCATTTCCTCAAGCAGTATTTCTCCCAAAGGGAATGGTTAGATTTAATCCCTGGCCCTCGAGGCGTCCCAATAGGAAAAAGGCCGACGGAGCTGAGCATTGCTTTTCCGAGTCGCATGTGACTTCCATTTTAAATTTGGTATATTGCCAAGTATCGTGTCACAGTTTTAAGTTATATTTGCATACACACACACACACACACAGAGAGAGAGACAGACAGAGACTAGGATAGACAACTTGTTATTTATACGTAATTAATAAACTGTATTTGAAACGGACATATTCATAAATGATCTTTATAAATTCGATAAAAAAATTATTCGACAATTTTGTTTGATTTTACATAATTAATTAGATTGAATATATTACAGGAGAAATCGATAAATATTCACTGGGCAAAGGTCTATGGGTAATGTCTTTAAATTAACTTTATTTGCACTTTATTTGTCTTTCTTTATCTGTTTTCCCTTCTCCCACGATTTCTCCTCCCCTCCCTCTTTGTTTGTCTGTCTGTTTTTCTATCTGTCTCTCTCTCTCTCTCTCTCTCTCTCTCTCACACCTAACTATTCACTTTCTTAGAAATACGTAATTATTCTTCTTCTAGGTACTGTATTCTTTCAGGACGTATGCGATTAAGGGTATCCTTAATTTGCTTTCCTTTATAGAACTTAGTAAATTTTAACCTTTTACTACCTCTTCTAATTCCTGCTAATCATTTACACAGACTCCTTAGACAATACGCTTCTTTACTTGTTAACAAAGAAAAGAGTATTGAGCTGTCCTACTTTCCGGCAGCGAATGTTGGACAGTCTCCTCAAAGATGAAGAAGTGACTCGAGGCGGCGGAAGTATGGTTCCACAGAAGGATGCTAAGGATAACATGGATTGAACGTGTGAGCAACGATGAGGTTTCGGAGAGGATGCAAACAAGAAGGAAGATTATACTTAACATCAGGAAAAGGCAGCTGAAATTTCTGGGGCAGGTAATGAGAAATGAAGGCTTGCAGAATCTGATACTCACAGGACGGAGAGAGGGAAAGAGAGACAAGGGAAATCAATGCTTGTCATAACTATCAAATGGATGAGAGAACATGGCCTGTGGGAAGTAGTAAATGAGTAAATCTATTGAGAGCTAAAAGGGATAGGGAAAAGTGGAGAGCCATGATCGTCTACGTCCTGAATGAAAAAAAAAGTAAAAAGTAAAAGAGTTTCAATAATGAAGAAAGATGGCTTAGAAAATGTGAAAAAACGTTATGCATATTTAGAAAGACAAATCTTTTTAATTGGTTTCTTTGTTTTACAAACCATAAATATATTCTCCTCTTTTGGAAAAATAGCGAATATTTTTTATCTCTCTATTTCTCATTTATGTTTTTATTAATCTATCTCTTAAATCATAAAACTGTCTTTCTCTCTCTCCCCCGCAATAAAAGCAAACGATCCTTTTATTCCTTCGAACATTTTTCTATCTTTCTCTTTCTTTTCCCCTCTCTTTCAAATGTCAACATCACATTTTATTCTCTCATGCAAAGTTACAGTCTATCTTTCTCTGCTGCAATCTCTCTTTGAAACCTTTTCATAATTCTGCTGTATCTTTTTACTTCCTTCTCTCTCTTTACTTTCTCTCTATGCTTCTCTCTGCCTTTCTTTCTCTTTGTCTTTCTCTCTCTTTTGACGCATGTGTACTTATGTGTGTGTTCCTATTAAGCACACAGACGTTATCTACCGGAACAAAGCGAAAAATCTGCTGTTTTCCTTTCTATTTTCGACTGTCTATTCGTTCGGCATTCCTGCTGAGAGAACCACCAATTAAACCCACTAAAAGTCAAGCAAAAATAAACGGTTAGTATTTATGGGGTGCCCAGGAGGAAAGTGGCGCTCTCACCAGTCGGGAATGTAGGTTCGGAAAGCAATGGTCAGTTGGACGTGATAAAAACAATGGAGGTGGTCAGTAATCAGATAAAACCAAAAAGAACATTGGGCTTCTAATCGGACATCCGTCTCCCTGTTCTACGCTTTTCCTTTTATATCTACCTTTGCGAGATTGCCTCACTTCTTCGATTAGAAAGAATACGTACTCTGCCAATAACATACCTGTCCTGTCCGTTACGGATCAAAGCCTCTCCTGTTTTGTCTTCTTTCATTTACCTACCAACCCGCTTCTAGATTATTTCACTGACAGCCGCGATTACATTCTTTTGTAATCTTATCGATTAACTCTTTTTATAATCTAATTCAATCGTACAAACAACGGAAACCTTATATTCTGTGATAAATGTAACTCTGCTTTATACTGTAAATAAAGTATATCTACGTAGCTGACTACTTACCTATCTACATACCCGATATCTTAGTAGGCGAATAACGATTGACTCTACTTTTTCAAATCTATTTACCAGCGAAAAGTTCTATAAATTTTCAAACCAAACAACACATAGTCTGAAAGATCGATGTTTTTAATTTTCTACAGTGAATAAAGGTTAATATAGAGATTTCATCACTAACCAAAAATAAGGCGTTTTCACGAAATATTTTCAAGCCGAAATCGCATAACAAAAAAAAAAAAAAAAAATAATGTTAATAATGTATATGACACAAATAACCATTTGTGTGATTTTTGATGAAGTGAACACTGCTTTAAGAATTGTAGAAAAGCATGACATTTGAAAGACTATATACGATGAGGTGAGGTTTACAGAAAATTTCGACTGATAAGTAAAAACCGAATCGTAGAAAATGTGTGAGGAAAATTTTTCAAATATTCTGTCTTCATTAAAACTTTCTTCATCAACCACAGTAGATTATAAGATTCGACCTTCGAAATCAAGGAATGTGGACAAATATTTTAGAATCTAGGAAACAAAAAATCACATATAAATTGATGAAAACTATACTTTTGCTTTATGCCATTTCGGATAGCGAGGATAACTTATTGATGGAGGTGGTTCGTAAAAGCGAAGTTTCGTAAAACAGAGATACCCATTCTTATGTATAAACGCCTTTATATTTATAAACTGGTTCTAACAGCATTAGTCACTTCATTCTAACACTATTTAAAATAAATACTTACTTGAAGATAGATATTTATAAAATATATACTTATTTGAAGGTAAAAGTTTATTTGCGAGAATATTGTATTACCTATGTGGGCAGTTAGAATGAAAGCAGATTTGTTCTATGCAGATTTAAACTGTAGTTATTTGTACGAAATGGTATCTTTAAAATGGATCGTATGATTCTATAAGTACGGGTGAAATTAAGTCATCATTTTGCAGTGGTAATCAGCACTTTAAATATTAAATATTTATTGGTTCCCGGAATATTTCTCCGCAAAGCATTGGCGGACTCATGTGAGTCTGGGTAAAATAAAACACAAAAAAATGAATTCAAAACAAACGGAAATTATATTCCTGTGTTAACAAAAATAATTGCATGTGTACACAAACGTAATGAAAGGAAAATATATTTAATCTAGCTATAAGAATGTGCATTGTATGAGTGTGCGTGAAATAAAAATAAACGTGTGCGATAGATTCGTGTATATGTGCGTATGTGATAGAGTTCAATTGTCAGCAGAGCAAGAAAAATGAACACCCATCGGCAGGCGTTCTCTGTCTACGTTCGACTCTATCTTGAAGCAAAAGTTAAAGAGAGAAAGATAGAGAATACCTTTGACTTGTTATAGACATAATGGACACCCCTTAATGGCAAAGCTAAGTGGGATAATCCACCAGGTTGATTTGAGGGACAAAGATAAATATTTAGGATTTCAAATCTTGCAAAAGTTAAATCAATTCTGGAAATTGGACGAGAAATCGGTACATAAAACGGAAATATTCTTTGAATGTTCTGCACTGCAGTGTACGTCTGATACGTTCAATTTGAGGATACCATCTCGTTGATCAGTTTCCCGTATATAGAGTAACGATAAAATTATACCAGTTTAGTTCTGGCTGTATTAAATAATACCAGTCAGTTTTTTTTTTTTACATTGGGCTAAGAGGGACAGGTCAGAGGTTATAGTAGCTGTCAGGCAAGGGTCATTAAGATATATGGAAAGGCATCGATAAACTGTGGCATCATCTATATATATATTTACCAAGGATATGAGAGTTCAATCTATTAATTACAATATTATATTTCTTGAAGTTTCAGTAAGTTAGCTAATAACTTGCAAATCCGCTAAAATGCTTATTTTGGTACAACGTAAGAATGATATATGTCCTAATTTAATTTCATATATTATAGAAAAATACTCTGTAAATTAATAGTACAAATAGTCAATAAATACTCTCAATTGTTTCAAGAACACAACGAAAACGAATAATGTGGTTAACAAAATGAGATGATGTAAATTACCATTGTATCATTAATATATGAGACAACAGCTCTTCTTTGGGCTTGGTTATATGGAGTGCCGATGAAATGATACGAGTTTAATTTTGGTTGTATTGAATGATACCAGTCAGTTTATTTCCCATTGCGCTATGAGGGACAGGTCAGAGGACAGATCAGCTGCCAGGGACTGGTCATCAAGAATATCTGGAAGGGCACCGATAAACTGTGGCATCATCTGCATATATATTTAAAAGAATCTATAAAAGAATGAAGTGGCTAACAAAGTGAGATGCTGTAAATTATCATTGTATCATTAATATCAGAGACAACACCATTTCTTCGCTCATGGTTATACACGCCACCAACTCAGACTTAATGGACAATTTTGGACATTTAAATATTTAACGCATATATTCCTCCTTCTGTCTCTTTGATTTTACATTATAGCCAAAAAACAAGAGAGGCTAGATTGCTTGTCTGAATAAATCATACAGTAATATCAAAAAGAAATTGCCAGCATTCGTGTTTTTCCATTTCCATTCATGTTAATTTGACTTACATTAGATTTACCTAATGTTTATTATCGATTTGTCAGTAATCAGATTGATAAGAGAACGTTAAGATACGGCCCTTCTTGCTCAGTGAAATTGAACTTTAGGAATATTATAATTAAAACTGCAAACCATATATATGCTCTATGCTGAGATATTGTGATATATTATAAATATATTGTAGTGATATTGTAAATATATTGTGGGGATATTGTAAATATATTGTAGGGATATTGTAAATATATTGTAAATATATTTTAGGAAATTACAAAGTTTTGCTGATAATTATCGGCAAAATCAAGAAATAATTTAAAGAAGTGAATCTTACCGATAGATATTCAACATCTCCTCGTATACATACTATTATTATTTATATTCTATAAGCATTTTTGTCGTGGTACTATAGTTATCTATAAATATATTCTTCATATTGAATATGATCACTATATATCAATATTATACATATATTAGATGGTGTAATAATCTTGTTGTGCAGTCAGACAGGCCAGAATTGTATGTAGACACAAAACACTAACATAATTATGTGTGTGTGCACACATATTTTACAAGTCTGTTGAGTAATAGATGGATAAAATTCAAGATTATCTAATTCATTTTATTGAATCAATTGCTAGTTGTGCTTCTAAGAATGTTAATTCGTTATGTCGTGCCAGAACATTTTTAACGTCAATCTTTTTTTATATTTAATAAATCTATACTATTTACATTATTCGGACTATTGTCCTCATCATTGTCGCCATATTTATCATAACGTTTTGGCCGTTGTACGCTCCGGCCTTCTTCAGGTAATAGGAATGTCGAACTGAGCCATTTATTTCGCTCACTGGGGTAGACTGTTCTAGTTCAACGTGCCATGTCTAATGGATGTCAGTTATCAGTTATCTCCTGTTAATTCACCCCTCCAAGTTCTCCACTGACTTGGCCGGGTATTGAAGTCACAAGTCTTTGGGTCCTGTCACTGGATTTAACCAAAACTTTTATCCACTGTGCCATGTGTCCTTTTCGTTCTTAGATATGGCACGTGGAACTAGAACAGTTTACCCCAGCGAGCGAAATAAAAGGGTTTGTTCGACATTCTAAGCACCTGAAAAAAGCCGAAATGTTGTGATAAATATGGGAACAAATATGGTGACAATATTCCGAATAAATAAATATTGTACATAATACCTCATCTCAGAAATATAGACGTTTAATAAATCTACTATTCTTCCAGGCATTGGATATTGCTGTCATATTTGGTTTGATGATACCGCTATATATCTGTAGATTCTTGACAATATACAAAGAAATGTTTGTAATATTCATGGCATCTAGAATTCAATCACTTTTCCACCGCCATGACGGGGCTTTTCTTTGTCTTTTCTATAAATGTCTTCGGATCAGTTGTTCTAATCAGCAATCCGCCTTGGGGACTCGATCGCCTGAATTTAAAAGTATTATAAAATTTACAACTAGATTTCATCATTTTAATGTTGAAATGGCTAATTGTAACCGTAAGTCCTATTCTAAAAGTTTCTTTTCTCACCTGTGAAAATTATTTCCAGTTTTTTGCTTCCTTCTCACGAAAATGTAAATTCAGCGTCAATCAGTATCTTCTGTTTCTTGAAACCAGTTCTTTTATTGCCATTTCTTCTCTTGCGTCTTAGTAGCATTAATGCATTACTTGGGGTGAAATGATTGAAACAGTTCCACACTGTCGCTTTTAAATAGAGAAGTCCGTCTCTATGAAACTAGTATTAATGAAGATTAATGAAATTTCAGATATCCATTTCATACACGCACTTGATATGTAAAATATGTGTGGAAATACTTCTTCTTCTATGAAATGCATCCATTCGAGACATGGGCAAGCTCTACAAAAATTTCCTAACCTTTGTGAACCGTATTTGATTGTTCTCCCTTTGATAAGGCTCCCGTTCTCATCTTGCCATCCATTCACAAAATCCACGTCAGGTAGGTAGATTTTTGCCTTTACTTATGCTCTGTGAGTGTTAATTTCCCAAGACTCCTTTCTCATTATGCCCAAGGAATTTCAACTTCTGTGTATAAGGGTTAATTTTGTAGCCATTTTTAAAGATTCTTCATTGGCCACAAGTTCCGTTCATGAAATTCTCAGTATCGGATAAACACATTTCTGTTGTTTCAAGTTTTCTCTTCATCCAAGGGAAGATTATTCAGCTCTTACTGCCATGTAAGAGGATAAATATCACATAACAGCCCAGCACTATTTTTTGTCTTTCTGCTTCTCAGCATTTTGAAAATAGTTATGTTTACAAAAGATCACCATTATAACATTTCAGCCTGTCCGTTTAAAGAAGTTCCAATTTAACTCATAATTTAAATAGATTTTATGAAAATAGTTATATAATCAGGAGAATTCATAAAACTTTCTGTAAAGACTTTGGAACATTATTTAAAACCATCCATAGTAGCATCGTTAAATATTTTAAATATTTTTGTTCGTTCCATATGTAAATACAGATATACGTTGTCCAAAAAGAATAATCCTCGAAACTTGTAATAAAAAAGAATAAAAGAAATAGTTGCTAGATTTACTGAAACTTATTTTGACCACTAACCCCCATCCACCACCCAGCCCACCGTTTGACTGCTTTGGCTTAAATTATATCGATGATCTTCTATAAATTTTTTCATACGTTTGTAAGTTTATGAGTTTCATATTTTTATAAGTTCGTGATTTTTTTTATTGTGATGATTGCTTCTCTGTGAAAACTTCTTTTTCACAGGGGGGTGTTGAGATCTCAGACATACTCAACTCCGTGTTGATATTACGTTTAGTTTCGGGCGGAAACAGGTTAATCAATTTCTTAGTCTTATTTACGTGAGTTTGCTCGTATATCAGTAAACAGATATATAAATGAATATAAAGATAGGTATACACACGTGTATATAAAGACACAAAATATATATTTACAGAGATATGCACGTATATATCCGTTTATGCATAAATATACCATACAATTATAACTTGTGATGGAAATACTCGACAAGGAAAAATGATTGTTGATCATGTGGTCAAAGAGTCAGATGATTTGGGAGTCGTTTGGGCCGAGAGCTCTTCAGTATTCTCTTGTATATTTTTTCTTGCATATGTACTTCTCTGTGATATATATATATATATATATATATATATATATATATTAGATTGATATCTTTACATCCGCATCAGTGAAAAAAAAATAAACATAAAACACAATCTTGCATATTAGTATCCAAGGCAGTAAATACCTTAAGACAAAAAGGAGAAAACACACATATCATATCTATCTATCTATCTATCTATCTATCTATCTATCTATCTCTCTATCTCTCTCTCTCTCTCTCTCTATATATATATATATATATATATATATATATATATATATATATATATGCAAGACTGTTTTGCTATATCACAGCTCATCAGAATGACTAGACATCCAGTTGCATCAAGCCGTGATCAAGACTCATTCGATTTGGCAGCAGTGAGAGACTCTGTCCATAAACTATCGGCCAAAAATGGATATCTTTTAAGGCATTGTATACGTGCTCTATGTATATAAAGAACCAATCAACGCTCAGTTGAAAACTGAAGAGTGTAGCGTTATAACCAAAAAGCAGCCGCTGTTTTAAAAATCCACTTTCCCTATAGTGCTCAATCGGTGAACAAAATCAAGTCATCTATATACAAGTTTTTCGCTGCATTACAGCTAATCAGTATACACACACGCAAACACACTAATATATATATATATATATACATATAAATACACACACACACACACACATATATATATATATATATATATATATATATATATATATATATATATATATATATATATATATGTAGCCGCAAATGTTTTCCAAGCTAATATTATTCAAAACAACCAATATCTTCAGCTGATTGAATTTACTGACTGGCTTTTTTTTTCAAATTAGAGGAATAATCAGATACAATGCAAAAATGCCAACAGAATCAAAAGTAAAAGAGACTTATAATCCTTGAAGCAAGATTAATAGACTAAACTACCAATGCATAAAGGCAATTATAACTTAAGAACTCGCATTCACAAATGTATTTATAAAAAAATTGTATCACCACACTTATGCTTAAACTGTTTACCTACATTGCATCACTAGTTCTAAGAAACTCACCAATTGTTCCAACTTACCGAGATGATAAAAAACCTAACCCATATTTCTTGTACTTTTCTTCCGAAATGAACTTCGAACAATTTCCTACGGAATTTCCTCCTTCTCTGTGAAGGATTATTTGGAATTGTAAAAGGTTGATCATTAAAATTAATCGCCACAAATTATCTGTTGTTTTAATAATATACACACCCACATACAAGCCCCCCTTATATATATATATATATATATATATATATATATATATATATATATATATGTATATATCGTTTCGAAAAAAATATGTGATTGTAATGAAATGTGTGACTTTGTAAAAATGATAATTTTTTTATCTCTAAACACGGACACTTAAAGCAAAAAAAAAAGAAGAAAAAAACATAAAATTTTAACGTATATTTTAAAAATCACTCATTTTCTTTCTTTTACAATTCAGAGCAACGCCAACTTTGGAAAATATATGATCCCATTATTTTAAATCAGCACGCAAATATATACACATGCAATTCATTTTTTAGTCTTCGATATGATCAAGCTCAAAATGGGCGAAATTCATTATCGGATATTTTTTCGAAACATTATACTTTCATGAATACTTTTTCCAATTGTCTTTAATGTATAACTCTGTCAGGATTCTTTCCCCAACTGTATACATATACATATACACGTACACAAACATACATACATACATATATATATATATATATATATATATATATATATATATAAAATATATATATATGTGTGTGTGTGTCTACGTGTGTGTGTGTCTACGTGTGTGTGTGTCTACGTGTGCGTATGTCTATGTGTGTGTGTGTGTGTGAAGAAGGCACATCATTGTATACAACCCTTTGTATTTTCATTGTCTAAACATATACTGACGGTTTGCTTTCTGTATAATTTATCGATTATTCTAATATCTTTCACAATAATATTTCGAACATTTTTGACTCATACTGACAGTAAACATTTCGATATGGTGTAACCTCGAATATAGAATTATCGGAAAAATATATATTTTTTATATACCAAAACCGTGTTAGGAAAATCAATGATAAACTTGTCAACATTTTTTTCTGATACATTTTGTCCTTTAGTACTTCATCAGACTAAAGTAATGTTTACGTTGACGTGACTAAGAATAAACACGATGGAAAGATGACGCCGAAATTTTAAGCTTTAAATTAATTTTATTTTTGTTACTTGCACTATTTACATCACATCTCATCTTCCTTGCAATATTCACAATGTTTCGTCCGTTTTACACTTCGGCTTCCCTTCAGGTGATTGGAATTTTGAACCGAACACTTTATTTCGCGTACCGTCTTCTAGTTCCACGTACCATGCCACTTCCCCATGTCTCAGTTATTTCACTTTAACTCAACGCTCAAAATTTTTAGGTTTACCATGCCTGTGGCTTGGTATTGAACTCACAACCCTTTGTGTCTAGTTACTGGATCTAACCAACGTCTTTATCCACTGGGACATTTATCCTTGAGAACACATGGCCCAATGAAAATTTCAAACACCTGTAGAAGGCCCGAGCGTCCAACAGCCGAAACACTGTTAATATGGCAATCCCAATAATGTAAATATTGTAAGTAATCTTAATACCTCATCTCATTTTTAGATATATAGAGAGATTTATTTTTGTTACTGTTTTGTTATAGAGTCTAGCAAATTTAATTTATTTTCTTTTTTGTTATTTTGTATGTTTCTTCTATTTTTCATTAAGCATCAAACATTGTAATGATAAAACATCTGTTAAAAGAAGAATTCTGTTGCATAAAGAAATTTATATGATGTCTATTAATTTTCTTCTGACGTCTAATAATGTAATATCCAAGTAAATCAGATTTCCACGGTAAAGGAAACGTGTCAAAATCTCATATTCTAAAATATTTCTTTTCCTCTGATTCACAAAGACTACTTAACAGTCGTAGAATATATAAAAAGAAAAATCAACCAGAACGTTTTGATAAAAAGTCAACAGTATAATTAATTGAAAAATAAACTAGTGCTGAATTAATAATAATGAAATGCTTAATCTAGTGAATTCATAAAAGTTATAAGAAATATAACGTATTTTAGTCCGATGTGTTTTTTGGATCTTCTCCAAAAGGTTTACATCTAATAATACATGAGGGATGGAGCAGTTGGTTTTTGTCATCTAACACAAAGCAGAAATTTCCAAGCAGTTTGTAGATATAAAATTCAAATCATTCTATTGAAACTCTTTAACCAGATGTATTTATTTTCACGCCCACTTCGTAAAGGAATGTAACACAAGGTCGGAGTTCAACGGGGTATTTCCGAAATCCGTACAAAAATTGCACTTTCCTTCTTGGGGACGCCTTAGGCGCCGGTTAATGAACACAGCCTCCACCCGAATGAGATGTACTGCTTGGGGTTGGAGGATGGCTCCTTTGGGTTTGAGTAAATAATTATTTATCCACAAAATATTGTCAGAAAACTAACGTTTACCTTTCAGTAGATCCTCTAAGCATCAAACTGTTCTCTAAACCAACAGTCAGTTATTATTCATAGAACTATAAATAAACATAGCAGTCTACAAAAAAGGACTAAACTTACGAATGTTATTCTTTCTGAAAAGGTAGCAAATGTCCTTAAAAGCCAAAAACAAATTCCATTTACTTTTCAGACACTTGGCAAGCCTTTATGATATTAACGTGGCCCTCTTGACTAGAAATAACATATTTG
>CAHIKZ030005400.1:1000000-1070000 GCA_903632075.3 Acanthosepion pharaonis
AAGGCCCCTCCACATGTGAATACTCAGAGGTTGGAAAATTGCAATAAAGTCTTGATATATCTCCTCAGTCATGGCTTCTTATAGGCTATGTTGTTTCGAGGTAACTAGGTTTTAACATTAAACGTGTACCCAAGATTCGCTGAAATTAAACAAAGCTAACTTCCTTGATTTATGGACAGAAAACTTCTAGCCCGGAACAGAACATGCTAGACTACATTTGGAGCAGATCATCAGCAAGTTCTGCAACATTATTATCTTCAAGTATGCCAGCTAGGATGTTATGTTCCATATGCCAAAATATTTTGTGCTTAAAATCTATGTAGATTTTGTTGAGGCACTAATCGAAAATAATGGCAGCCATATTGAATAAATTAATCATCTTAATATTTTATGAATTTTATTATTGTCCTGTTATATTAATAGGTAGGCTTACGACCATATCATGTTCAAAACATTGGTTCCCGTACGATCACTGAAGTTAAGCAGAAAAAAAAAATCTAAAATATTTCCTGGCTTTAAATAAACTGAACATGGTTGATAATCCATAAAAGACGTATCAATCTAATAAGCAATGAGATTCGAAATTCTTTAAAAAAATACTCGTAAATTCCTGCACCGGAATACTGTATGAGACAATTAATATTCACCAATGAATTTAGGTAACTGTTGAAAAATATTTACGGAAAATGCTTTTCTTTTGTCATTATGTGGATACATGAATTTCGTGTGTCTGTACCTATGAATGTGTATGTATGTGCAGGATATACGTGTGTTTAATATTTCTGGAATTTACTTATGCAAATGTACACATATCTGGAGCAACTTCATTTAGTCCTGTATGTGGCTTTATGTTCTCCCGCGTGTGTGTGTGTGTGTCCCCGTGAAAGCGAGAGGAAGAGAGAGAGAGAATTTCTACAATTAAACAGATTTCTAATTCGACTATACAGACATATGTTCGGACTATGCTTTCTCGTGTTGGTTCATATGTCTGTACCACTGTTATTTATAACCGATCGCTGAATAAGTCTGCTGATTGCCAACGTTCTTGGAAGCTTCTCCAAATGATAGTTCCCATGACTTCCCTACTGCCAGGCCCTCTGGGTTCTGGCCAACCATCTTACACGACTAAAACGTTTGGCAAGAGCCGATGCTACGCTTCGCTGGACGATCGTCCTTTCAGCTTCTGATCACCGTTCGACGCGCCTTCAGAGTATTGACAGCTGAATGTAAACTCAAATAGGTGTGTGCCTTCTTTTGCAGTCGTGTTCACATGTTTGGGTCAGCGTGTAAATACCAGAGAGGGTCGAGTGAAATTCTATCCCTATAGGTGTTCAAGTTTGTACGTCTACGGATGTGGAACACCCTGACAACAAATCAATGTGTGCATCCATACGAGCCATATTGATGTCACTGTATTTAATCATGCGTCTGTCTATCTGTATGTGCTTGCCACTGAGACACACAAAATCTCAAACTGTTTTGCTCAACACGTAGACTTGTGTCAGCTCGTCTTTGTTTGTATGATAACCTGAATAAATAGAAATAAGTCACCGGATTTCAATGTTTGCCAAACTTAACAAACTATGAAACAAACCGAGGAGAAAGTATGAAGAAGAATGAGCTGCGCCATGCTTCCTGTTAGGTAAGCTCAGTCTGTCTAGAAAATGAATATTCAATATTCTGGCTTTGATGTTTGAAACCCAAGTTCTGATTTCTTATTTCATGTGCGTGTAACTCTAGAACGTAGGTGATCATGGGCTTTCACGTCTTCCTGTTTCTTAATAAGTTTTGTGTTTTTGTTATTTTTCCTAAACCCTGTTTTACCATCCATTTGCTTAGCCCATCAAGTAAGTTACACGCTACTTTCCTCTGGCTCTCTCTTTATCAATTTGTCCTGTGAGTATCAGATATTCCAAGCCTTCTTGCCTCATTATGTGCCCTATAAACTTCAACTGCTTCTTCCTGATGTTAAGTATAAATTCCATTTCTGCATCCATTTTCTTTAAATCCTCATAATTGGTCACATGTCAGATACATGGCATCCTCAACATCTTTCTGTAGAACCAAATTTATGTCGCTTTACATCTTTGAGGAGATTGTCCTGAATTCGGTTCCATACAGTAGGACAGATATCACATAATAGTTCAATACACTTTTCTTTGTCTCTAACGAAATTTTTCTCTCTTAATACTTTGCTTAGCTTTTAGAATGCATCTTTGGCCAGTATAAACAAATTTGCGAGTATGAACAAATCAAATGCACTTTTAGTGGCAGAGAATTGTATTCACTTAGCGATGATAGCAAGGAATTTGGCTGTTATTTAAAAAAAAACGGATTTTGCATGCCAAGTTCAAATTCTGGCCGGGGTTAGTTGAGTTCATTGTCGAGCAAATGCCCTAACTGAAAGCAAGAAATATATAATCGCTACTGCGGTATAATTTAAATAGTAGAGTAAACTACAATCCCTAACCATGGTTGGCAAAGAGTGTACCAGAATGAACACTCTAAATTTAAAACCGATGAGGTTTATCAAATCCATCGCGTAGAAAATGGCTACAGAAACCTTAGTAGCAACATCTAGCATTTAGATACTGAGACCCTATTTTCTACAGAAGATTCTAATCGCTCTGATCTATCTATCTATCTATCTATCTATCTATCTATCTATCTATCTGATATAGTATAAGAACGGCTATTTTCATTCCAAGAAATATTCGAAATATTGAACATATTTCTCATGAAAAAATGTGGGTCTAAAACAATTCCTAATATATTCCAGCCTTGTTCCTTTGCCATTGTTTTGACGAGTTTATGAAATATATATATATATATATATATATATATATATATATATATATATATATATATATAGGTGAACATTGAAGTCAACACTCAGAGGCGACAGGCTGTTTCATTCTGGACACAGTCGTCAGGTGGCCTAAAGATTACCTCCAATATGAAGGAGCCTGTAGCCTCTGAGTGTTGACTTCAATGTTCACTATTATATTTATATTTACATACGCTCAATCTCTGATATTGAGCACTTTATCCCATAAATATAGCACACATTAAAACGATATTTAATAATAACACACATGCTTCACACGCACTTCGTGACTGATGTCCTTTTACCCGACTACTATATGTAATAATATCATAAAATTATGGCTTAATGTGGGGATATCAAGAATAAACTCACTTTTTAATTTCCTTGATTTTTTCTTCTTTCATGCCCAATTCATTTAATTTCATTTAATTTAAACCGTTAAACTTCATCGTAAGTCAATAAACTGTAATAAGGTTTTAATTTTTGATATTAATCTTGCCTTCAAGTCAATAAAGACTACATTTATTGTCAATTAAAGAGAGAGTAGGTGATTTACAGACATCCTCTATGGTCATGACGGAGGGTTTGAGTGTACTGGTATTGTTCACATTGTTTATCATGCTAGACAACACGCTCTCTCCCAGATACTGTAACTAAGGTCTGCTCAGCATATTTCCAGTATAAACCACACGTTGGCTCTGTGGATGTTGAACAAACACACATATGCCTGAGCGACGGACTGAAACAGGGATTTGCTAGCCGGCCTAGTATATATATATATATATATATATATATATATATATATATATATATATATATATTGATCGTGTTATTTCCATAATTCAATTCTTCGGCACATTCATTGTTCCTATCTTCACCTAAGGCAAGGAATTTAGACCTCAACCGAAGTTGTGTAAATGATCGTAAACCGATTGTTATGAATGAATATATATAACCCACAAAGATTTGTGTTTGGTTCATACGGAGAAGTAGAGTTTCAGCGGCTGTTTTCACGTGGTCATAACAGTAGGGACCAGAGTACTACAACTGGACAATCCCTGTCTAAATTATTGACAACTGAAGTGGAAATCAATATCGATTTGAACCGTTTTGGATTAATGTCTCGCAATCTGGAAATTGTTATCTCAATTAGACCCCCTCCTCCCTATTGCCATAAAATCATATATCTGAACGTTTGCCTGAATAAGAATGATTAATCACCTAATATCAGTGACCTCTAAGACTGTAAAGAGTTTGATCCTCACGAGGAGCTATTCGTCCAATGTAGCTGTGATAGACTAAGCAAATATCTGACAATTGAACAATTATTAGCAATTTGTTAGTACATTTCATTTTCCTTGGTTATTCCATAATTTTCTCGTTATTCCAGACAAGCGTAATAAATAGATGAGAGGTTTGCAAGGAAATAATTCAATTAGGCTTGCAAACCAATATTTCTGTAGAGGTTTTCTTCCTTGCCAGTTGCTTTACTCATTTTATCGTGTAAGTTTTGAAGCGAGCACGAATTGCCTTATAAACCAATGTTATCTATAAGTATAACGTCGCTGATTCAGAAAATCAAAGAAAATAATTTAAAATTTTAAAGAATTTTCATATTTGTTATCAGTTTCCATACTGTGAATAATTGGCGCTTTGTTAGAATAAAAAGATTCGAAGACCTAGAACTGTGCGATGATGCCTACAGATAATATGAAAAATATAATTTGTGTTTAATCAGGTTTCATTGTTCACAGAGACTGCTGACATTAATACCTACAAATCACTCTCTTTTTTTACTCTCTAAATCTTTCATCTACAATTATCTGCTATATATAAAATTATGTGACTTCCGTCAGTCCGTCACAACCTCTAAAATAGACATACATTGACCGATCGAAAACAAATTTTTGAGAGAAGTTCAAACAACCAAAGGGAAGGCAAAGTACCATTGGTTTTACTAGCGTGCGTAGCTTAGTAGAAGTTTTCATTTTTTTCTGTTTTTTGATGAATTAAATTTTTATTATTTAACGTAAAAAATACTCCTACTATTTTAAAAGCAATTTAATGTTTAAAATAGGAAATGCTTATTTCATAACAAAGCAATATTGTATTTACATATCTTTTTTCTTTAATTTTTTCTATATTCTGGTGAAATATTTACACATTTAACTGTGAAATTTTACACAGTAGGAAACCTCGACAAAAAATATCAGCGATAACTTCAAAAATACGAACTACTGTGAGGATTTTAGCACACCTCAGCTTTTGGCAAAACCTTTCGAGTCAGTTAAAATTGAGAAACGTTTTTGATTCATTTCATCTTGGGACTTTATGGAAACATTATAATATAATGGCAGCAGTTGTAAAACTAAGAATTGGAAAGACAGACAAATCTGTCTGGAAACAGAATCAGACTGTTGTGTCCATTAACCTCCTGAATGTTTTTGAATTCCTGCGAATCGTGGATATTAAGAGCAGAACTACTGGGAAATAATCCAAACATTAGAAATGACACTATATGAAACATCATGAAAATAGAAACAGATCCATTGTAATACTTCATAATAACTGTTAGGAAAGTTGAATTTGAACAACCAACAATCATTCCTCATCCACCCAACTAGAAATAACGTTAGGCAAATATAGAACAGGCAAACAGTGGGGTAATGGGCTGACACTATCACAGTGTACTAGAAGAACCTTCACATAAAAACAGATATTGAATCACAACGGACTGAGCTAGTTGCACCGTTGTGCAAAATAATTAAAACAAAACGAATAATTTCGTTATTATTTACTATTTTTCGTATTTTTCCAATGAAACATATCCATTCCACGATGTCTTTCCTTGCAGATTGACCACAGATTCTCGATTAGATTTAAATAAGGAAAATTTCCGAGCCAGTCGCTAGTACTTTGATTTGCTCACTGATAAGGCTTGCCATTGTGTTCGTGCAGCATTACAATTTTTCGTATGTACTTTGGACTAACGTCCATCGCAGACAATGACTGCAGGACAACTAATCGACAGTCGAGACAATAGTCTGGGCGTGATGAGAATCTGATGCAATCACGGATGACGTAATATTTTTCAAGGAAAAACAAATTTCATCATACACCCCGAAAATAGATTCATATTAATGCCAACCACTGCAAATGACCTAATCTGAGGAAAAATAGAAATTACACCCTATCACTCAATTGGGTCTAAAACTGACCGTATGTTGAAAGGAAACTAAAGCGGATGTTTCCATTTATTTGCACAAGGGCGTAGGTGTTCCGTTGAACAGAGAACCACCGACCACCCCTGCTTATGGGATTAATGATGACAAGAAAACATTCTCTGACTTTCTGATATGGGGAGTTATTATTATTCACTAATTTCCACATCTCTGTTGTTTTTATCACAAATTCGGCAGTTACCGGACTTCAGATGCTTATTATTATTATTATTCCGTAATTACTCATTTATTACTTGCCCTGTTTTTACTAACTCTAAGCCTAAACTACCTGAGTCAGAGTTTGATCTGACAATTATTACACCACAAACCAACGCTTTAATCTAGTAGGTTATTGTTCAGTGTGAACATACTAGTTTTATAACTTAGAGGTTTAAACACACTTACTATGCCGCTCCTGCTGATGCTTGTCACGCTTGACTGCATTCCACGCTGCTCCTCTTTGTATAAGGCATTGTCAGCATCGGTCTGATTAGCTTAAATGGTCCAAGTTTTAGACTTCTGATTATCACAAGAAACAAGAACCTAGTGGTTTAATGCTTTGTTAGGGAATTTGAAGAGGGTATAAGCGTTGAGATAATATCAACGAAGATGACACTACTTTTCATTGTTATTAAACCATAGTTCGGGGAGATGGATTAATGTATTTAATAAATTTATTTTAACGAAAAGCAAATACAATGGTTTCGACTTGAATTTAAACTCGACACGTCATACTAACTTTCCACACGTTAGCCGTTACAAAAAAAAGCACATCCTCTCATACCTAAGGAATAATTTTATTTTGTTTTGTTTCTGTTATTTTACTTATGTAGCTACATTTTATGATCATATAATAGAAATATATTCATTTATTCATTCTGTTTTATATTGATTAACTTTTATTTAGTTTGTTAATCTGAGCGAAATAATTCATACTTATCAATTCGTCGTCACTGTTCCTATCACTTCTCCTCTGTAAATTCCAATTTCGTATTCTTACTTCACAATACTGTTGCAATAATCCACCTCTTGTGTCTGTGCCATCACCTTAACGCAATACCGAATGGAGTAAGGGCCCCTGAGTGTCTGCCAGGTCTCAGCTATCAGCCTTATTTACGACGAGCGAGATCACGCAGCGTGCGATATTATCGCGAGATCAGTTTATCAGGAGACGCTCAGTTTATCTGTCCGAAGATAACGCTTCTATATCGGAAGTTGTCCCTTGTGACATCCGTCATGTTCCATATCGCTCAATGGGTACCATTTTACAGTGATTTCTTGCGTGGAGGAAGCAGAGATTATACGCGTGTGAGCATATTGTGTACGGTTGTATTCAAGTGTGTTCTGGTATGGTATTCTATATTGACAGTTCGATTAGGCCTGTACATGCAGTAGCATATTGCAAACTAAATGTGTAAATTTTAAGTTTATACACATCATCGTGGTATAATGCTTAGTGAGCCTGTCTAAAATACATAGCCGTTTATAATGTGTTGGTTCATTACAAGTTGCCAATTCCTCTGACCTTGTGTCACATTATGATAACATTCATTCTTTTTCGTCTGGATTTCTGTAATGAGAAGTTATTACTAATTACATTTGGATTATTGTCCTCAACAGCAATGATGTGAATTTTCCTTCTTGTGAAAAATTTAAATCCAATATTTTTTCCTTATTTTCTTCAGGTAAAAAAAAGGAAACAATTTTGAGAACAGTTTTTATAGAACAGCCCTTAAAGTACAAACTTATTTTAGAAATATATGTGGCTGTATGTGTGTATATCATATATTCCAAGTACTTTTGACCATTGATGTTCGTTTTAAAGGAAGGAATGAAAATAAAACAGTGGAATTAGAGATATTCTAACAAGATATTGAAATGCCTCATTCGACAACAAAAGAAAAACACTAAAATGAGTAACAGACATTATATTTCCTCTGTCCGTTCTATTTTAGAGAGCATTTTGAAACGAAGGACTGGTGCCTAAATACACTATGCGTAATAATAATAATAACAATAATATTAATAATGATAATAATATTGATAAAAAAAAAGCTAATCGCCCAGACATCGTGATCAAAGACTTACAAGAACAGAATGAGCTTTCTGATTGATATGGCAGTCCCTGCAGATTGTAGTGAATCTTTGAAGATCGTCAAAAAAAAAAGTCAAAATGCAAGAATCATGAAGAGTAAATCTAAGAATGTGACACGTGAGCACATAAATAATTCCAGTTGTATTTGGTGCCTTTGGATTGATTGGAAAAAGTCCCAAAAGACAGTGAAATATTTCCTCGTAGTTCATGCCTTAAAGAAACACGAAAAAATGTATTCACATTACAACTCACACATACATTTGCAAAAACACAATCAGGGGAAGATGATATGAAGCCATTTCTGAACTTAGGTCTTTGGTTGGGACCCAGAAGGAAATGTGTATAGAACAGAAACCGAAAAAATAATAATAATAATAATAATAATAATAATTATATTAAATAAAACAGAAGCTTAGTTTCTAAGAAAGTGTAATTGCGTTTCCTCTATTTTACTCTCGTAAGACAAGTTTTGCCGTCTTAAATAATTTTTTATAAGTGTTTGTTGACTTTGTGTATTCCTGTGAAAAGCTGATGATTTTCAGAATCATTTCGATCTAGAAGATATTGGAGATCTTTAAAAACTTAAAAAATCCAAGGTAAACATGTTGATTTAGAACACTAGCCCGGAGTCTGAATGATATATCGTTTTTTACAGTATTTACTTATATAACATATACATATATATGGCATAAATACATATATATATATATATATTAATTCTGTTATTTATTATTTTAAATATAGTCGTGGACTCAACTACATAGGTAAAACGACACAGCGTTTAGATGTTAGGATTAAACAGCACGTGCCTGCTAAAATACTCAACAAAAATTTTTCGTTTGGTGATACCATTCGAAATACATACGGGTTTTCTATAGCGGATCACTTCATAAATAATCTGACCTGTGCTATGGATTTTAGTGTGAGCTGGTTCTCTGTTCTGGCCATAGCTCACTCGTTATTCCATCTGAAGGTGTTGGAGACGCTGTACATCAGGTCCAGGCGACCCACTCTTTGTAATCAAAGAGACTGTTTGCTTGCGGTGCTGTGTCTCTAGCATCTTTGGTGTTATCACATTTATTATTATATTTTTCCCTGTTCGTTTATTCACGTCATCCGCGACAGACTTACTTCTCATAATTTGTTTCTCCGTCTACCGTCCTGACGAGAGGGGAGGAAAACCTGTCGACTTGTGTTCCTGTTTTTGTTTTAAATTCATCATGGCCTATAGTAAAATATTTCTTGCCTTCAATGTCATAACACGTTTACACACACACACATATATATATATATATAATAACTCACGGCTTGCATGACTGAGTTTCAAGCACGACGCATTTTTCAGGTGCTGAGTATGAACTTTATCAGAAATAATACGTATATTTATTAATATATACTTAATAGCTCTGTTATATTAATATCGGGCATTGTTTTATCAATACCAGCACTATAAGAAAAAACAACAATATAAGGAGAGTGAAATAGTTAAAGAAGGGACACTTGGAAAACTTGATATGTTTACATTTTAATGTTTATGTGAATTTAATGCCATTGTAAATATATATATATATATATATATATATATATATATATATATATATATATATATATATATATATATGCACAACATGCATATAAATATATTCAAATATATACTCATATATACGTATATGCAGAAATGTGAATCCTAATATGTACATACATTTAAGTATTTACAGTGGCATACATAAGTGTGTGTTTACATATGTATGCATTTTCACATACGTATTCCAAAGATTATAAAAGTATATATTTTTATTTTGAGCGAGATTCTTTCGCTGTTTTTTTTTCTCTTTTATTCTGTCAACTTCTCATTCGTCTTTCTCTCTCCGCATTTTTCATCTTTTCACTCTCTATATTCCCCTCTCTCCCACCCTCCTACATTTCCTTCCTTCTGTCTTTCTCTCACTCTAACGTTTTTCGTTCTCTCCCCCCACCCTTATTCATTTCTATTAGCTCCACGCGTCTTTCTCTGCCTTTCATTATTCTAGTTTTATGTTATCTTTTTTTTTTTTTCAAACTCAACTTTTCACTCGCCAGACGTAAGCAATCGATTTCCCACTCTGGATGGCCTAATGAAATATTAAACAAGTTTCTACTTCTCGATTTTTCGCTGCCAGGTAAAATATCTCCAAAACGAAAAGAAGTCTGATTCAATTAATTAAACAAAGTTTAGCGTTTTCAAAAAAAAAAAAATTAAATTACTCAAGGGAAGACAAGAAAATTAAATAAGTAAAAGAAATATTGAAATATAAACTCAGTTGTGCTTTTGTTGCGTTTACGAATTGAATAGAATTGGCAAATACGGCAAATCTCAAAACCGTCTCTGGGGAAGTGATGCCAGAAAATATGTACGATTTCCTCACGAAAGGATAATAAACGTCTTTTACCATAGCAGAGAGAGGAGATGCTTCTTTTACTTGGTCAAAGACTAAAAGATCAAACGAAGTGAATACATCTCAATGAGGTATATATATATATATATATATATATATATATATATATATATATATATATATATATACTGACAATATGAAACTGGTAAAACATACACATAGTCCTGTTTGTATGTATACCTGTAGTGAATATCTAAATACTTTTTTCTCCTGCTACCAACACGCGTATACAGACATTTCTACGCGTAAGTACATAAACGTGTGTGTGTGTATCTGCAAGTGTGTTTTAGCGCATGTATATATTTAATTTAAAGTTTCAAAATATTTACATACGTTTATATGTATATATACCTAGATATGAGTGAATAGATGTGTATCTTTATACGTATACAAGAGACAATAAAATTATATAGAGAGTGATCATAACATTTCTATAAGTAATTTCGGGTATTAAAAAGTTTTAATATATATTATTTCCTTCCAAAGCGAGTTAGTAATATAAGCAATCTATGTATGTTTATGTATAGATACATTGCATATATATATATATATATATATATATATATATATATATATATATATATAGATAGATAGATAGATAGATAGATAGATATAGATATCGATAACTATACTCGTTTAGAAAAACCCTCGAATTTTTGATTTGCCAATAATCAAATCAATCTCGAGGGAAAAAAAGGTTTTAAAAAAATTTTGGCCATCGCCTAAAATATGCGTTTCCCTTTGCCTCTTTACCCACTTTCCCTGACGATCCATTTAGGTGAAACCTAGGTAGGTTTGTCTGGCTCACTAGGTTTATATATATATATATATATATATATTCATAAACATACGTATGTATATATATGTGTGTGTGTGTGACGTTTTTGTGTTAAAATCTTATATATTTATTTGAATATACTTATAAATTGATATAGTTGCGAATTTATATATATATATATATATATATATATATATATATAGATAGATAGATAGATAGATAGATAGATAGATAGATATCAGGTGTTAAGAAGAAGGAATGAGAACGTATAGAATAACCGAAAGTAAAACTCAAATAGATAAAGAAAGAAAGCAAAGAAAGAACGAAAGAAAAAAAGAAGCAGAAAGACAAAGAAAGTAAAAAAAAGGGAAAAAAAAATAAAAGGGAAAAAGTAGAATAAAAACGGAAGAAAGCTCGGAGAACAATGAAAGAAAAAGGGCAAAATGACAGAAGTTGAAGAAAAGAAGAAGAAAGCAAATAAAAAATACAAGAAATTGGAGAGAGAAGTTCGAAATCAAAAATAAGGAGAAAGAAAGGAGAGAAAAGTCAAAATTTGATGAATGAAGTAAAGAAAGCACGAGGCCCTTCAAAAGAAAGAAAGAAAGAAAGAAAGAAATAGGAAGAAGACAAAAGGAAGGAGAAAGAAAGTACAAAACGCCTATATATAGATAGAGAAAGAAAACAGAAATAGGTAGAGAGAAAAAAAAACGAATAAACGAAAAATACAGAAACGTAAATTAAAGAAAACCAGCAAGAAAAAGAAAAAAAAGAAAAGGAAATGAAAGACAAGAGGGTGTAAATATGAAAGGGTTTGAAATAAGAGGGGGAGAAAGAAAAAGAAAAAGGAGAGAAAAACGGATATAACGAAAGAAAGTAAAGCCACACTAAGAGGAAGTCAAACAGCAAGAGATGGGAAGGGTGAAGAAGGAAGTGGGGAAAATGAAACTGGGTTGGCGGAAGAAAAATAGGAAGATGAAAAGAGAGACGTGACTCGTTTGCGATGCAAAAATCACGTGCGACTTTTTATTGTTCATTTAGAATTATCAACAAGATTTTTTTCTTTAATTCTAAAAATGGCTTCAATAAATAACCGAGAATTATGAGAGTTAAAAAAATGTCACACATTTGCTGTCTACTCATGATTCTCTTAACAATTTAGTCTCCTGCTTCATATAGATTTGCCATTATTTTTTGTCTCCAATTTCTGGCATTTTCTTTTATTATTTTTTTTTAAAAATATTTTTACGCTTCTGGCTTTTAATGATTTAATCCATGTTGTAAAGGTAAGAATAAAAAAGAAATCAGTGAAAGATTCTAATAAGAAGAACAAAAAAGCATAATGCAATTTTGCCAAGTTTTGCTTTGAACGAATAAACGAAAAAAGAAAAATTATTTGAAATTATTACTTTCGTTTTTGCTTAGCTTAAATTGTTTATTTCTTTGCGTTCATATATATATCATATATATATATATATATATATATATATATATATATATATATATATATATATATATATATATATATATATATATATATAGTCGCTACCTTTCAGCGGGGTTTTGATTTCAGACACATATTTCGGATATCTAAATCATGCAATATATGCACATAACCAAAACCCATTTCAACTTATTGTAAACCTGTTCTAAATAAAAGCAAATAGTGGCTTGACCTGATTGCTTTCAATATCATTAGCTCAACATCACTGATTCAGGGTAATATCTATTTGTATTCTTTGTCATTCATCGGAAATACTTTAATGGTAATGGCTAAAATCTAGACCGAATGTTCATTCGTAACTCATCTTTTCTGACAAAGCCTATGTAATTTTTTTGCATGTCAAAATTAGTTCTATTTTTTTTTCAAATGGTACCGACCCACAAATATATAATGCGTAATGGGATTTATTTTTGTTCTGCAATGATTGTCAGGTCATAGATTCGAACATTGCTAATGTACCGAAATTTCTAGAGGAATACACAGAAATTTCTAGAGAAATTCATAGAATTTACGAAGGAAAGAAGTTGACAGAAACAAGAAAGCAAGTAAAAAAAAAAAAAGAAAATCAGAAGAAGGTTCGCCATCCCAAAAAAGAAGAAGAAAAAAGAGAAATGTTGAAAGTTAATGAATGAAAGAAAGCACGAAACCCCTTAAAAAGGAAAGAAAGAAAGAGGAAGAAGGCAAAATGAACGAGAAAGGATGTCAAAATGAATATATATATATATATATATATATATATATATATATATAAACATAAAAAAGAAATAATCACGCATAGAATCAATCAGCAATGAATGCTGATTGATTCTATGCGTGATTATTTATTTTCTATAAATATAGCATAGTTTAAGACTATATTTCTTCATATACATACGTACATATATATATATATATATATATATATATATATATATATATATATATAGAGAGAGAGAGAGAGAGAGAGAGAGAGAGAAAGCAGACATATGTAGCGAGAAAAACGAATAAACGAAAGATACAGAAACGAAAGTTAAATAAAATTGGTAAGAAAATGAAGAAAAAAAATGAAAGGAAGAATGTATAGAAAATAAAAAAAAACAAGATCGTGTAAATATTAAAGGTTTTTAAATAAAGAGAAAAAAGAAAACTCATTCTGTCTGATTAGGGCATCAGGTCATAAAAAGTCAGAAAATACTTTGATGACTCAGTAATGGCGATAGAATTTTTTTTAAAAAGTCAAAGAACAATTATCATCAAATGAATATTATAATTATGCTTTGTATCGCAGGCAAATTCGCAACATGAATATATATTTGTCTATATACCGCATTCAAACATACGCACGAATAACCCCCTGTTTGTCTGCATAAACACAGACACAGATAAACACATTTATTTTTTAAGTCTCGCATAGTACGTCGGATAATCCAATATTCTACATTTCCGGGTTTTAAATTTATGAGGAAACATAAATTTACTATACTTTGTGATTGTACCGTTTAATGGAAATACAAGAGCAGATAACTCATTTAACAGATTCCGTCTACTAAGTTTCAGGCTTGCCTTCCATGATGACGCGAGGTTTTTAAAGTTGGATTGCAATGGTTTTGTGATATTTACAATAGATGAACAAATCGAGAAACGGTGCCTGCATTAAGTTGAGTGAAGCTCGGCAGTTCTTTTATTTAGAGTCTCTAAGGATTCGTAAAGCTTTTCACACAAAATTTTGAAGCCATTTGAGGGTCGATGCAAGATGCTGAGCAGTTATATTTAACAATTACGAGAAAATGAGGAAAATACTACTTGAAACACTTCAGAAAAATCGCCGCAAACAATCTATCTCTCTCCCACATGCTTGGACACAAGGGTATAGATGAAAGTTAAACAGAATCGAAGTCGAGATGGAAAAACCTTCAGGAAGAAGACTTTGTGATGTCAGGTATAGAGAAGGTGCTTGGTTGGATACATGTCTAACGATACTAACTTAAAGGGGAATAATGCTGAATTGAATAATATAGGAATTATCTTATTTATTGGGTATCATTTCCTACATTTTTAGGCCTAGACCTAGAAATGCCGAATATTTCCTCCTAGGGAGGCAAGGAAAATATCATAATGTTATTTCATTCTGAATTTTGAGAAAATTGCATATGACAGTAAATATACAACACTTTCAATTTTATAATCCTACCTATCACATTTAAAACTAAAAGGAAGAAAACAGTTTGTACGAATGTGCTCGAAAGGATAGTGAAAACGGGAAAATTAATTTTAAAGGGTAGATTATATAGCCTTAATATATATATATATATATATATATATATATATATATATATATCCCAAACGACCCTCCGCAGGTTTTGAATTCAGAGTTGTCCTTCTCCTAGACCAGTTGCCATCCAAGGCTATTATAGAACCCAGTCTGTCCTGCTATTTTACCCATAGCTGGAGGGAGATGAAGAGGATACATACCTTTCCCAAGGGTATGTAGGGAACCTTGTGGCATGTATTCGGTGCACCAGGTTTCTGTATTCGTCCCTCCAAAAAGTGTGGCTGGTCCTGCACAAGGCCTTCACCACTATAAACAAATCTCATGTGCCGGTGTCGGGACGTCGGTTTCCTGGGGACTTATCGGCCTGACCCTCATACGTCGAACGCGACGGGAGAGTCGATTATATATATATATATACACACACACACACACATATATATATATATATATATATATATATATATATATATATATATATATATATATTATATATTCATATATTTAATTCTATTTTCTTTCCTTTTTATATATATATATATATATATATATATATATATATATATATATATATATATATATGTATGTATTATATTTATTAGATATAATTATATGCAGGAACTATAAATATTCAACTTAAGTGGATATTAAGAATAAAAAAAAAACACGAGAACTAATGCTAATATTAGGTTCATAAATTCAATATATTTAAGTGTAATTCTCCTTGAAGCAATCCATGCATAACGAAGTTGTGCATTCTTTGACCCATACCATTTTCCACTTATGTTTTTATCGAGATGTAGGCACACAAACATAGTTTGTTACCGCAGTTTTATTTGCAGACAAAGACTCCAGGAAATGACATAGCATCATAAATTCTAGAATAGAGAATTGGTCATTTGACTCGAATCATGAAAGAAGAATAACTGTAGGCTTTGAAAAAAAAAATGAATCATTACTTGAGGATATGTTTAAGGATGATACTCACCATATATATATATATATATATATATATATATATATATATATATATATATATATATGGCTGGTAGACTAAATGTCAACTAAATTACGGAAAAATACAAATAAAACTGTCATCTCAACAAAAATTATAGAAAAAAATGTCTTGTAATACTAAAGAGTAAATTTATTCAATAAAAAACACCATTGGCTTCAGTCACGGTCGCCAATGACTTCGGATACTCCTGCAGCTCGTCTCGACAGTCTCTTTGTTTAAGTTGGTGAATGCTGCCATAATCCTTGCCTTCAGTTCATGGTTGGTGTTACAATGTTATTTGTAGATCTCTTCTCCACTGCCCCCCCACCACCACCACAATAATCAAGAAGATTGCAGTCTGGGGAGTTCGGTGGCCAGATGTAAGGGATGATATGTTTCCAGAAATTGTCTGACAGTTATGACTGAGTTTTTCTTTGTTCTGTCACATGGTGTAGAGTCCAATTGCCTGACATATGTTTTTCCAGCAGACAAGCATGTCACCCAGGGCAACAGTAGCTTTTCATTACATAAATGTAGTCTTCTGTGTTGAATTCGGGACCCTCACCAACAAATTCTGGAGTTGTTTTCTTATCACCGCCAACTCTTTACGAATCCACTACACGCTCCTCAGATTGACACCCAAACACTCTGAAATGTTCGTCTTAGACATTTCATGCCAAACAATAGAGCAAACAGTTTCCAAATTTCTGGCGGAGTGAATTGCATCATGGGGCTCTTTATCTCACAGATTGGGCCCAACTGACTCTACTATAATGTGCAGTCGACGAAATAAAAGAAAAAAAAGCATGCGCAAAATTAAAAATATAAAATGCCGACAATTTACTATCCCAACCGATATATATATATATATATATATATATATATATATATATATATATATATATATATATATATATATATATATAAAAGAAAGAACAGTAAGATATAAAATCCTGTGTTCTTATAGATATTTTTACTTTTACATATATATATATATATATATATATATATATACAAATACACACAACTATATGTGTGTGTCTGCATATATATATATAGATATATATATATACAAAGGCGTGCTGGAAAGTTTCTTTGCCTCTTTAAGAAAATATCCTAGAGTTGCTCATATTCACCGCAAATGTAGCAAAATGATTCTCAACATATCTTTAATCTCTCAGAAGAAAATTCTGATGTTTGGTCATAGACATACTGATTTACACAATTGGTGTAGATTGTTATATAGTTTACATAACAGAGGGTCGTTTATTTATTGATTTGCATTCTTCTACGTTAATCGACTCTTTTTAAGTATAACATATCTATCTTAGGTGATTATAACTAGCTTAATAGTTAACCTCAACTCGACTTTTACATAGGTATATACGTGTAATTCCTTTCGAAGAGGACTACCTTACTTAGTGCCCTAAAGATTACAATGTTTCTTTCTTTTTAACAACGTCGCTATATATATCGAGTGCGTTTGGTGACTGGAATAATTGAATCGCATAAATATCTATCTAAATATATCACAGATGAACACAGACACTCACACGCAAAAGCACGCACACACTCATACACACATACTATATATATATATATATATATATATATATATATATATATATATATATATATATATATATATATGCATATGATTCATGTCATGCATCTATTTCCACATTCTCAATATGGCTAAATGATTGGCGTCTCTTGTCTGAAGATCTCTTCTGGCATGGACAAATGTACAAAGATAGCCAAACAGCACCTGAAGGAAATTTGGATTCCTCTCAAAGGACCATAATTATTTCTCCCCTCTCCAAGACCTTTGCAAATGCCAAGACTATGGCAGTATCGATTCAGCTCCTATGATGGCACTAATCATCATTATCAAGAGAAGAAGTTTCATATTCGAAAGAGAATAATAAGATCGATAATTGACCTGTCTTTTCCAATAAGCGACTGCAGCCTCTACTACACCAAACAGTGGTGCAATCCCTAGCCATTAACTTAGACACACATTCGATTGCTCGTCTGTACTTTCAAACAATTATTCTAGTGTTATCAAGTTTTCGAAGTTTTATGTGTGCATCCTATTATTAAACTTGTTTATTTATTGATATTTATTTATATTTATAATAGATATTTCCAAGGATTATTTATTACAATACAATGCTCACATTTGAACTTAGGAATTTTCGAGTTGCTAATCTACCTTACGGGAGATAAAAACGTATTTTAATTGTTGATAATCAAGTGGCAAATATACAGATTATTTCATCAGCCAAAGAGATCAATATATACACTGACATGAAAATATTTGCACTATGAAGCATGTATAGTTAAAGTTGGGTAGCCCCATAGTATCATGCCAACATCGAAATGCCAATACTTAAACAGCGTGGACAGCTACTAAGCTGATCATGCCAAGACAACGAGAATTTTGAGAATTCGAACATGACTGTGTCATTCGCATGAGATATTCTATTACTGAGATTGTATAGAGAACAGACCTCTCTTGATCTATGTTGTATGTTGTATGGGAATACCTCATGGAAGGCATTACCAGCAGTAGGGACAGCATAACTGGAGGCCTCTCTCTAGAAATGTACGCATTATCAATGGACATTTTAGCAAATATCATTCACATTCAATATAGGAGATACTAGGTGCATACCCAGCAGGTCAGAGCTTTTTCGAGATGACAGTACGGTCAAAAAAATATCGGGTTGGATGATTGTAGTTCTATGATAATATTTTGCTCTGCTTCCGGACTATTTCCACAGATTCAAGGGCTCGGCAAGCCAATAATTTTGGATTATTCCAACAGGATCTTGTATGGTTTCATCGGGTCTAAATGGCCCAGAACTGACTTGATCATTCTGGATAGATTTATTTGTGAACGCTACATCGACTACCTTTAAATTTCAGAGAAATATGTACATCTATAAGGACGACATGTCGCAACATTCCTCCAGATGTTTTCAATTGGGGAATCGATACCTTGTGGAATTGATACACTTCAGCCGGCTAGAGCTCGTCATACACAACATTAGGCATCTATTTCGTATTTGATATTATATATATATATATATATATATATATTCTACACAATATATATATATATATATATATATATATATATATATATATATATATATATATATATATATATATGTGTGTGTGTGTGTGTGTGTGCTGGTTGTGTTTGTATATCCGCAAATAAATATATGAAAAATGTACCAAAATGATTGTTGCCTTTTCTATGACATTTACTCAGTATAGCATTTAGCTTATGTAATTAATCCATAAAATATTATGTGCTTTGAAAAAGAAACATTTTGCTTTGAAATAATAAATATTGGTTATAATAAATACTGGTTGTAACTTATTTTTCATCATTACTCTATATGTGTATATATAATTTGATATACACCAGAAGTCCTCATATCCGAACGTCAGAGTAGCTCAGTTATGAGGACATGTTCGGATATAATGTGGCATGTGTTATATAACTTAATAAAATACAAGAAATTATAGCAATATTCGAAAAATTAAGTGTCCCACGATAGTAAATATTAATTTTCAATGTTTAATGCACAGTAAGTTATATTTTCAATTGTCTTTTTTATTTCTTTTCTCATTTTGCTGATATTTTGCTGTTAGTTCTTTTTTTAAGCAATGCATTTCTGCAAATTACGTGCACTTGTACATTCTGTACTACTGAACAAAGATTTTTCTCCAGGAATTTGATAAAAATGTCTGCACCACGCTTTTTAAATTAGAGGAACACTACTCTCTAACATTTAAATATCTCATCTACAAAATAACTGCAAAAAATGTCAGTTTGTCACACACTTTCAATTAAAGGGACACAATTCATTAACTTTTAAATAGTTCATCTTCTATATAATAAATGCCAATGTCAGTGTGTCACAGTTTTTTATACTAAAGGGACACAACTCTCTAACTTTCAATAGCTCATGTTACAGAAATTTTGGATTCCGAAGTTTTCATTACTGCGATTGTTTTCGGCAATTTTTTACGTGAAATTTTGAGACAAATTTTTGTACGATAACAATTTTTTTTTAAGTTGGATATAATTTGGGAACGATTGAAATTAATTGTGAAATGAAAATAATTGCTTGCATGTAAAGTAAGGACATACGCACTTAAATTAAGGGACGTCAGAAGAATTATTACTGAACTTTGCAAATGTAATTTTAACTATCAATGCAATTCTTAAATGCATCGATCAATTTTGAGTTCTTTTGCAGTTTATTGTTGCCTATCGCATACAGCAGCATTGTGCCTCACAATAAGAAATCTCCGTCAACAAAGGACTCGATTGCATTCAAAAGAGCCAAGGCTGTAGCGAGTTAGAAAGTCCTGTGCAAATGAGAACCTAGATCAAACGGCAATCACGAGAGCTTCCAATACTGAGAATATGCAAAGACTTAGGGACTCTCAAACTCCTGAACAAGCCGAAAACCCAATCCAGAGCCCCCAGCAAGAGATAACTTAAATGCTGCCCGGTAGTCATTCATAATTACACTATTATTGGAAGAATTTAGTTCTTCCTTTCCTTGACAATCCAAATCATTTTGAAGCGATTCTCCTGTTGAAATCATTAGCTTCTTCAGTTATCCATTCTCTTAACTCATCCGAAGTGTGAGGATTCAGTGGATCATCTTCAAGCGCAAGTTTAATAGTTTCGTTCAGATTCTGCTATTCATGTTTTCAAATTCAACAAATCGTCCTGTTTTTCAATAATCTCTAAATTCTGACGTAACATGAAAGAATTTATTTTCCTTTTTCTTCCCGTTGAATCTTATTCTGTGTGAGGCATTATGGGCTGAGGAATTTCAAGTTACTAACATTTATCTGCAAAGAAAAGAAAAATGTAGAGTATATAATGGATAAAGTTTTGTCCAAATTGCGCCAAAATGAAAATCTGGAATCTCATTATAACAGATACATCTACCAAAATTCCACAAAAAAGTCTTGAAATACTAAAGAGTAAATTTATTGAATAAAATAGCTATTAGCTTCAATCTCTAGACAACTTCGGAATCTCCTGCAACTCTTCTGGGAGGTCACCTTGTTTAAGTTGTCGAATACTGCCAAAATCCATGCTTTCAGTTCATCTTTGGTGTTACAATGTTTTGTTGATATCTCACTCAACTGTGATCCATATATAATAATCAAGAACTGCTGTGCCTTCGTAATCAGCATTAGACTCATCCAACACTTTTCTAATCCTATGCGCTGTCCTCAGATTGACACCCAATCACTATGAAAAGTTCGTATTGGAAATTAATGCGACTTGTTGCTTACTTTCACATAGACGGTGGCCAACTGACTCTACTGTGTAGTCAACAAAATAAAAGCAAACAATGCGCATGCGTGAAATTAAATATATAAAATGGCGGTAATTTACTCATTAAAAACCCTGTATATTAATGTATTGTCATATTCTATAGAATAAACGTCTAAATGCGAAAATAGTCACCACGTTAATATGTGAAAGTCTGTTTCTATCGCTAGCTCATACTCAGCATATTTATAAAGAGAGAGGACGCATATCTTTGAAATTCTTTAGCTATCTTTTAGTATGATTCTTAGCAGATGTTTGCATACAAGTATAGGAGCTGACAAAAGCTACTAAGCACGAGTTGCATGTAGGCGTTTTTGCCTGGTTATCAAACTAATTCATTTGTCTTCTGGAGACTTTGTTAGGCTGAGCAGATGTAACAAAGACTCGTGAAAAGTTTCATGAGCATGTGGATTCTCTTGTTTTCCTTTACAAATGTGCGACATTTGATAGCAAAAACAGCGATCATTTATAGACACACATTTACACCCTGAAAATTTAAGGTTGATATTTGAGAGGACTTTCACTCTGGTGTTTTTTTGTTTTTTTTTTTAAGGGGCCCTCTGTTGAAAGTCCAAGTATAACGGGTAAAACATATTTAGAATTACAAATGCTGAGCGAATGTATTTGTATCTCTAAATTTGTAATATGTAGAATATATGTCAAACTTTGTAATTTAATTTTAAAAATCTTGTTTCCCTCTTTCTCCCCCTGTCGCTCGCTCTCTAAAACTCTCTGACTCTCTCTCTCTCTCTCTATATATATATATATATATATATATATATGTACGACATTTCAAATGTTTGATGTAAACCCTGATATTTTTTTTTATATTCGCCCAAAACATAATTGTTTTGTACATTAAATAAGAGCTAATTATTACTCATGTCTAAAAATGTGAGATAGGATTTGTATTTAAAAATTTAACATGACTTAAAAACAAAAAATCATATTTAAATTTTACTCGCGTCAAAATATCCTCCTTTTTCTCCAAGTATAGTCTAAAATTCGAATTCTGCTCTCCGAGCAATCCGAGAGCCGAGTTCGAATTTCAGTCGAATACATTGCTTTCACTTAAGGGATAATATTCTTGGCAAAGGTATGAAACCTCTTCTACCCGAGATATAGGTAAATAGAAAGACAGTCTGTGTTCTATAGCATTGGATAGCAACTAGTCTACCGAAGAAAGAAATGACAACCCACCGGGGGAAAAAAAAAATCTCCCTCGTCAATCGTGAATCTAAAGATAAATGATCGCCTATGCATGTATAACACATGGCACATAACTGACTGATATGTTTGATAATTAATTCTATTATTATTTCAATTACTCGAAGTAATATTTTTCTTTCTTTTTTTCTCACTCTTCTTTCACGTTCATTCCATGGTTACTTGGCTGTTTCTTCAAACATTTAAACTGTAGTGTATATGTATAAAAATGGGCATTTTGTTCAATCTAGAGCAGAGTCTCCACAAAATTATCAAGTTTGCACTCAAGCATGAAATAGACTGTCGCCACTCTGTTTTCATTCTTATGTCTACATACGCTCGCTCTCTCTCTCCTATACTGAGCATTTCGACTTACACTTTAATACTGTATTTTATCATATATATATATATATATATATATATATATATATATATATATATATATATATATATATATATGTGTGTGTGTGTGTGTAACAATTTCAGATATATTATATCGCTAAAAGGAATGTATGAATAAAGGCAAAAAAATGTCTTAGACCACGCGTTTCGTCGTCTGACGTATATATTATCATCTAATATGTTTTTGATTTGCAATTAAGTGTAGGATCTTTCATATTCTCATGTAACCCTTGATTTTCTACCTTTTATTTCAATGTTTAAACTATGTTTAAATCCTATTTTCAAGCTGGATATAATAATTTTTCGCCTGTCTTGAAACAGAAACGTTTCAAGACAAACAAAATAATAAGCTGACATTTTGCAGCCACAAACCATACGAGCAAAGAAATGGTAAAAATTTATTTGGCTAAATTATATGAAAAGAAAATCTCATAAAAAGAATAATTATAATGTTCTATTCCTCCAAGTACAGCAATTTCGTCTGGATAAGCTATTGTATTGATTAGCAAACGGTTGCTAAAAATCCATATACGATGTCCATAGATAAATGCATCATCTTTTTATAATAAAGCAGCCCCATTCCGATCAAAATGATTGAAAAAACAATCGTGAATATCGTAGCCCAGATGAATAATGAAAATATATCGCCTTATAATATCAGAAGAAATATCAGAAAAATATCTATCGGTAATCGATGACGAACGCATGCGGTTAACCGGATGATTTCTTTCGTTGATAACGTTTGCAGAAAAGATTCTTGCAGTCGAAGTTTATTTTACCCTTTCTGTATGCTTATGACTGAAAGAGAGGCGGTGTTTGCGTGTGTATTTGCTTATTTCAATGTCTGATTTTTTCTATTGCTTTTTTTGAACAGTACTCGTTTGAAAACGAAATTACAAGAAGACTAGTCGCCGAGTGGTTAGAACCATGAGTTCATATCCGAATATTGGTATGGTCGATTTGTCAAGGAATGTGAAATTCTGAAAATATCGACACGGAGAGACAGAGTTAGGAAATTTCTGAAATTCACAGCATGGGTTGACCCAAGCTTTGTGTATGCGACTGGGTAGACCAAACTTTTACGAAGCCTTCGATGTTTGTGTGAGCAAGGAGTCACAAGTTATCCACGCCAATGTTTCGAGCATATTTGATAACTAGTGACGCAAAATTATGTGCTCCCGCCCTAAAAACTATAACGAAGGTCCACTGAGAATAGCTGCTGCATAAATCAGTGGTTGGCTCAGCACGTATTGAAGGCGTATGCATCTGGAAATAGCTAACCACCCTAGCAGAAAAGCATCTTTAAAAAGGCGTACCCAGCTATTACAATAAATGCTCGAATGTAGGTTCATTATTCAGGACCAAATTCCACGAAGTTTTGTGTAAAGGGTCAAAAATATTTATGCATATACATAAATAAATACCCAGAAAAAGGTCTAAGTTAAGTATATGTGCCTCCTTTATGGGAATGGGTGGCTAGTCTCGACCTAAATGAAATGGTTACATTAAAACGGATTTTAAGTTATATCACCATAGAATCAAAACAAACCTATTATAATATTCAAACACAATTCCTATTACAAACACATATATATTAAACACTGATTGAAGTAAAATCACCTTTTAGACGATAAGCTCTACATACACCGAGACGCGTTCAGAGAATAAAAAAATTAAAAGAATATTAAAGAAAAATAAAATACTTTTGATATACAAAAATCGATATTGTGCGTGAAGCCGTTCATATGATTAAGGGGATGTTTAAAAAAATATGTACAAAGCCTCAAAGAATAAAATAAAAAAATATAGCCAATACCAATATTTCTCCGCGTCGACGAAAACTAACGAATAAGAATTGAATAAAATACTGTCTTGTACTGACAAAATACATTTTTCAGTAAAAATGATCGCCATTTTATTTGCAATATATTCAAAGAACGACGTTGCTTTGTTGAAAGTAAATCATCTGCGACGAGAAATTAGAAAATCAAGCAGAAATTTCTAACATTTCTTCTGCTCACTCATATATATATATATATATATATATATATATATATATATATATATATATTTATACATACATACATATATACATATGTTTATATATATATATATATATATATATATATATATATATATACATATATATATATATATATATATATATATATATATATATATATATTTATATATATATATATATATATATATATATATATATATATATGTGTGTATATAATATATTTTGGTATATTACATCAACATGTTCATAAACGCTACATAAATGCAATTATGTTTCGATGTGTACTAATCGTTAATAAATGACTAATTAGTAGAAAATTGAAATAAAGAATTTTGCTCTACTTGTGCCCTCTTTAAAATTAATGTTACGAACGTTGGAAATTACATTCAATTCGTTCTAATTTCATATATATATATATATATATATATATATATATATATATATATATATATATATATATATATACACACACACACACACACATATATATATATATATATATATATATATATATATATATACAGAGCTGTCTGGATATACACACATACATAAATTTTTATGTAAATATGTAGAATATATGCTAAACTTTGTAGTTTAATTTTAAAATCTCCTTTCCTACTTTCTCCCTTGTCACTCACTCTCTAAAACTCTCTGACTATATATATATATATATATATATATATATATATATATATATATATATATATGTATATCCAGCTGCCTGGACATATGCACCAATATACACCTCAGTGTTGATACGATGTTTATATTTACATAATCTTTTGCCTATATATTGAGATCGGTATTCTATAAATATGGCACACATTAAAAGTTTTAAGTTTTATTCATATATATATATATATATATATATATATATATATATATATGATTATGTGTTTGGGGTGCGTGTGTGTGTGAGAAAAACACTCTCTCTCCTTTCTATTTATTTCTTGTTTATTTTTGGGGGAGGGGGAATATTGCCAAACCCCACCCCCTCCAATCAACCTTTCGCTTGTGCTAATATCTTTTATTCTTACAATGCAACCGGCTAAAACGCACAATGATAATAATAATAAAATCACCTCTATACAGTCTATGTGTTCAAATTAATACTGTTTTATGTGTGCATCTGCAAGTATACCCAGACACATTAGAAAAAAAAAAAACACCTAATATTAACTCACACATCAAAGCAAAAACTTTCAAAGACCAATAAAGATGATATTTCCTATTGAGCCAAATACACGATATTAAATTGCTTTCTCTGCCATGGAATCCTCAACATAAAATGTTGGTAGGAAATATATCTCACAAACAAATAACTTACGTGTTCTCTCCGTAGAATTGCATTTTCACTGGTTATTTCAATATGACCACGCCACATTTTCGAATGAGACTAAAGAAAACATTCATTCACTGTATTTAATCTATCTATCATCTATATATATATATATATATATATATATATATATATATATATATATATATATATATATATATATATATATATATAGATATATAGATATAGATACACCTAGTGATCCAGACAAACCTACCTAGGTTTCACCTAAACGGATCGTTATATATATATATAACTTAGCGTCTTCATATCTATCAATCTACCTGTGTATCTATCTGTCCGACACAGATTCTTTGAAAATATAAATAATTTTTTAATTTCGGAAACAATATGCTGACGCAATAGCGATATGTTATAATATGCCTGGTGACAAATTTCTCGCGTATAAATTTAAGATAAGTTTAATCCAGGTACAAAACAGAATCGCTATTAAAATATAAAATCTCTCTCTCTCTCTCTCTCTCTCTCTATATATATATATATATATATATATATATATATATATATATATATGGGCGGTGCGTGTGTTAATGTGTGCAGCTTATATCTATATTATAAAAGAAGCAATTTATACAAAGATTTAATTAGTAATGCTAAGGTGATTAATGGCAAAAACACTTCTCTAACAAGATTTAATGAGATATTAACTTACTACCAATTCATTGAAGAATACGATCCTTATATTTGAGTTGTTATCTTGACTGGACATGTACTTTCGACAAATTCAAATTATCACCTCCGTGGCAATTTTTTCTATACACAGGCAAACGCTAAGACGAAATATGGGTAGAAAGATTTTTTTTAAATGATGCTATTTATTGACCTTTAAATATATGTTTAGGAGCGTGAGATGCCGCGACTTTAGAATTTATATTCAAATCAATCAAGTGAGTATTTTGTTTCAAATTTGAAAAGTGAGAAATCCACGAAATTTTCTTGTTATATGTGATTTAGAGTTAAATTGACATTTTACTCTACTAACTGAATTATACATAAGAGCTTGTTACTATTGTCACTTGACTGATTTGAATAAGAATTCTAGCGACGGGGCACCGCACGCTCCTAAACATATATTTAACTGTCAATAAATAGCATAATTTAAAAAAAAATCTTTCGGTCTACACTACATATATTTTGTCTTAGTGTTTGCCTGTTTATCTGACAGCACAGATATAAGGATCTTATTATTCAATGATTTGATAGTAAGTTAATGTCTCATTCAGTTTTGTTAACGAAGTGATTTCGCCATTAATCACATTACAATTGCTAACTAGTTCGTTTATTAATTGCCTCTTCATATATATATATATATATATATATATATATATATATATATATAATAATAAATATTATATATATATATATATAGCATGAAGAAGCAATTTATATATATATATATATATATATATATATATATATATAACATAAATGTTATATATATATGTATATATATATGTATATATATATATATATATATATATATAAAAATAGAAATATATATATGGGATTGATATGGAAAACTTTTGAGTCTAGAAAGCACTGGACAGCAGCAGTGGGAATTGAACCCGGATTGTCACAATGAGATGCAAGCGTCATACCAGCTGTAGAAATAGGCCTCGGTGAGGCAGAGGTCATGAATTACACTCGATATACCGCCGCTTTTCACAAATTGTCCCTAGGGCTGTGCCCCCACGGGCCATAACTATTATCCCCAAGCCGCTCCATCCACTTAATCATAATTAAGTAATTCATCGTGTAGAAGTCGGTCGAATCTCTCACTCTCACTCTCTCTCGCTCTCTCTCTCTCTCTCTCTCTCTCTCTCTCTCTCTCTCTCTCTCTCTATATATATATATATATATATATATATATATATATATATATATATATATATATATATATATATGGTGAGGGAGGAGAGTGTTTGATTCGGAATTCAGGTCAGCAATAGTTGTTTTAAACTCAACTACAACTTTTTACACTATATAATTATTAGTTTACTGGTACTGATTAAAATTGTAATCTACGAATGAGTTGTTACAAGATTAGTGAAATTTATAGTTTTCTCAGTTGGATTGTTTGATTTTATGACAACACTGGTTAGGTTATTTCAGTTCAACTTATCTTTTATTAGAAGCATATATCATTCTATATCTTTTCCTTAGATCCAGGAAAAATAAACATTTGTCGTCTAACGCTGAAGTTGGTAAGCATTTACTTGTTAAGCAGCTCTTTAACGTTTTTTTCCCTTCTAGGTCGATGAATATAAATATATATATATATATATATATATATATATATATATATATATATATATATATATATATTACATAGTAATCCAGATTTACGTTATTCGAATAGCTTTTTTAAATAACAAGGACGACCTATATTGTAATTTTTAACACAGAAGAGTGAAGGAATAAAGTAGCAGCTTAAAATTTAAATATTCAAAAAATAAAAATAAAAAAGAAGAAAATATACATGTTTATGTGTGTGTTAACCATGAATATGTTTAAAATGTCTAAACACCTTGCGTATTAATAGATGTCTTCATACTTGCTAAGTTTCAAAAATTTCAAAATAGAATCTAAATATTTGTAGAACGTAAATTATATTAATGTTCAAAATATTTCTTCCAAAGGAAGGTGGATTAATTGACTTGATTTTTATGGCTTATCCAAACTTCTTGTTTGATATAAATCCACTGTTTCCGAGCGGAACACCATCTTCACAACTTACTAGGTCCAGTACTGCTTAATATCGTCAATTGAACAAATGTCAAAGCAGAGATTATGTTGCAAACACCAGCAAACAGACTGCAGCTGAAGTGAAATATCAGGCAGTCACATCACTATTTTTGTGTGTGCGTATCTGCGCCTAAACTTGGATTGTTTATATGGGTGTGTTTTTTGTAAACTAAAATGCGTACACCTGTATGAATGTGTGTCTATATGTGTGAGAATGTCATCTCAAAACGGACACAGAGGAGGATTTTTTCCCTCACACAACTAAACATAATCAAACACAAATAAGTATAAACGGATCCTTTTTTAAAAATAAACCTTTTTGTCTGATGATTGTAAAAGCGTGATAGCCATGGTCACAAACTAATATCCATACAAGTGAATATCAAAATATCAATGTATATGTGTGTGTGCGCGTGCTGTGTGTGAGAAATGTGAGATATATATATATATATATATATATATATATATATATATATATATATATATATATATATATATATATATATATATATATATATATATGTAATTATATGTACATATATATATTAGTGATATCACTAACATATTTAGGTGGAGTGATGTCAGTTTGTGACACTAGATTTCACGCTGTTTGCAATCGTCAGGCAAACTCTGACGACCGCAAATAGCGTGAAACCCAGGGTCACAAACTCACATCAATCCAACTAAATATATATATGTATGTGTGTGTATTCTTATATTGTGTACACACACATATACTATATATATATATATATATATATATATATATATATATATATATATATATATATAAATGTTAATGTGTTATGCTGATTACATAGGTGTCAGACATATGTGCCTGTCAACGTACATTGATGCACATACTTCCCTGAAGAGATCTCTGTACGTGCAGAAATAGATAATATTTGCTTTATCATGTAAGATATACCATTACATAATTGCTGCGATTAACTTATCACGTGTCAAGTGACGCTATCTCCTTCGTGGAAGAAACGATTTTCTTTCATAATGACTTCTTTCTTGATTCTATCTTCAATTTTCCACTCTTATCTTTTTTCTGAATTCTCTCTTGCCAAACAGAAAAGACACTTTTCTTCTGATAAAACCGTTGCCACTTCAACCAGCCGACTTCTTCAAAAACCAGCCTTCTTCTAATCTCATGCATTTGAAAAGTAGTCTTCATGACACTACACCTGTCTTTACACTCATCTGCTTGTAAAATCCCCCAGTGCTTCTCAGCACTTCAGCTTTTCATATTCTTTTTTTCTTATTTCCTTTCTTAATTTTCGATTTTGCCAGAAATTTATCAAGTGATGATCTAAAAATAAAAGAAAATGACATGTCGTAAAGAATTTAATTTCATAAAGCAGTTAATTCCGTTGGTTTCGTAAATTAGTTCTTTTCTTGTATTAATTTATAAATTTTCTACCTCCCTCTTCATTCATCTATCTATCTATCTATCTATCTATCTATCTATCTATCTCATTCTGTTAATTTTCTATCTATCTTAATCTGTTCATTATGTATATATCTTCTATTCAATATATATCTATCTATCTATCTATCTATCTATCTATCTATCTATCTAATCCTGTTCATTATCTATATATTTATCTAACTTATTTTGTTCATTATTTATATATCTTCTGTTCAGTATCTATCCATCTATCTATATCTTTTTTCTATTCATTATCTACCTATCTCTCTCTCTCTCTCTCTCTCTCTCTATCTATCTATCTATCTATCTATCTATCTATCTATCTATGCGTGTATGTGTCTGTGTGTGTATATGTCTGTGTGTATAAATTCTTGACAAGTGTTATTTGTGTAGGAAATTCTCCCGGCAGCATAGTAATTAATTCAAAATTTCGAATCAAATTTTGGCGCCACATAATGAATTTAGGATTATTTTTTGGTGATACTTGGATGTGCGGGTGGTGTAATGGATAGAATATATTGTATGAATCCATTTTTCTAGCTATGGGTAAAAAAACAGAACAGACTGGATTCTATAACCTTGTTTGGTAATCATTCTAGAAATGTGATTTGATAAATACACCCATCTCCATGTAGCCAATGCCAACCATGGAGATATATTCGTGCATAAAAGTATACAGTGCATATTCCGTCGTGTTGTTTGAGCCTTCTATTACTAGCTGTGAAAATTTGTCCTCGTCGATGGCAACATTCACGAGCTTTTAAAATACAGATTAAACGATCAGCTTTTAGAATTTTTAATGATAGCATGGAGGGTCACCTCGTTGTGGCTGGCAAGTTTGTCTTGTTAGAATAATTACAAATGATAACGAAGTTCGATCCTCACTTCATGTTGCGTAATTTTGGCCTTATGCTACGTATAAGCCACGCTTAAAAAATCACCATAATGTTTCTTGGTGTTTCAGTAAACGGACTAATAATGAGTAACTTTAAAAATTCAATAAAATTCATCAGAATATTGTCACATCGTATGATTTACTGGTAGGCTACTATATATATATAATGCGTTTAACAGCAAATTTGTCCAAATCATGTAATATAATAATTGTAAATTCAACAAAATATTTAATATCTAAAAAGCCACTAAACTAATTGAGTTTATTTTTCTAGGTTTTCAGATAAGACGCTTAGCCATCTTGAAACCATTTGTCGTAAGAATCAGTGAAAATCTACGAGTTATTCAGCTAGAAAGAGAACAGGTTAAAATCGTTTTGTGTCAGCCACGCTATCTTGCCAAATGAGTAATGGTGAGAGGAAAAAGACCACTCAAGACTTCATTAATTGCACCATCATTCATACTCTGGCTTCCACTTAAAGTCTAATCAAGACAACGGTGAATAAATTTAAAAAATTAGAAGGAACATTAGAGAGGAAATGTGAATCAGAAGGTCAAAGCAGAAGGAGGTATCGCGATTACAACTTAGGACTAAAGAAATCAATTAGAAAAGATCCAATTCAATCCATAATACGTTTAGCACATGCGAAAGTAATTTCAGGTATGACAGACCAAAGGGAAATGAAAAAAAAGTCTTGAAAATGAAATAGTACGTGAAACCTGTGCGTCATATTGTTACTCCAGGACAGAAAGTTAGAAGGTTGGAAAATGCGGAATCATCATGGATTAAGTTGGAAACTGAACATGAAGAATATATATATATATATATATATATATATATATATATATATATATATATATATACACCTAGTGAGCCAGACAAACCTACCTAGGTTTCACCTAAACGGATCGTCAGGGAAAGCTCGGCCGAGCTTTTCCTGACGATCCGTTTAGGTGAAACCTAGGTAGGTTTGTCTGGCTCACTAGGTGTATCTAGGTTTGCTCTACGGTTGTATTGAGCCCTTTTGTTAGTTAGTTGTTACTCGTATCGGGGTTTTTTCTTTGGGCTTCAGACCTGCATCTGTGCGATTTTTTTGTCGGCAGAAGTCCATGTTTGTAGCTCTTTCTTTTTAAAAACCTTTTTTTTCCTCGAGATTGATTTGATTAGCCAATCAAAAAATTCGAGGGTTTTTCGAAACGAGTCTAGTTATCTATATATATATATATATATATATATATATATATATATATATATATATGAAATTAATTTCAATCCATAGTTATCATTAATTAATGATGAACATGTCACTTTCTTTTATGATCGATTTCATCACGATTATGGTGTTAAGCTTGGAGAGTAACTCTACATTCTTATTGCTCAAAAAAAGCCCTTTACTGTTATAAAACCTAGGAGAATTCCATTAAGATATCTTTAATCATTTCTAAGCTACAAGACTTCAAGCCTGTTTCTAACAAATTAACAATTTTGCTTTTACACGATTTGGACAATTTTCCTTTCGCTGTTATAACACACACACACACACACACACACACACACACACACACACACACACACACAAATAGACACAGACACAGATATATATATATATGTAGAAGTACTAACATGTGCTCTGGGTCATGTTTCATTGGAAAAATATAAAAACAGGTAAATAATAACGGAATTATTCGCTTTGTTTCAATTAATTTGAAAAAGGGTGTATGCACGTATGTATGTGTGCATGGTGCAGTGGTTAGTGGCTCAGAAGCAGAAATCGGCAAGACAAGTTCGAATTTTAATCGTTCTTTAGGTTAACCTTCACGCTTATACACTTGGGAAAGTAGAAATCCAATTATTCAGGCCAAGCTGATTAAATATTCGGACTGATAGGACTTCTTCAGCTTTTCTTGTCAATCGCTACGCGAGAAGAAATCTCTGAATACCCAAATCATGGTACTTGAAAAATGGTCATCCATGTTTACCGAGTCGACAGCTACCATGAATGTAGATAATGCTTTCTAAGTTTCTATCTTGTGTGTTTGATGAAGGAAAAAAAAATAGCGTACAAATCTAAATTGAGGCATAAAGACAATGATAAGAGTGGCTTTGAATAGAATCGTGCTGGGCATGAAAAGATGAAGAAAAATGTTTATATTAATCTCCCTTACAATGCGAACAAACTTTGATGTGGCTGTGTCTGACTAAATAGGACAGGCCTCCAAAATTATCAACGAAGCCACAAACACAGAGGTTACTCATTAAACGTTACACGTAATTTCTGCTTACAGCGAGAGTAGAAAAGTATCTGTCTCGGTTGCTGGACTAAAATGTCTCACCGATGACTTTTTATATGAACATGCACATACATAGAGAAAAATAATTTATAGAAGGCGCTCTTCTGCAGGACATTTAGTAATTATCTGCAGAAATTGTTCTTTGTGAGATCACAGATTTAGACTTCTAATGATCTCATCAAAAGTTGAAATTATTCGCATTAAATGATGATTCCATTTTGCGTCTAATAATTCTACGAAGGTGTGTTGAAAATATTTCATATCAATATAGCAAAACCTCATAACACAACGCATGCGCGCTCATATCCAATTTTTGCAAATGAATGTACAACGAGTTACAAAATATATATTTGTCAAGAGCTATGTAAAAAGCAGAGGACAACTATCTATCTATCTATCTATCTATTGCTATTTTTTCATCTATCTATCTCTCAATCTATTTTTGCATTTTCATCTACCTATCTATTTCTGCCTTTTCATATATCTATGTATTTTGTTTTATTCATATATATATATATATATATATATATATATATATATATATATATATATATATATATATATGTATTTTTATTTTATCTATCTATCTAACTAATTCTGCGTTTTCATCCATCTATGTAATATTCCATCTATCTATCATTCTGTCTATCTATCATTTTATCTATCTAGCAAATGACTCATCAGGTTCAGCACGTGTATAATTAAATCAGAGAATCAATTAAGACAAGTATTAAATCAATATTTTAATTTTAGGAATTAATAAGATAGTCATTAAGGAAATTATCTTTGAAATGCGACAATAATACAGTGATCACTATCCAATATCTGATTTTGTGTCACTTGGTGAAATTTTGTGTTTTAAATCATTAATTCTACAACAGATCTCGGATAATCAAATGATTCAAATCCTTTTGTCATAAATAAGCTCGGCACATCATGTCTATTGAATGAAATCTCCGACGGGGTTCGAACATAAACCTCAATTTGTAGAATATATGGAAATATGGCGGATAAATAATCTAGTCATCCCTTACCCTCGTATATATATATATATATATATATATATATATATATATATATATATATATATATATATATAGCGAGATAGATAGATAGATAGATAGATCTGTTATCGTGGCCGAGGGCTTGAGCGTGCTGGCCTTGTTCAAATTGTTGATCCCGCCGGATAACACGCTCTTTCCCAGAAAGCGTAACTAAGATCTATATGTATGATAAAATATGATAAAACTATAGTTTTAGATATGTTACATTCATGGGTAAATTTTTCAATATCAGATATAGAGCGTAAATATTTAAATATTAATGAGATAAATGAGATCAACATCAATCGGCGGCTATCTGTTTCAGGCTTAAACGCAATCTTCAAGCCACCTGAAAATAAGTTGGGGGCGTATGTGTAACTTTGTTAAATTTTCATGTGCTGATGTTCTTTAACTTGGCGAGGGACCAATTAAATTAGCAAAAGAACATTTTTCGAGATACACAAATACATGCGCACACACATGCACCAAACACACACACACACACACACTCACATATATATATATATATATATATATATATATGAGAGAAAGAGGGAGAGAGAGAGAGAAACGTATATATGTGGGTACGTGTGCATGTGTAATTTCACGTTCTTTGAGAAAGACAGTGTCGCGACAACGCTTTAAGTTTTCTTATTTTTTTCATTCGTTTTTTCAATATGCTTTTTGGGTTTTCTTTCAAAATGCAAATTAATTTCGTCTGAAAATCTTCTCATCTTATTTTCAGAAGAATGCCTATCTGCCATTGAGAATGTTTTCATATATATATATATATATATATATATATATATATATATATATATATCAAAAGTCGACAATGGCAAGAAAATATCTATAATCGATATTCCTTTAGAAACCTTAACATCATTAGCTTCAAGGTTTGAAATCAATTAAAATTTTCCCATCCTCCTCCTCCTCCTCCTCTTGGTCTTTATATAAATAAATAAATACATAAATAATAATAACAATATATATAAATTATGTAATATTCTCGTTAATCTTGCCTAGTGTCTGACATTTACGTTTAAACTTTGGGATTATCCACAAAGCAAATTCCAATTCGGACTGAAGCGGTACTAACAGACTATCGGTGATTTGATGTTTAAAGATGAAAAGCTATGCGTTACGTGAAGAACAGACTTGCGCATTGATATGATGAATGTGATGCGGTTGAAAAGGGCAGGAACACACTTAATGGCGACGCAATGCCGGCTGAATAATCCTGCGCATGGGCAGTAATATATCTTCATTTTGATTACGTTACATCAAGTTTACACAACCTCTTCACGAGACATTCCAAACGGCCTGTAAATTCTAAACATACACACAAACACACGCACACACACATATCCCCTCTCTCACACACACACACACACACACACACACACACACACACACACACACACACACATATATATATATATATATATATATATATATATATATATATATATATATAAGCGTGTGTGTGTTTGTATATCGAATGATTTAACTGCAATGATACGATATATTATTTTCTTGGGGAACTTCGATGTGATGTAATACTTCTCCCACAAGATCACTTATGACTGAATAGTGAATTCGATCCTCACTTAGCGCCCCATACATTTGACTTAAAAAATCACAATATATCATTTTCTAGCATATTCGAAACCATTTATTTTATATAGAATTTTAGTCTATATAGAACTTTAACCCACTAAGTATGTAATGAACGTTTCATTGATTAATATTGTTTTACGATTTATCTACCCCTTTTGATTTATTAAATGCTGAAATATATTTTGAATTGTAAAGATAATTCTTTTTCGACGAGTGAATAATTTTTTAGCAAATTTTCCGAAATCTCGAGCAAATTAAGAAGAAATGTTTACTAATTCCGTAATTTTGGGCCATAAAGTCTTTTGTCATTTTCTTTTTATTAAAATGTCAAGTATATTGAATATTTAGAAAAAGTTTTAACACTCCGATTATTAGGTCCCTATATGTGTATACTTAGATAGTATTAGATATGATACAGATCTAGAGACATTCTTAAATATAATATTAATTCATTTAACCTTCATATATCCAATGGACTCCATTATATATATATAAAACAAGTAAATTCTCGGTCGATATTCGTTTTGATAATTTCTAAAATCTCCTGCAGTTTATAAATTTCAAGAGCAATGCAAAAAATTGTGCAAGATCTCACACAGAGCTGCTGTGTTCAATGTGAAATCCTCATAATCTATTACAACTCACTGAAGCGTTAGTTTGCTCTACTTAAAATTGTCATGTGCTATACTTGTGAAATTTAACGACTTTATATATTACTGTTGTCAGTGCAATAAGCCATTGTGACAAAGTGTAATGGGCATTACATTGGCATTGTTCCAAACTCAGTTTAGGAAAATCAAATTGTGGCAATCAAGTTATACCCAAATCCACCCACGCATGTAACATTTTCACCCGACATAAATCGAGAATTTCCTAAAAAGAAACGTAAGCCGATAAACATTGTTAAAAAAAAGAAAGAAATAAAGGAAAGAAAAATAAAGAAAGAAAAAAATAATAAATAATTTGATATGTAAAGACGACAGATGTAAGATCATAAGAAAGACCATTATTATCGCCTGGTGCCCTTTAGTGATGTCGAACGGCAACGCTCACGCCCCCATCCCCATCGTCAGGCATCTGAACCTCAAGAAGTCTGAACGTTGTAAGTACAAAGCGAGTGCACATGTTGGAGGTGATGTTGTCAGGAGGTGAACATGAAGCCGTTTTTGACGCTCAACAGCCTGGAAAGGATTCCGTTGATCACAGAGGCGAAAAGGCCTGGTGGCAGGATTTCGGTTTGTCAAGAAAAAGAAAGAGAAAAGTTAACAAATTAATCGAGAGACAAAGAGAAAGAGAGAGGGAGACAGTAAAGGGAATGTTGATAAGAGAGGGAATACACGAGACAAGAATAGGCATTTTCTCAAACCTAAGATGATTTAGTCTCTCACAATTTTTATATATCTCATCCGTTACACACAACAATATATATATATATATATATATATATATATATATATATATATATATATATATATATATATAGTTTATGAAAAGCTAGGTAATCCGAATGGGTAAACCCAAGGAGGATAAAATCCAGAGAGCTCAATGCAAATCCAGAGCAAATAATTTTAATCAAAACAGACCACTTTAAGGTTCCATGTAATAAATTATTTCGCCACAGCCCTTTTTTAAAGGACTGCGGATCATCAGACTTTACCTCCAGAGGTTGAAACAAAAAATGAAAAGAAATTTACACATTTTTGACGGGCCGTATTAAACATATGTAAAATTAACGAAGTGAGGTAGTGAGGAGGAGAGAAGACATGAGTGAGTTAGATGTAATTTAAAATATCTTTATATAAGTAAAAAGTGTGATGATCCCAGTCCTTTAAATGGGGCTGTGGTGAAATAATCTATTACATGGAACCTTAAAGTTGTTCGTTTATGTTTATATATATATATATATATATATATATATATATATATATATATATATATATATATATGTATGTATGTATATATTATTTTTGTGTGTGTGCATATGCGAACATAAGACGAAAAATAAATACAACAAAAAGAGAATGGTGCACACACGCGCTGCGCACGCACACAGACACACACACACACACACACACACACACATATATATATATATATATATATATATATATATATATATATATATATAGTATAAAAATTAGGAAATCAGCTCCAATTGCTACCCTGGTTTCAAAGTTTTGTATCTTCAGGTGATTTCGGACAATTTACTTCCTAATGATTTTTTTTTAAATTTATGAAAGCTTTAATTTTAAAAAAAAATAAATAATTGAACGGAAATGTTATTATAGCTAACCTTGTTGTCGAGAATGTTTGCAGATATCTGTTTTATATATACATACATTTATATATATATATATATATATATATATATATATATATATATATATATATATATATATATATTGAATCATTGAATACGACAGAGAATGTGCTTTTTATTTAGTTTTTTATTCAATTTATCATGCGATCTAATTATTTTTTTTTCTTTTCGGATGATAAATTATACAAAAATTGTCCGAATGTTCTTTTATCCGAGCGCTTTCGGCTATACATTTAGCCATCTTCAAGGATTAAATATTTTAACTGTTAAATAAGAAATTGTTTGTTCTATGTATGCTTTATAAAAGCTTTCTTTTTTCAAAACACGGTCAAGATATTATGTTCATTTTCAAAGTTAATATTATTAAGTGTTGGTTTTTGGTTTTTATTAATAAGTCTTCCATTATTTTTAGCTTTTTTTTTGCATGTAGATGATGCTATTATATTAGTGTTGTCAGCAAGAATAGCTTTCATATAATTTATCATCCGAAAAGAAAAAAATTGTTAGATCGCATGAGAAATTGTATAAAAAACAAAATAAAAGCACCTTGTCTTGTCTGTCTGTCTGTCTGTCTCTCTCTCTCTCTCTCTTTATATATATATATATATTAATGTATATCATTATGTATTTGGGAAGTAACCTTTTTTTAAAACATGTTTCGTTGAAAGATGAGGGAAATTTAATGAATGTTTTATTTTGTTTTTCCAGCACACTTACATTTTTCCTGTGGTGGGTGTTAGCGAGTATAAGTCTAGAATTCGTTCTTAGAAATAAACTCCAAAAAACTACAGAAGTAGCCTATGAGAGGCGCTTCGCTACATCCAAATAATTTCCAAAATATGAGTCCATATTTAAGCATTTTTGAACTTGGTTTGTTGTTTCCGTTTTCGCTGGAGGTCATAATTCTGTTCTGTGCAAATCGTCCAAAAACGCATTATCATTACGGAATTAACTCCAGTCACAGATGGAAAAAAAAACACAGACTTATGCGAAGAAGCGAGAAAATATATATTTAAACACGAATATAAAAAATATGTCACATCTGGAGACGTTTGACGTGAGAAGAACTGGAGAATTTTCTTCCGGGTTTAACGCTTCGTTCAGGCTCGGCTTATTTTCGAACGATCTAACGAACAGAAAAAGAGACTTTATGACGTCTCTTTTTCTGTTCGTTAGATCGTTGAACGAGATGAAAGACATTGTATTTGACTGATATAATAGATGAAAAACACAGACAACTGGTAATATATGCACACACACAAGCACAAACACATAAGCACACAATCATACATACATACACACACACATATATATAATTAAATATATATATATATATATCATAAAAAAAATTACAAAAAATTAAATACCAATGTTAATATGATTAATAGCGATTGATATTGCTAGTTCTTTGTATAAATTGTTTCCTTATGATATAAAATATAAGCTTCAACCTCCAATATATATATATATATATATATATATATATATATATATATATATATAGAGAGAGAGAGAGAGAGAGAGAAAGAGAGATTACAAAAATAAAATGGTGTATGCACCAGCGCAAATCACCCGCGACTTTCAAAATAATTGTCTCACTGCTAAATATGATTTACGCTAAATATTCATACAGAATCTTCGTAAAATATATCACATATATTTATTTGAAAAAATATCCGGATTGTTAAACCAGGGTGAATTTTAAACATCAAACTTCTGAACAAAGCTGACCTTGGCTGTGTAAAAACGCTGGAATGATACTGAGATAGTATGCTGTATGTTTGCGTTTGATGCTTCAAATTTTCTTATTCAGAATATGTACGGATTTTTGTATACGCGTCTGTGTTTATCTAACATCTACAATAACAATAAAAAGAAATTTATAATCGCCTTTTTCTGCAGCCTGATAAATAACTAGTATGAACCACGTGGACAAGCAATTACCATTTCCATTGGACGTGTAATCTCTGAGAACGTGACGAGAATATACATTTTTGTCTATTAAGAAAAGTGTGGTGTTTACGAAAAATGTCCCTACTGAAATTTAATATGCAATATACACTATATTATTCATACTTATCTATCTATCTATCTATCTATCTATCTATCTAGATAGATAGATAGATAATATTAGTGTTCAATATAGAATTCAGGTAGAACTCAATGTCCAGTACAGAGTTTCAACTTCACCTTTCGACCTTCCTGTTCTTCTTTCTTCCATTACACCTCTCTCTAGGGCTTTTACACCTTTCCCTCTCACATTTGTTTCCCACTCCCACATATACACTGACATTAAAATTTTGTTTTTATACCCGGAATTATATTTTCAGATTTCTTTTTGAATTTGTAGGCCTGATGAATTGGATCGTGATTACGATTACAATGTAATAAATCATAACCATGGAATATTGGTGTTTGACACTATATATATATATATATATATATATATATATATATATATATATATATATATATATAGTAATGATAAAACATGATAATCCACATGGAATTTCCTGGAATATATAGATCCAGGGAGAGCTCTATGTCTAAAGACAGAGCAAAATTATTATAATTAAAGAATATCAAACACTTAAAATCCCATATGTATTTTTTTTAATTTCATGAGAGCTCTAAATCACAGCTCTCAATCTTCAAGACATATAAACAAATCACAAATGAATTGAAAAAAATATTACGGGTTAAAATCAAGAGATATTGCTATTTTATTTAGGGAGTTGGAAAAGGCAGAGCTTGATTTAATCCGGAATTGTTCGAAAAACTGTCCTTTGTCTAATCCTCACTATCACACAGACATCACATGCGTCTATAGATATGTATATATCAAGATTGATAATCACCCAAATGCAAAGTCAAGTAATTATTTTTGTAGATATTCCACTGTTACTTTTAGCGGAGCCTCCTCAAATGCGACATTTGCACGACTAGCTAGCGACTTATGTTAATTAAACCGCCCGGTTTTATTGAAAACATATACCTTCCTTCACCCACATTGTTAAGGAGGCAGTTACTTTATTTGGATGCATACATACATACTTACATACTTCCTTTTTTTCCCATTCTTTCTCTCACATGCGTCAGGACTTTCACACTTGAACTCTTGAAACTTGAACCGAGAAATTACCAATTCTTATTATGATATAGTTTTATTTAAATTTTATTTTCTATTTATTGATACTGTGACATTTCTTGTAATCTTTACACAAATTCAATACACCAAAATAAATTATATAGATATATGTTTGAAACGGACGTTGTGTTAAGATAAACAGCGTATCCATAACTGATAACAGTGTAGGGATCCAAAGACGATTATCTCGCTTTGACTGAGATGAAGTCACTAGTGTCGCTGAGTGACGTCAGTTCATAGAGAGATGAAACAGGTCTATTATTAGCTGCCTGAAGTAAACCACGACCAAGTGTAGGCTATCCGGCCCAGCCCAGCCCAGCTTCTATGGGCCAACGCCAAAAGACCATGGCATCGTTTTCCGTTGGAAACTATAGAAACTCTTTTCGGCTTTGGGAAATGCAGATCACTCGCTGTTTTCTCGTAGGAAAAATATGTCCTTACTAGCAACATAGAAAATAAATCGGGGCTGTTCGAATTCCATTTGGGAACTATAAATATGCCCTCGCAGTTTTTCCGTTGGTAAAAAAAATATGGCTTCTCGAGAAACGTAGATGAATCCTCCGGTAGTTCAGTTTTTCAGTGGTATCTATAGAACGTTAAACCCCGTTTCTCTTTCCCATTCCTCACTGTTTGTTGTTTGGTACAAGTGTTATAGATTCTTTCTGTTTTGAACAAGGGTAAATATTTATATATAATTTTGTTCATGACTTAACAGTAGAAAAAATATTGACAAATATGTTTACTTTTCCTTTGCTTTCAGCTATTTTGTTCCGTACATGTATTAGCGCGTTATTACGTCATGGATGTAACGATGCCCATAATGTGGAAATTCACTCTGCCAATATTCCTTTCTTTATAGCATCCCCATTAATAGTAACCCACATAATGTCTGTGAGTTAAATTGAGTAAACAGAACACTTAGGGCCGTCGAGAGCTGTGCTAGCACGAAGTCACAAGTCATCGTGACTGAGTGTTTGAGTGTGCTTTTGTTGTTCATATTGTTGATCATTCTAGATAACACAATTCTCTCCAAAAACTGTAACTAAGTGCTGCCTAGAATATTTGCAGTATAAACGCCAGGTAGACTATATTGGTGTAGAACAAACAAAAATGTGCCTGAGCGAGAGTCTGTAACTATGGATTGGCAAGCCACTCTAGTAGACGGTATCCGCGAATGATTGGCCAGCAAAAATATATATATATATATATATATATATATATATATATATATATATATATATATATACAGTAGCGAGCATAAAGATCAGAACGATGTTAAGAAAAAAGTCTAAATATGAAATAACATTTACTTTAAAGCTTCAAAGAACATTTTATCAGAGAAAAATAAGGATATGAAGGTAAATTAGATATATCCAACATATGAATTTCTATAAAATATATATATATATATATATATATATATATATATATATATATATATAGATAGATAGATAGATATATATATATATGTGTGTGTGTGTGTGTGTGTGTGTGCACGGGTGTACTTTGATTTTTATGACAACTCTAATGAAAGAACGAACCAAATGACGATAAATGTTGCAACAAACTTAAACAATTGAATCAATATTATTGTATATAAATTTTATTCCATTAAAAATATATAAGAATTGTCTACTATAAATTCGTTGATCTACTTTTCCTTGCATTTGAAATGATTTGAATAAATTCATTGAAATATGTTTTCTATTCTACACATTATTCTCGCATTTATTCTTTCGAATTAGATCAATTCTCAAAATAAATATTGTCGAACAAAAGCAATTCTTTGACAAACAATCTTTCAAATGTTTGCATAGGCATGATCTAAAATAAAAGAGTGAAGACAATTAAAATTTGAAGATAACGTTGGACAAAAATAATCCTCCTTGTATTGTTATGCAAATGGAGATGATAAACGAAATGTATTTAAGTATATTTCGATAAAATCTTGTCTTTGGAATCGAAGGACAAAAAATTTTTTATACATCACATCCATTCCCCATCACAAGAAAATAGAATAAATATTTTATTTTATGTTCATTTTAAAAACTTTTGATAGTTCATAGATGTAACATTAGACTTTCGTACATGCTGAACATATATAGCTGTAAAGAAATAAACTTTGCAGAAACGGTACTCATATTTTTATATTGTTTTTCAAGAAAAAATGGAAGCAAAGACTCATCCAGTTTCATATGGATTCATATTGTGCATTATTATCATTATTATTTCCTTTAATTTCTGTTTTATATACATTTTCTTCCGAGTGTGACACTATTTAGCGGTCGCGTGAAAATGAAAAGCGAGAAATAATTAAGGCGATAAGAAGCTATGACGAAAAGATATAGTGAGCGATGTTATTTTTTTTTTAACAAAGAAAAGTGGTAAGAATTTTATTTTCATTTGAGAAGAAAAGTATTTTTTTCGCAGAAGATAGCAAATTCGTAAGATCTCGGATCTGTTGAATTAATTTATGCTACGAGGCGACGAATAAAAGATAGCCATCTGCCCATGGCAATAATGAAAATTTCAAATTGGTCAAGTGGCCTAAGAAACAGAAGCTGGGAGATAATGTTAATCAGGTCACGTACTGACAGAGAAAAACATCAGCTGGGCCACCCAAGGAAAAGGGAAGAATAAACCATTAACTATCTTTCGGAGATATCATTTGGTTTTGGGAAAAACACCTGTTTTATGTTAGACCTGGCCATGATAAGATTTTTTTACCGGAAATGGATAATTGGATACAGAGTGCGAAGGCGTCCAGATAACCACCCATTTGACGCTGGCGAAAATCTCGTTGATAAAGTCCAGGTGACTTTCGGTTAAGATAGAGACACTACGAGTCGTAGGCGTTTGGGAAGGAAGTGAAAATAAAAGAAGACTTTTTTTTTCATTTGAGCGATAATGGTAAACATATGAGAAGGAGGGGAGGCCTGTTGACGCCCTCTGAAGGGATTGGTGTGAGATACCAATATGAGAAAGAAAGAATTCAGGAGGACGATACCCTTAAGAAACCCTCTAAAGCAAAAAGTAAGGAACTTCCAAAAATGGAAAGTGATAAATTTTCCTATCCGAAAACAAAGAAAATCCTTATGGTGGATTTAGAATTATCGAGGAACCCCAAATCACGAGAAGCCCACACCCGGTTTTGGTCGGCGTCCATATAAGCAGAGTCGCAGCGAGTTAGTAATACAGAACGCAGTTGGAATTAAAGTTGGAGAGAGAGACGCAGACGCAGAGTTGAGCTTTGAGCTCTGAGACCAGCCTCGCTGGAAGCTGACTGTAAGATCCACGCATCCCGACTTCTACTTCTAACCAAGAACAATTTATTTTTGAAGAACGACTTAGACTCACACCACCAAAACAAGTTTTACGAATATCGCCTGAAGACACCAAAAACAAAAAAAAGACTCACCTAACAAACACAAAGTGTCACGAATCCATATTAGCGGTTTGGGAGAAAGATTCAGTCCTGTATTCAGCAACCAGATATAAAAATATTTGTTATTCTTTTTTAATACATTTGAACTTTTCGAGTTGTTACTTTATTTTCTTTTACATATACTTGTGCAGTGTTACCTTTGCTCGGACTCGGCTTGTATTACGGCCCGGCGACTGATTGATTTCGTCTACCTATGATCAAATCACAACGTGGATAGGTTAGACTAGAAATCAAAGCAGTTACTTCGATAACCAGACGTTGGAGGCGAGCTGGGAACGGCAAAGCTGATACCGAACCTAACCAGATTCCCATCCGAATCAGCCAAGGGTTAGAACGTCACATTTGGCGCCGCCACCAATACCAAGTCACATTGGTCGTCGCAGGACAGCAACGGGGCAGACAGGCCGGGGTGACGTCACACGGGGCCCAACTAGAGACCTAAGCTCAAAAATAGGTTCATGTCATTTTCCACTGATCATTAATGTAAATAACGTGAAAAAAACTGATCACACATATTTTCTATAGGTAAATTTCTTCGTAATGTATGAGGATACATACGAGTACAATATTTGTATTCCTCTAAGGCATGCACTACCAGGTAACCTTTCAACGACTTTTTCCCAATCAACCCGAGGGCACTAACTACAACAGTAATTGCTGATGTCCTCATGTGCCACTTATTTTAGATTTCCACTTCAAGATTCTTGTATTTTTATAGTTTTGTAGATCTTCAAAGATACATTACAATGTAAGAAGGCATATTCGGTTTTGGTGTTCCCTGATTACGATGTGTACTCGATTAGATTTGATTGTACCAAGTCTTTGTGTGTTGTAAAGTCCCATACAATTGTTAAAGGTCCTATCTTTGTATTCGGGTTTGGGTGACGTCTATACCAATTTCATGCAGTTTCCATCCCTTAAAGTTTTCAGATTTTCCTATGCAGACACTGGCCATTCTGTCATGGAGGGTTTTATATTTAATGTGTGCTAACATTGTGTAACCTGATACAAAATGGTCGACTGTTTCTGAATAGTTATCACAGAATCTGCATTTGGTGTCAGTACAATTTTTCATCATTTGTGTTTGGTAATTTCTAGGGAGCAAACATTGATCCTGTACTGCAAGAATAAAATCTATTATTAATATTGTTGTTGTTTATTGTTGTTCGGTTCTATACCATATGGCGTTTTAGCGTCTTTCGTATTGAAATGCTTCAAGAAAATATTTCTACTCATAGATCTATTTAGGTGTGTCAGTTTCCTGGGAATGATTGCCAGACAATACAATTATATTTTTCCAAAACAATGGCAAATACGATTTTTTCTCTCGAATAGAACTCCAATTATTTGTTTGAAAGACAAGCAGGAAAACAACTGACATCCTGCACTGCCAAATTGGAAGAAATGCCTTTGGTGGCTTGGAGCTGAGAGAGGTGACTCATGATTGTTGCTTTCCGATCGGATTCGTTATTTCTAAGCGCGTCTGTGTGAAAACCGTTATTTTTGTACACATTTCAAAATGTAGCTAACCATTACTTACAGTTTTGCAATTTACCAGGGATATATTTTTTAGTTACCAGAAAATAATTTTTTTTGAATTTGTGTACTTAAAATCAGAAATCCAACTATGAGAAATGATCAAGTATATTTTTTAAGTGGTCGATAAAAATATATCGAATATTATGCTTTCAATTTCGCTAATAGAAATCTGAGAAGCAAATTGTTATTGAACGAAATATGAAAGATGATAACATCATTTTGTAGGCAAGATATTTTGATCGTGCTATAAAAGCATTACAGTAACATATAGATACTTTTAAAAAAATTAAGCTAACTACTCAATTCCATCGGAGGTTGTGGAAAATCAGAATGGAAAACCTTTCAACAATATGTTTCCAAAATACTTTTCAAACTGGCTCCCAATTGTAGCCACAGTGTTTGCATTGTATACCCTGGGTATTTGCATTGTATACCCTGGGTATTTGTATTGTATACCCTGGATATTTGCATTGTATCCTGCCAATGGCTGATATAGAAAAAAAGCAAAGTTTATATTCATTTTTTACTATTTTTCTCTGCATTTCTGTTCATTTTTGTCCACTACTTCCTGTATAGTTCAACAGATTCCAACCAAAATGATGTATTGTCTCTTTGCTATAAATACAAACAAATCTAATTAATGACACTAATTTTTCATATATATACATTTATTCAAATATGTCTTTCTTTAAACATATATTTACAAATCCAATCTTAATTTAGGAGATTTTGAAAATAATATTTCAACTATAAATCTGTTGTGTCATTTCTACTGTCATCATAAAAGATTTCCCCGCCATAATGACTGGCAGTTTACCAATGCCAATGTAGCATACTTTTTTGTTGATAAAGAAAATTTTTACACACATAATAGATAGAAATTCATATATATTGCGTTTTTTTTTATATATTTTAGGATATATAAATTGTCTTATACTTTTTTAAATACAATGATTTGTACAATGTATTTTACAGCATTCTCCTGGTCTAAGACGTTTCTATGATTTACCTGAATTAATTTCGTTGCGTTTGTACGGGTGAATATTTGGTTGAGCGTGTGTTTGCGCGTTTGTTTATGTATATATGTATTTACGTTTGTATGTGGGAGTGTGCCTGTTTTTGCGTACATAATCTAGCGGCCTTAGATGGAATACAGATCAGACTATCGAAATGTAATTCAAATGATGGAAGGTCATTCGGAAATTGCATCTGCTATATTTTCTTCTGACACGGTTATGTCTATTGTTCCAAACATTCACCTTGCACCAATGTTTTCCATTTGAAAATTTGTTAACTCTTGGAAACACTCTTTCTCACACACACACATCTCTTTCACTCTCTATATTATAATTTTATCATATGGGCAAAAACATGAAGAAGAATTGTTCATAACCATTTTCGGTTCCCACCCGTCGAGGTTCAGTTGAAATGCACCGAAATGATGTTGCATTTTTGTAGTGAGTAAACTGTTTTTGTCTATATGATAAAATTATAATCAATAATTATCGCTCTACTATCGGTATCGAACCCTCTTTTGGATTAAAGCTCTGAACCTTAGAATTTATATATTTCTTTTTTCATTGTTCTCATTGAATATATATATATATATATATATATATATATATATATATATATATATATATATATATATATATATATATGTGTGGGGGGGGTATGAAAATATATAGAAAATAGGAAGGAACTGGTTAGGGAAATAATCCAAAGTCCCTTAGTATTTAGTTATTATTTTAAAAAATAGTGCTCGATACAAAAGTAGAGCATAAATATAATTATTTATTTAAAAATATGATTCCAAATCGCGACATAAGAAAGTCCCTTGTTTCAAAACAAGAGCCTAAAACTTCAATATAATTATTTAAATTAAATTGAGTTAAAATAAGCTCTGTTCCATCTTCAAGCGAAATTCTTTTTGAAAATTTTTTTTGGATTCCAAAAAAAATTTCGCTTGAAGATGGAACAGAGCTTATTTTAACACAATTTAATTTAAATAATTATATTGAAGTTTTCGGCTCTTGTTTTGAAACATGGGACTTCTTATGTCGCGATTTGGAATCATTTTTAAATAAATAATTATATAATATATATATATATATATATATATATATATATATATATATATATATATATTGTCATCTTATGTTTTTCTTCTGCTCTGACAACATTGAGTACAACGGCAAATGAATATCATCAATTTCCTTGATTCAAACTACGACTACAAAGAAATATAAAGATTTCTCTGGAACAAGGAATGGAATACTAAAATGCTACACGATATATGTCCTCCTGTATAACAGTGAGTACTGGGCAATCTATTCAGAGATGAAGTGGAGACTTGAAGCGGCAAAAAGGTTTTTTTTCTAAAGAAGGATGCTACCGTGGACTAAACATGGGAGCAAAGACAAAGCTTTGGTGAAAAAGTAAAAATAAATCTTGTACTTAACATCAGGAAGATACACTTGAGACTTATGGGGCACATAATGAGGAAAGAGGGCTTGGAAAATCTGATACTCATGGGACAAACAGAAGGCAAGAGGAACAGAGGAAAACATCGCATAACATACTTGTATAAATGGATATACAAATTGGGAGCTTGTATAAATGTATAGCAGAACATTGCTTAGGAGAAATAATGGAAAGACAAAGTTTGTTAAGAGCTAACAAGAACAAGAAATTGTGGAGAGACATAATTGCCTGAGGAAACATGGCACATGATATATGGATTTTTACAACTATAAAGCCCATTGAATAATTTTCACTTTTCTTTCATTTTGATATACTGAAAGACGTATTTAGATTGCATTCCACTTAACCCGTTCATAAAAAAAATAAACAATAATTTCGTCGTTGACTATAAATAAATGTGATGATGATTAATACAAAAGCTTTAAACTAATTTCTTCAATTTACTTGATATATTAAAAGACTGTGTTATTAAATTTTCATCAATGACTTACAACCCTTCTACAAAGGTCTACTATTCTCGAACAAATTTCCCCTTCAGATATCACTCCCTCTTCGATAGTCGCCTTTAAGAAATATCTTTCGTCGTAGTGGGACTTTTGTTTTAAATAAACCAAAGTACCGTTTCTGCCTATCCATGAAGTTATTTTTTCTGACCGTTAAATGAACAAACGCAACAAAAACGAAAAAATCTTACGTGTTTAGAATAGGAAGAAAGAAAGCCAGATAATTCTCCAAATCAATATACGCCTATGGAAATTTCCTCAGCAGAACTCAGTGTAACACAAAATCTTAACGAGGGATATAAACGTATGTTCCGTAAATCTTGATATTGGAGAGTGTCTGCCTGTCAGCTTACTTTAAAAATCAGCATACGATGAACTTTTTTGATGTTGCTCAAATACTAACCACAAGTGGTAGCGGGGGGACGAGCACTAAATTATTCATAAAATACAATTTACTCCTGACCTAGTCCATCCGTAGAAGAAAATACGGCTTTGGAAATTAAGTTTATATAACTTATAACTTATTACATAGATTTAAAATCAGCATTTGGAATGATTATAGACATAAATGACGATCGCACACTCTGTCTCTCTCTCAAACACGCGCACACACACACACTATATATATATATATATATATATATATATATATATATATATATATTAATATATATTAAGAGGTTCAGAGGGAGCGAAAAAACAAAGAGGTGTGATAGTGGAAAGGATGAAGAGACGGTTAGGAGATAGATCAGGGCATCTGGAGACGTCGATTGTCGTTACATTTGAATAGTTGGAGATTAATAGCTATCAGGAAAACAAGAAATGGGGAGGGAGTTTCTCAGGCGAGAAGTGCGAGACATAAGGCTATTGGAGTAGAAGAGACGGCTACATTTAACAGTTTCGACAGTGAAAGGGTGAGAGCGAGATGCCAGTCTAGTTGAACGCTTAAATTCACGACGTCTAGGAACCAGCGAAAGCAGCTCATCGGAGCAATTACCGTGAAAGTATTTGTAAAAAAGACAGAGGGAGGCAACGGCACGTCTGTGAGAGAGCGGCTGCAGACGAGGTGACAGATCAGGGCCAATTACATTGCATATCAGTCTTTGGATTTTATCAAGGACCTTGAGACAATTAGAAGGGGCTCCAGACCATATATGGCAGCAATACTCCATACAAGGGCTAATGGTTGATTTGTAGATTTGAAGGATCCACTCCGGTGAGAATAATTTGCTGACTCGGCAGAGGGAGCCAAAATTTCTAGCGGTGGACGAAGCTATGACTCAATGTATTTGTTCAATCTCAGGTCAGCGGACAATGTGAGACCGAACAGTCGCAAAGAGGTGTTCTTGTGGAGTTGAGCGTCAGACATTCTAATGGGGGAGGGAATAGTTCTTTCTGATGAGTAATAGAGAACAGTTTTGTTTTTGAGGCATTACAGTTAACCAACCAATACCTGCCACAGTCCACAACCGATTGAAGTTCCTTTTCAAGAAAAAATAGCCAGGTTAGTTTTTTCGGCGACATTGGATTTGTTTTTGAGGCAGGAGTAAATAGAAGTGTCGTCCGCATAGATGCCTACTTGGCAATCTATGACATCATGAAGATCGTTAATGAAGATAAGGAACAGAGTAGGGCCTACGATGGAACCTTTTTGGAACACCTGCCTTCGTGGGATAGGAGCCGGAGGACAATCTGTTGAGAACGACCTTCAATGTACGGTTCGACAGGAATGATTGTATTAAGTCGAACAATCGACCTGTGATTACATAACCCTGAATCTTGCGAAGATGGCCGGCATGCCAAACCATATCAAACGCTTTGGAGATATCAAGAGCCACGGCACTAGCTTCTCCGTTATTGTACTATATATATATATATATATATATATATATATATATATATATATATATATATGTGTGTGTGTGTGTGTGTGTGTGTGTGTGTGTGTGTGTCTGTGTGTGTATGCGTGCGCGCGCGCGTGTGTGAGAGGGGTTTGTGTGTGTGCGTGGATGTGTAAGCATTTTCTAAAGCGTTAATATATTGTATTTATCATTCGAATCTAATTCATATAACTTTAAAATTATAATTATATTCACATACATTTTAATATAAAAGATATACAGACCCACACACCCACACACATACATATTTGCACGTAAATATATATATATATATATATATATATATATATATATATATATATATATATATATATATATGTTTGTGTGTGCCTTTTAGAGTGTGTATTTGCGTATACATATATTACATGCAGTTACATAGGCGATATAATATCGATCATATATAAAAATTGTGTACTATATTTTTCGAATAACAATTTTTTAAGTTGATATCTCACTTGTGGTTTCAATTACCTTTCTCTTCATTTCTAAAGATTTCGTTACGTATTAGTTATCCTTGCAGTCCTGAAAATTGTTCGCCAACTTTTAAGAGGAACATGACTAAATACAGAATAGAATCTCATCTGATACGTTTAGGAATAGACACACTTCAGTATACCTTTGAAATTGTTCGGAACAGCTTTTCTCTTTCGTTTTACAGTTGAAACTGAAGATCGATTGCTGTGGTTTTATAAGACAGTTCTCCTTGAACAAATCCTCTTTCTTCTTCGGATCTGGGTACATACAGATGATTAGCTTTAGCCTTAGGATGTTGCATGCGGAAGAAAGTGAGTATCTTTCTCGATTTGATATCCATTCGCTTAACGTCATATATGGTCCAATTAAAGACGTTGAAAGTTTATTGCACCACAGAAACAACTTATGAGTGATATTTTGCTTTATGAATTCAACTCGGTATTTAACGCCTTTTGTATTTTTTATTTTTACTTTCTCCTTCATTTGGTTATGTTGTATTACAACTCCTTCAATGATCCCTAGGTATTTATAGTCTGCTTTTTGTTCCCATCCCTAATTTTTGTGACAAAATCTAAATCTATTGAATATATTTCTGTAATCTTCCCTTTCTTGAATGTTACTTAAACTTAATACCGATATCATCACTGAAACATTTTACATTATTGAGGATACAATTCATATCATTGTCGTCCTTGACAAACAGTTTTATTTCATTCATGTACAATAAGTGATTAAACATATTCATTTTTAATTTGTGTGCATAGTTGTTACTGTTTAGTTCATGCGAAAGGCGGATTAAGGACAGACATAACGACCTTAGAGTGGGAACAACTTATGCTGAATATTTGCATACTTCTGAAGTGACAGAATACAAGGCTTTATTCTGAATTTCTCAATGTAAGTAGCATAGGCCTCAAATAGTGAAGAGGTTTACCTAGCATATTCAAACCTATTGTGTAAATTTTTGTCATTGAGGTAGAACAGTATATTATGAACAAATTTGGATGTAGAGCCATCGCCCAAATTCTTCTGGCGGTTGTGCGGTCATTTTCCAAAATAGCCGCTATGTGGTTGCCGAGAAAGACTTGTCCCTGATGTACTGAGAAAATATGAAGGAATCTACAATATTGTGCAAACATTATTTTGCGTGTTGTTGCTAATGTGAGGTAGCACTTAACAACGAAGGTGTCCACATGTTTTTAGAATCTTTATTGAATTATTCATAGATTAGCATAAGAACCAGTATAAACATCTCTCAGTTGAACATGTCCAAATTCCTTTGGATTCTGAATGTTCCTTTCATACAAATTTGTCAATTTCCATTTCCAGAACTTTGTGAAATAGTTACAAACTTTTTGCGGAAGCAGCTTAGTCTACCTCCTGCCAGCCAACAACAGAGACAGACTGGTCATTATGCTTTATATGCCAAGAAACGACGCCAGTGTCACTGACAAGTCAATCGAAGAATACACGCCAAGAAAATGGGATCAGCATTCTCGCTGGACATCTGAGAAGGTTCAATGAGCTTGGATTACTCCCCAACTCTTTTCGGTTTGGCCGATTAGATGAAGTCATTGGCGTTGAAGCACATTGGGCGCCAACAATGCACGATGCCACAAGACCTGCAGGCTGATATATAACAAGAACAAATTAGACAGTGCTGAGAAGATGCACCTAAAAATAGGCACCGACAAAGAAGAGGAAGTTGTTACACGCAAGCGATCTCCATATCTGTCACGACTATCAAGTTCTGAGACGAAAAACCAAGAAGTGGAATTCTTTTTCTGTGGACAAACTCCTGGTAGTGGTAGTCTTCCTGAAGCTGCGACATTCCAACTGAACTCACGTGTCCGGTTGTGCGCTGGACGACATGGACTTCCTGCCGACACTGAACGCTGGGGACATGGTTGCACAGGATTCCACCGAAATTATCTCTTGATCTGGTACAATAGCGCAAGGAAGATTAAGGAAATGAAGGGCTAATGTACAGACGGTGAACACGCAATAGCAGGACTTGAATTTGCAGAGCTGCTGGCGTTTACTGAAGAATCTCACGTGAATGACCATACGTCCCCGGTTTTCAAACTTGCTAAACTAACCCTAAAACTGACCATTGAATTGTCCTAAATATGTTAATTAATAGCATCAGCATCTTTCAAAATGTGACAAAAAGGTATCTGGCATGTCATGACTAAAAAAATTCATTAAAACCTTCAGCAGCAAACTTTATAAACTTCTGTGTGCCTTTTAGGTGTCTGCTGGCGGCCACTTTGGAAAATGACCACCCCGGCCGCCAGGAGGCAGTTGAGCGATGGATCCACATCTAGTTTTGTTCATAATATATTGGCTTACCTTTCGTCCCAAAATGGTGCTTTTATAAAAAAAAAGCACAGTAGGTTAGCTTACACCAATTATTATACGCCACAACGATAAGTTGCATATCAATGCTTTGAACGTTTGACATTGATACTATTGCCACGATTATTATTATCAATATTATTATTATTATTATTATTATTATTATTATTATTATTGTGATTGTTGTTGTGGTTGTTGTTCGCTGATACTAAACTATATTTTGATCCCCAATAGGTGAATACTAAACATGTTGATTTTTTATTTTTTCATAAAATATAAACACCAGACAAGCCAACGCAAATCAATTATATTTAGCTCATTTTTATTTTAAAAATAGTCAAGTATTTAATCTTAAGCAAGTGTGTACCATTTTATTTTAGATTTATCCTAAGAATAGATTATATATATTTTCCTCAATGCTCGATGCTACACGGAGTTTAATGCATATAATTATAGTAATACCAAAAGTGTTCTCGATGTAAAAGAGCAGCACTAAAATTTACCTGCTAGGAATAACACAGTAGTAATTTTAACAATATATTCACGAAACTCCAAATCGTATCGATTGAACAAATTCTTAATTACTGTATAAATTTTAATTCTGTTATTATATATTCAAAACTATTTTGTCCTTATTAGCAATATATATATATATATATATATATATATATATATATATATATATATGTGTGTGCTTTTAAATTTTCGCATGGAGAAAAACTGAAAATGTACAATAAGGAGTTTATTACAATATGCAAATTAATACAAGCTAAAGAAAACATTCATTATACTACCTAAAATATTTTTTCTAGGCTTTAGATCAGCAATTTCTACATTTATCTTCTTTAAAAGATCATTTTCTAATGACAAAAATATTCAAATATTTTAATATGTCTTGGACGACAGCAACGACAGTTTTTAGTTTTGGAAGATCCCAAACACAGAACATGGCCGCATAATGTCTGCGCCTCTATGTGCATGTATAGGAGAAATAGTTTTGTACAACTAATAAAGTGTGGATATTTATATCTGCATTGAATCTTTTCAGGTTTCGAGTATATCGGGATAAAAAATTTTTGATAAGTCATCCGCCCGAAGTTGTAGATTATGTTAAATCTTTTTAATGATAATATCTACGTGCATTGCTTTACGGATGACGACGATCTAAAATGTGATGCATTTTGCCGATTTAGGGTCAGACTTTTCAGCGTAGTTGATTTTTACATATACTGTACCAGTTTCCACCCGAAGATTTTTGCTAAGTAGAATTGAAATTATTAAAGTATATTTTAAATTTATTCAAATTTTATTGCTTGTAAAATGACAATTTTATGATTTGTTGGCAAGTAATATTATTTCTGTAATGTAAATTTCATATTTCATTCTACATTATTTACATTATTCGGACAATTTTCCTCATCTTTGTCGCCATATTTATTACAACGTTTCGGCCATTGTACACTCCGGCCTTCTTCAGTTGGTTGGAATGTCGAACTGAATCCTTTATTTCGCTCACTGGGGTAGACTGTTCTAGTTCCACGTGCCATGTTTAATGGATATCAGTTAGCTCCTGTTAATTTCCTTCTGAAAGTTCTCCACTGCCTTAACCGGGAATTGAACTCACACTCTTTGGATCCTGTCACTGGATTTAACCAACGCCTTTATCCACTTGAGGAAACGTTGTAATAAATATGGATACAAATATGAGGACAATAGTCTGAATTATGTAAATAATGTACATAATACCTCATCTCAGAAATATAGACGGATATTTCATTCTGTTTGAATTTCATTTTTAGTATAATGAAAACTGACACATGTTTAATTACATCCACTGTTTAATGTTGCAATCTCAAGCATATTTCAGGGATAATATTCTGAAGTTTTTTAAAAAAAGATGGTAAGTTTACAGACTAAGTATAAATTCGAAAATCAATTAATTGGACGAAATTCTATATTGATTGATTAGTTATATTGTTATATTGATTGATTTGCTTTATTCCGTATATCCCCATTTTTGCATGTTCTTTAAAGCCACATAATATTTTTAGATTAGATGAATCATTTAGAGATAATAATGATTTATTAATATAAGTATTTCTAATTAACCAATAGCTGGCTGGAGAATACGTATGCTCATACCTTTCCTAAGGCTATTTTCGCGTAAAAATCCATCTTTTCTCAGTGGAAAACATTTGCTGATAGAAGATAAGTGAACCTAAACGATGTTCAAGGCTTAACAGTCTGCATGAGGTTATAAAATCGTCTTCGTCTTATTTGCAGTTGAATGATTTAAAACAGGTGTAGGGGAAACAATCCTTACTGACTAAGTGGTATTAAGAGACGTTGAAAGCAGCTTAAGCACACATAAGTTTCTCCAAAAAACAATAAGACATGCATAAGCACTATGCTGTACATAGAGGTGCAAGAATATACACAGCTGTCATATATTCATTCTTCTGGTATTTTCTTTTATTCTTTTCACAGCGTTCCCATTTCTACCGCCTTAAATAGCATAGACGTCTTAGAAATGGATTTCTTACTTCTTGTATCTGTTTGGAATGAGTACAAAGATAAAATATAGTTTGTGATAGATAGTAAGTGACTGATACATATAGATACCTTGGTATCTAGAGCAAAAATGATATATATATATATATATATATATATATATATATATATATATATATATATATATCAAAAGAAATATAGTCTTAAGGTGTGCTATATTTATGGGATAAAGTGCTCAATATCAGAGATAGAGCCTGTGTAAAATAAAAGTGGACAGTCAACACTTAAGGCGACAGTCTGTTTCATGCTAGATGCAATCGGTGGCCTGATGATTGCATATGGCGTGAAACAGACTGTCGCCCCTAATGTTGACTTCTATGTTCACTTTTATATATATATATATATATATATATATATATATATATATATATATATATACATAGTTTTAAGATGTGCTATATTTATGGTATAAAGTGTTCAATACCAGAGATAGAACGTATGTAAATATAAATATAAAAGTGAACATTGAAGTCATTAATTAGAGGCAACAAGCTGTTTCATGTTGGACGCAATCGTCAAGCGGCCTGACAGTTGCATGAAACAGCCTGTCGCCTCTGAGTGTTGAATTCAATGTTCACTTTTACACACACACCCACACACACACACACATATATATATATATATATATATATATATATGTATATATATATACATATAGATAGATCGAAATAGACTGTTATACATAGAACGATAAAGATACATGTTAGATATGAAGAGACAGTGATAGATATATAAATATATACGAATAGATTGAAAATAATTTAGATAGATAGATACACTGATAGATAGATAGCAATAGACTTGTGAAGGTAATTCGATAATTATTATTTCAATATATATTTAGGATATCAGTATCTGAAAGGTAATTTTTTTCTTAAACACGTAGATTTGCATAATAAAATCCAACGTGGTGATTATTCGCAAGCTATGATAAAATCTTAATCAAGTCGTCTGAGTGCTTGCTTGTTGATCGGATATTGAATAAATACAACCGCTTTCAGAAGAAAAATCTGAACTAATTTAATGTGTGTGAAATAGAATTAGCTAGAGAATTATTAATTCAACAATCTCGTACATAAGCGAAATATATGGATAAGACGAATCTGACAGCGAAACGTATATAAAATTTACGTAGACAGAAAATTATATAAATGAAGAGAACTTTCAAGCGAGCGTTTCCGTTCTGATCTCCACGTTTAACTGCTTTGCAAATGTTGCTTTATCTTAATTAATCATTTCGTGATTTGTATTTTCCTTTTTCTCCATTTGTGGCCCACCAATTCCGTTTTCATCAACTACTTACTCTTCTGTAGATATCCAACAGGGCACTTACTACTTTCTTATTCGCATGCGTCAAAACCACTCAGCTACCAACAAACTAATTAAATTAGAGCAAATATTTTCATTTCCTCAAATATGCACACACGTCATGCATGCATATAAAGACATACTTCCATTTAAAGCCATAATGCAAAGGAATGTATGAAAATCTCTTTCTCATCCTTTTTCCTTCTCACTCTCTTTCTTTACATACACCCAAACACACACACACACACATATTTAAATATATATAAAAAATAAATACATTATACATGTACAAGTATGCAGTCATATATATATACATATATTTTGAGAATGACAATATATATATATATATATATATATATATATATATATATATATATATATATATATATATATATGTGGGTGTGTGTGAAAATATATAGAAAATAGGAAGGAACTGGTTAGGGAAATAATCCAAAGTCCCTTAGTATTTTAGTTATTATTTATAAAAAATAGTGCTCGATACAAAAAGTAGAGCATAAATATAATTGTTTATTTAAAAATATGATTCCAAAACGCGACATAAGAAGTCTCATGCTTCAAAACAAGAGCCGAAAACTTCAATATAATTATTTAAATTAAATTGAGTTAAAGTGAGCTCTGTTCCATCTTCAAGATTCCAATAAAAATTTCGCTTGAAGATGGAATAGAGCTCACTTTTAACTCAATTTAATTTAAATAATTATATTGAAATTTTCGGCCTTGTTTAAAAAAAAACATGAGACTTATGTCGCGTTTTGGAATCATATTTTTAAATAAATAATTATATTTATGCTCTACTTTTGTATCGAGCAATATATATATATATATATATATATATATATATATATATATATATATATATATAGAGAGAGAGAGAGAGAGAGAGAGAGACAGACAGACAGAGACAGAGACAGAGAGAGATTGATAGATAGATAGATATATAGAAAGGTAACAAATCAGTTGGTATATAATCCAAGTGGATATTAGTAATATAAAATATTAAAACTGATCCAGAAAAAGAGCCCAATGTATTTATTATTACAGATCAAATATTTAATACACAATAAAATTCAGTTATTTTTAAACGCCTTTTTATTCCTCTCTTAGGTTTAAATTAATATTTCATTCTTCATATAACGCCAAAGTAATGTCACAACTCGGCTTAATTTTAAAAGAATTTCTTCCCTTTAAGACAAATAAGACTTCCACCCTCCTCTGACAACTGTCTCGTGTCTTTCGTCTGACTGAAACATTGAAATGGATAAATTCGATATTAGTTTTCGTACTGTTTCTTTTTTTTTCTATTTCTGTCACGAATTCAGTCCATAACAGCTTTGATAAGACAGCCGACCTATATTTTCGTCTGCCGGAATAAGCTTATTGCCCATATAGGTTCATCTGGGATTGTATTGTTTAATACATACATACATACATACATATATATATATATATATATATATATATATATATATATATATATATATATATATATAAGATGGTTATATTTATGATGCCGAGAGCTCTATGATGCAGAGAGAGTGTTTTTAAATAGGAATAAATTTTCTGACGATTCCGACATCCACATTGTATATCTAACTATATAGATATTTTATCAATGTTCACCTTATACAAGGCCCAAGAGTCTCACGAGGTAGAGGGATACTGAAGTTATGTATTATGTGAGCTGTAAGTTTAAAGGACAAAGAGCTCTCTTTATGAGAATACGAGGAAAAGATAACGGTTAATAATTGATTTGAAATAGCTTGTTAATTTTAAAGCTTCCTCAATGTGATGTCTCTTTTTGTTTTTAATCGTCTTAGATAATTTGTTTTGCCTTTCATCAACGTAGCTAATTCAAAGATCTAGGGACTGACTCGTTGCGCCTTCTGGGCTTAACATTTTCCGCTGATATGAAATCGAATGTTTCTACTGAATTGCAAGATCTACTGCTCAAAATGTTGCTTCATTGCGTCGTGCTAGATAGGTTTTCTCGCCTGAATCTATCTGACACATTCATATGGCGACCATTCGTCCATGTATTGAATATTACTGTCACATTGTGTCTGGTGCTGCTGCTATGAGGATTTTCTAAGCTTGGCTTAGATGTGACACACGTCGAAAGTATGTGATACCCAGTGAGCATCGAACACACTATTCAGTCATAATTGGTCTAGCGAGAGTAGCTTGCTATTACTTCGTGTCTAGGAGACCCTGGTGCTTCTGCTATTTATTTCGAGTTTCTTGATAAAATATAAAGTAGAATCTACAATGTCATTTCAGTTTCTGTCACTTTCTTACCGCCGTAACACAGCTTCTCTATGCCATTTGTAGAAATATCTTTCCGAGGAGATTTCCACTTTGGTATCTCAACTTTACAATTTTAAACGCAGTAGTTGATTGGCAGTTATGTCTCATTATTTTAGAGTTGAAATGCCTACATTAATAGAAAGTTATACGCTAAAATTTTATTCTCTTCCTCTTTCTTTCAGCTTCTTGATTTCCAATCAAATTTGATCTTTAAAAGAAATAAATGCAATTATATTTTGTCTTTCTAATTACTTTTCTTTTATTGTTGTCTCTCCTTAATAATCTTTTTCTTTTACACTCATTAACCCCTTTTGTCTTCGTAAATTTATTACCTTGCTCTACATATATCGCTAAACTTAAATGATAAAGTGGATAGAGATTTATTTTTTTTTGTTTTTAATTAGGCTTTTCAAAATGCTATTTTTTTTCTCTTCGGATCTGTGCCACATGAAGCTGGCTTTACTGAATGTTAAAAGAACTTAAATGTGAGGATAACTAAATGCTAACACATCAACGCAGTTACTCCTTCATCAAATAACACTGTATAAGGATGAAGAAGATTAGTGAGATCGAAAAATAAATCTCGAGTAATAATAATCTAACAACAAATTCAAATTTATACATCACAATATCAAAATATAATACTTTTAAACATTTGACCCCTGACCACCGCTTTATCTGTGGTAAAGAAAAATGACGTAATGCCCAGCCACCGGTTGAACAGTGTAAGAGAAAAATGGCTTAATGTCCAGCCACCGATTGAAAGGTGTGTAAACACTTGTAACTATTTTATATCTACCGTGAAAAAGTATATACAAATTTTGACTCAGGATCTCAGGCAGAAAGGTAAAAATGTTCAGTGGCACATTTCTAAGAGAGTTAACTAGATATTAGAAATAGTTTCGCCAAGGATAAAAAATTCACTTATCAATTTTCAAGTAAAAAAAATACTCAGTCAAAAGTGATTATCAAAATTTACATTCAATATTCCCTTTTAGATAACATTTATTAATATTTTCCTTGGTTTCATCTCAAGTTAATTATTATAAATCAATGTGACTTACACCAAGTCGAATCATCTTCACTTCCTCCGTACCCCAGGAAAATATATTTATAACGTAATATAAATTCTATGTGTAACAAATTCCCGCTCGGATGTCACTGAGCAATAAAAACTTAACCACTTCAAATCAAGCGTTAATCTCTAATTAGCTACCGTATCCTCATAATCTTCACTTCCAATTATCTCCTCTTCCATTCCTATCACCCTCCTCATTCGTCATAAATATTTTGACACTAATCCTCTATATTGACAGGCTGAGAGCCTTCTATTCAGTGACCAGGTAGGAAACCTCGATTAATCCTGGAAATAGTGATAACAGTAGATTTGAGAATCCTATTTTCGTAAAAAGTTGTTTAAAGAGAATTTTTTTTTAAATTTCAACCGATAGTAGTACTACATTTCGGGCAACGAATGCCTTATGTTTCCTTATTAGGAAACATATAATCTTACCATCTCAAAGAAATATTCTTAGAGACGTTAATGTCGTATAATCCTCTACACAACTCTGAGCAATGATTTCGTCCCTAACCGATTCACATTCCCAAATTAACTGTCCGGAATATTTGTTATTCTTTCGACAAAAGAAGTTGTCTGTCTTTTATTAGAGTTTTCTATTCTCGTTCAAGGTTTCCCACAGAAGATTTTGGACTGTCCCTTCGTATCTAGTAATTTTCCATCTCTAACGCTAATCGGAAAATCAAGCAAACCATTTTTGCATTCCCATCTACATATTTACCTAAATAACAATGGTCATAAAAAAAAAAAACTCGTTCACTTTCAAGCATGCCTCCATGCAGAGAGGTACGACGATAAAGGCGTTAAGTCGGCCGAAAGAAATTGAAAACAAAATGAAAGTAAAAATTCTTCTGATATCAAGGCTTGCACTAAGACGCGCCAACAACCAGGCTTAGGCAAGAGATAAAATGCCTTTGCCAAGGTTTCAGATTTTGCTGAGCTTTATCTGAGTGCGCCCATGTGTTCTGCAACGGGTACTGGGGCGTGAGAGACTTGTCTAATGCCTGCCTATGCGTTTACTAAGAAGATACCAATGCCAGTCCGGATGGGTGTAAGAGAAATGTGGTGATTCTTAGCACAAGAAAAGACTTAAAACGGTCGAATAGATAATATAATGATAATCATTGAAAACAGAGAAATGAACATGCCTGCAGACATAGATAGCAAGCCATATTATGACTAGATACATATGAGTGTGTTTAATATGGATAGCTGCTGTGTATGTGTGTGTGTATGCATAAATATAGATATAAACAAACATTTATAAAAGTCTTTTAGATCTAAAACAAATTCTTTCTCCGTCTTATTCTGTTTCTTGATACACACACATGTATCTCTGTGGGGTGGTGCTCGCGCACAAGCCTGTGTGTGTGCCTATAGATAGGTAGATAGATAGATAGATAGATAGATAGATAGATAGATAGATATGAACGGAATTTTTTCCGGTACAATGTTTCAAATATTTTATTAATGTGAGGAAGTTTGGATTATATTTGTGAAAAGAAACTGTTCATATATATATATATATATATATATATATATATATATATATATATATATATATATATATATATATATATATATATGTATGTAAAATTGGCTTTTTCTCTAAGACCTAAATTTGTCGGATTTGTATTGAGATCTCTTTTGAAGTGCATCTTCTTAAACGCAGATGTTTAGAGAATATTTTACAATATATTCTTTTTATATTTCATATCATATTCTTATTTTATATATATATATATATATATATATATATATATATATATATATGTGTGTGTGTGTGTGTGTGTGTGTGTGTGTATTATTGCTTAAAATAAAATTATTTTCTACAGCATTCCATTAAATCGTTATGGCATGATATACTTAGTCATTATCGAATTGATCGTATCTTTCTTTTGCTAATATTCACCCAATTTAAGGCAACCCTCAAAGCAGAGGATTACTTAATGAGTTGTTTGGTACAGACGTAATGATTAGGAAGTGCAGATTATGAGGATTTAGTGGATAGACATAGATTGATTCAAGATATGAAAAGTCTAAGATTGTAGTGTGCAGGGTACGATACACGTCGCCGTCTATACCACGTTGTAGTTCTTGGCAAAAAAGCATTTTGTGTAGAGAACACGAATGTATATCTTAGGACATGTAGGTTATTCAAAGCGTGTCAGATCGTAAAGAAACAACTGTTGGTAGAAGGGTGCATGATTTATTTTTAATATCAACTAGCAACCAATAAAAAGTGTCTAACTATGAAAACAAGCATTGCTATGTCAAGTTTCTTCCTCAGCAATGATTTTGTGGTGTTATCTGACAGTCGGATTCCTAGGTTTTGCCATAAACTGGCTCATTTGTCCAGAAACTCTTTGATTGATAATAAATGTTTTCCAGGATGATTTAATGAGTTAAGCTTAAATAATCTTTTGTGAACCAGCGCTTCAGATTTGGCCAGAAGTCAATTGAACGCCATCAATGTCCTGGAAGGCCTTCAACAAACATGAAAGTGACAGTTTGCAACAGTAATATCTCGTTGACTGCAAGAGTAATAGAAGAATTAGAAGGAATCTGGAGAATACTAGGATAGGACTTTGGTAAAAGTATACAGAAGTTTACGATATCTCGTCTACCCGTCAATGTCGTTTTGTAAATGGTTCTATGCAAAAACATCGCATCAGCAAGGCCTGGGATCCTCCTTATAACCGAGATGTGAGGATCTTCGTCTTATCCTAATTACAAAAACAGTAGGATAATCGAAAGGTTTTTAGTCCTGGGGAAAAAGATTAAGAAAAGCGATGAGGACACTTATTGCAACATGTAAAAGGTTTGTTTTCAGATTTTTTTGCAAAGAGTGATTGATGATAGAATTAATACAGGAGTACTTCGAAAGGGAATACTTGAATACTTTGTCGCAGGTATGTCTCACTTAACGTATACTTTCTCTTATATTACCTGTCTGGATCTAATCTTAACTGATCCTCTCCCCGCTCTTTCTATCTGCATATACACACACACACACATATATATATATATATATATGTGTGTGTGTGTGTGTGTGTGCGATAAAAATATGCCTTTAAATTATGATGGCTCAGTATCAGTGATATAAAGGTGGACATTCAGGTCAACACACAAAGGCGAAAGGCTATTTCAGGCTAAAACGCTATCATCAGACATGATCTGATGATTCCTTTTATGCATCAAACGGACTGTTACCGCTTGTTGTTTTTCTCAGTGTCTAAATTACAAACACACACACACACGTGTGTGTGAGTGCGTGCGCACGTGTCTGTTGAAAATTTTGTGTGTGTTGACAATTTTGAAAATGTGGATAATTCTTGTAGACTTTCAACGACAATTTTAAAATATATAGAAATAGAAATATACGTGTGTGTGTGAAAGAGAGAGAGAGAGTGAGAGAGAGAAAGAGAGAGAGAGAGTAACAACTCCATTAATCGACGAAATATCACTTTAATTTGTCTGAGAAATGTGGCAAGAATTTCGATAATTGTTAGTCTTCCACTTTAAATCTATGACATTATATAAATGTATTTTAGAACAAATTTTCTGTATGGCACTTAGCACGATTTTTTTCTTTCTAAAATATAACTATATCTCAAGTACGCTTCAGAAAGACATAAACCTTCGTCTAGTCAATCATACCATTGGGATTTTATTTCCACCGTATTTATTAAATCTAATTTAATAATATTCGAGAAATCCAAGAGAAATAACATAGAAAATATTACAAAAAAAACAGGAATTTTTAAATCCTTAAATGATCCATGTCCCCTATGTCTACATGAAGGCTTCATATTATTAAGTTTCCTAAAATTAATGATTTCCTAAATCAGAGAAATGAATTAACAGTAATTTCTATGCATTGCATATGTATATATAAATATATGTGTGTATGTGTGTGGTGCGATGGATAAATTGTCGTCTAAATTACGCAAAAAATAAAAATAATATTGACATCTCATTTTTATAGCTATATTTACCAAAATTACTCAAAAACATCTAGAAATACGAAAGAGCAAATTTATTCAATGGAATTGCTATTGGCTTCAACCACGGCCTTTGGACGGTCTCTTTTTTTTTTTATCTTGGTGAATGGTGCCATAGTCTTTGCCTACAGTTGACATCCAATCACTCTGAAATGTTTGTATTGGAGCTTCCGACGCGAATGCCACGTAATACAGCATGGTATTTCCAAATTTCTGGTGGAGTGAGTTGCTTCATGGTGCTTTCTTTTACACAGTATATTACATTTTTTTCAAGTCCCCTTTACTCATTATGTACCCTACAATGTTCAACTGTGTATAAGTGTCCTCTATTTTTTTTCCTTTTATTTAAAACTTTGTCCAATATCCACTGACATATAGAAAATATTTTCCTTTAGTTTCTATCAAATATTTCACGTTTCTTAATATTTTGCTTAGCTTTTGGAAGATAGTTTTTACTATGCACTCTCAACAATAATATTACCTGACTTACTTTGCTAAAGTAGAGAATATCTTTCTATCATGCGTTTAGCCTCTGTTTATCTGTTTGTATGTTCAGCCTGACTCTGTCTCTATCAATTTATTAATGTATCGATCTATTTGTCGATCGATCCCTATCGACTCATATCTATCTAAATACATCGGCCTGTCTGCTTCTGTAAGATGCTGCCTCTCACGCCTGTGTATGTAAACTGTCGATCGTAAGTGTATTCGACTAAACACACAGTAACTTGACAGAGAATGGTATTTCTTCTGACCATCCTTTTTTTTTTCTTGTTCTTTGATCGCAAGTTCTTCCTCCGCCCCTAAACAGGAACGCTTCTTAAAAGAAGCCAAAGTGTTTGACCACTCTTTCTCTCTTGCCATTTTATTTACATTATTTGGTTTCTCTGCCCTCTGCCTTTATACGCAAAGAGATCCAATCAATACGCACATACACCCTGTCGAATTCTTCCCGTTACAAAGAATCCAAGAAAACACACGGAGTAAAAGTATGGAAAAATGGAAGAAACGAAATGGAAACTGAACAGAATAAAAATTCTTCAGAAAACCGTCGCCTTTGCCGTTTCAGATTTTTACCCTCCATCAACACACGCATGTGCACACATTAATTTTTACAAAATATATTTACTCAAACGTAAGTATATGCAATCAAGATACACACTCCCAGTTCTTTCTTTCATATATCCGCACACACAATCTCCGACGCAACATTCAAGATAAGGAGCCCGCGTAGAAAGTAATAACATGTGTGCATCTTTATTTGAGGTAGATGCTATAATAGGAAAGATTTTCGCCTTTATTTACTGATGCAAACACACATGCATATGAGATCAGATAGATAGTCACGTGTTATACATCAAAGTACAGAATTAATCAAACACATATATAGGCGAACATTTATATAGACAGAAATAGTTTGACTAATATAAAGTAATATTTAATATTTAATTCCCACTAAAACATTGTTAGCTACCGAGTTAAAAATAAACAGATTTTTTTTTTAATTATACGACTGGCCTGACACACACAGATACCCATTTATATGCACAACGTTAGATATGGATGTTCCTGGTATGGCAATTAAGGTTGAAACTTGCCATCAATCGTCGATAAGGTTTTGACTTGTTATCAGTTGCCTTTGTGGCCGTCTAACAAGGGAAATTGCACTCAGTAATTGTACATGCGTGCGTATGTGCGTGCGTATGTGCGTGTGTGCGTACGCGCCCGCGTGTGTGCGGGCGCGAGATAAATGTTTAAATATATGTATTGGAAAATTACTCCGGCCTACAGAAGAAATTAACAAAGGTAACTATTTCAAAAAGAAACCCCTAAAAACACACACACACACACACACACACACACACACACACACACACATTTTTTATATATATATATATATATATATATATATATATATATATATATATATATATATATATATATCGTGTGTGTAATAGATCAGGATACATCACTCCCATTTAAACAACGTTCATTTAATACATTTACACCAATAAATGGATGCTAACCAACAAATTATCATTCAAACGATCTATCTATCTATCTATCTATCTATCTATCTATCTATCTATCTATCTATCTAATACTATTAATAACAAGATAGTTCGCCAACTCCAGTTTATATCTATATACATATATTTAACTCATTCTATCTATCTATCTATCTATCTATCTATCTATCTATCTATCTATATATCTATCTATCTATCTATCTAAGCTTTTCTTGTCTACATGAGTGTGATGATAGCTACCTTGAGAGTGATTTGATAGGGCAAACAGCATAAGAAATCTTTTCAAAAATGTCGATGTGGATGTACTTCTCCCCTTCCTAAACGAAGTCTGTCTATACACGATAGTAGGAGGATACGACTAGGTATTTGTAACTTGAAATGTACAATATAGAAAATTCCGCTACCTTGGATTCAACTGGAGAATTTTTAAAAAGCTAATCCTTACAACAATCGTACCATTATTTGCAACAATTGTCATCATGAGAAATTAGCTATAATAACATTTCCAAACGAAAAAAAAAAATCTTTAAACCAGAGATCGGAAATTATGTCACGTTGTATTCATAATAAAACAAGTTTCTTTTTGAGTTCATTTGAAATGGGCTAAAAAGAACGAATGTATATTTCATTTAATCCGCCACCGATACATTTCCAATACAGTTGATTTCCCGCTCCTTCCCCTCTTCCTTCCGCTCAACACCTTCTACCACACCCCACGCTGTGTGTTTATTTATTTGTTTATTTATTTATTAAAATATAGTGCTTGTAATTTTTATTTTATTTTTAAAAAGCAAAGTTTTAGGAAATCAATTGAGCGAAATCGCCTGAAGATACCGAAAGGTTGTAACCACGGTAGCGGTATCGACGGTCTTCCTAATCTTTTATAAATAAAAGATTTATATGTCAAATTTTGATCTTTTTATATGTGTATTTAACACATTTTGATAATACTATTTCCTGGTCTAATTCAACACTGAACATTAACTTCTTTATTATTACACAGGTTATATATATACATATAATTTATATAAGGAGGCACAGTGGAATGAGGAATCGGAGAGCAGAGTTCGAATTAGAGTCAAATCTATTACATTCACTTACGTGCTAATACCGTTGGCAAAGGTGTGAATCCTTTTCTTCTCCCACCAGCTATGGGTAAAATAGCAGGACAGACTGGGTTCTATAGCCTTGGATGGCAACTGGTCTAAGAGAAGGAAAACTCTGAATTCAAACCCGGAGTGGAGCCCCTAAGGGGGATGGACGGCACTTTGTGCTACCTTCCAGCAACTCCTGCAGCAGCATTGGTATCAAACTGTATTGGTTTATTCTCTTCTTTGGACTCTTCTAGCTAGGCCGAGAGGGGGAAGTAGACGTCTGGGTAGCTCTAGTTATCCATATATCCCGCCCAGGCTCGTAGTACACCACGCTACTGCATCGTCTCTGAGACGGACGGATGCCGACGACGGCGATTATGTGTGTGGGCATTTGTGTATATATATATATATATATATATATATATATATATATATATATATTATGTGGTATATTGTCAGCTGTCAATATACCACATAACACCTTTGAGGGCTTAGCCTTGGAGAGGGTAGAATGGAGATCGACGTGTTTTAGTAAACTTAGCAGTTTTCAGTCTGTTTTTCTGAATCATTTTCAAGAAGCGAGAGCAACATGTAAAAGGTCAGCCAAACTAACAATGATCTCATCTCACAATCCTCACACTTGCTCCATATGTGTCCTCCTTTGTAAATCACTAGCGGATTTTAAGTGCCACTTAAGATTATCGCACAAAATTTCATAACTAAAACAATTAAGCTGTCAGATACTCACACGTCGAAACCGACGGGAGAGTCCATTATATATATATATATATATGTGTGTGTGTGTGTGTGTGTGTGTGTGTGATAAAGACATATATATGTGTGTGTTTGTGTGTATGTATGTATACATAGTATGTCAAATTATATCTAAACTGATTTTAAACTAGAGATGCTCGTA
>CAHIKZ030005400.1:1075000-1095000 GCA_903632075.3 Acanthosepion pharaonis
GGTACTTAAATATTAAATTGAAAAAGAAAAAGACAAAACAAAGAATGAATAAGTAAATAATTTAAAAAATAGTAAATTTTAACTCATCCCAATTCAAAGGGTTTTTAAAAAATCTGTGTATAATTGATTTCCAACATTTTATGCATTTATGGAACCTTTTAGTATTTATGTATTTTGGCAAGAAATTTATGGAACTTTTTAGTATTTATGTATTTTGGAAACATATTTATGGAACTTTTTAGTATTTATGTATTTTGTAAACACATATCCACTTTAGATTGAATAATGTAATTCAGTTTGTAATCTTTTTATGATTAACAGAATTGACAGCACTTGATGAAGACTGGTGTTTACGAAGTCCGTAAAATTGCCTTAGTAACAATAAAAATGAGGAAAATATTCTGAGTAGAAATAAAATCTGATGGCAGAGAAAAAGATAAATGGCAAAGAAAACGGGGAAGAGAAACAAAAAGAAATGAAAGAAGATGAGGAATTATCATTTTTTTATATCCGGTATAGTCGGATGTTGGGCCTTCGAGACTTCTTCAGGACATATCTCATTGAAACATTTAATTAACCTATCTGGTTAGTAGATACTTCTTGTTGCGCTAACACTTGTTACAGGTGGATTAAATAGTTGGGTCGTGAATTTGGTGATATAATATTTGTGAGTTACATCCTTGACTCAGGCAGTGAGAAACAGGTTTCTGATCTCATGACGTTGAAACACCTGTATAATCACCGGTTAAGTAACATCGAGCCTGATCAGTACCTAGATAGTTGACCGCTTGGTAATATCAGATGCTGTACTCTCAGATTTGTGGCTTGGGTAATGGATAATGACTCAGATTTGCTATCGGAAAGCCAAGTTCCAATTTCAGCTGGGTATGGTATATGCACTTAAGCGCAGGTAACCTTTCTTCTTCCCCAAGCTATGGGTTAATTAGAAAGAATTTTATCACAAAAAACATTTTTATCTAAAAAAAATAAAGTAAAAGAAAGAATAATGAATAAACAGACATTGGGAAGAAATTATTTAGATTTCGGCCTTAAATAATCCATATATGCCTTAAATAATCAATAATATGCCGCTAAACAAAAACAATCATCCAGTTAAAAGAAACAGGGCGAGCAAGAACTGAGCAGAACTAAATAAAATCTAGATGAAATATCCCTAAATATGTTCAGTGCTCCGGGCACAATATACTCCATTAGATTAAATAAAATGTTCAGCTCATAATTCCAAGGGGATTACTGAGATAGAAAAGCACTTAATGAAGATTGAAGGCCATCACTGAAGAAACGTTGTGATAATAACAATAAAAATGAGAACAACATTCCGTCTAGAAACTGATCTCTAATAGATTTTGATGGCAAAATCAGATGAAAAAAATAAAAATAAACGGAAAACGTGAAGGGGAAATGAACTCGCGACTGTCTTAAAAAGCGTAAAAATCGGGCTTCAAAGGGAGATGGAGACGACAGAGGACTCGGTGAGGATCTGTGTCAAAGAACATGGAAGAAATAAGAAACTTTATTCAGTAATCATCATCATCATCATCATCATCATCATTAACATCATTATCATCATTATAATCTCTGTGGTTGGTCGGAACTCAATTCACAATCCGTTTCTACACTATTCGGTCCAGTATTGCTGTCACCAGACACCAAATGTCCAACTCTGTGTTCCAAGTCATAGTTTGTGGGAAAGTTAATTTTCGTGAGAAGACACTTCCAGAAGGGTGCCATAAGAGGAGATGACTTCCTTTTTCACTCGATGGCAGTGGCCCTCAAACTGTAGTCGTTTTTGCTTGAGCTTAAAAGAGATTGGTCTCAGTTCTTCGTAGAATGTATTAAGTGCTTTATGGTATCACCAACTTATGTTCTGGATAATTCTTAGTAGATTTGTATAGGCTCCATCCAGTCATCTTTCAAGACGAAGTTTCTGCTCCATACATTAGGATTGCTTCACTTGGTTTTCGAAAAGTTTGGACTTTTAAGGAGACTGGAACGTTCGAGTGCCTAATTTGCCAAGTTTGTTACACGGATTCTATGCAAGAGCTTTTCAGATATTGAAGCCTTTTGGCAAATCTATAGATATATTATTGATTGATTTCAACTCGAATGGTTCAATAATAAAGGCAGCCAACAAATTGACAAAGGAATTTCAAGTGGTTGAAGAAATGCAAATCAACCATAATACATTTACTCCAGCAACAAATCATCATAAAAAGAAAGCAAAAATAAACGCAATGTACCAAATGCAAAACCGATGGCAAGATATGCCTCTTCACGGTCAATAATCTTCCTGTACCAAACAAGCTGATGAAGACAAATCACGTAACCGTCAGTGGTTATGTAGTGCAGGGTTAAATGCTGAAACCGATGGTTATATTCATGCTGCACAGGGACAAGGCTTGTTAACTAGAAATTACCAAGAATGCATATTGCAGAATCAATTGGCAATCTTGTATCAGGTTGAACGGTGTTAGCACATACTTAATATAAAACTCAGTATGATAGAGTAGTCCATGCCTTAAATGAATGCGAAAATCATTCACAAATAGAGCACGCAGATTACAAATAGCTTTATCTAATGTAAATATGTGTGATCTTAGATTTTTTTTTGAAATGATCAGTGGAAAACTGACATAAAGACATTTCTGACCTTAGGTACCTGGTTGGGATCAGGAAGAAAATGTTTATACAACAGAAATCAAATTTCTGAACACAACATCTCAGAGCTACAAAAGATTACATTATGCGTAACAGCACATATTATCCAAAAAAAAAAAAAAAAAAAAAAAACTAAACGAAATATCCCCAAAATGCATTGATATCTCTTCTGCAGTGTCCTTTTTGCTCATAGATCCCTGAGTGGAATTTTTAATTTGGCACTTAAAATTACGCTCTGGTAAGATTAAACCACATGCAATGAAAATAATTTTGTTGTTACGGATGTATCGGTCCCGTTATAGTTAGCGGCAGGAATGCTGAAATCCTTCCGTCTACTTTCGCGAAAGATTCTATATCTCTCCCTCAGACATATGTAAAATAGCTGGACAGACTTGCTTTCCTAACCATATGTTGTAAATATTGTTGGAAAAAGAACAATATTGAATTAAAAAAGAAAAAAAAATTGAAAGGGACAGTATAGCGTCAGAGACTCTTACCTTTGACGCACTTACTGCTGTTAAGCCAGCAGTACATGTAGTGCACCAATTACCCTAATAAGTTATGGGACTCGTACTTAACCGGAACTTAACGAATCATAGCCATAATTTGAAAAGAGACAACGTTAAATAGAATACACATCTGAATATTATGTTTTAATTATTACAATTAAATATTAATGGCAATGAAATGCACAGATGCTGCAAAACGTAGGGCTTTCATAGTTTCTGATTTTAATTGATTAAACCATACATGTTTTTGTCTTGGAGTATTAAGTATATACAATTTATATCTTGTTCCGTACTACAGTTATAAGTCCATTTCCCTTACCTTAACTATGTTATACTTATAATAATTGAAGACATATGTTCGATCATAAGGGTAGTGTCGCACATTATCAAGTTTCCCTGCAGTCTCTCGTTACAATAAATTCAATTACTTGAAAATGTTGTTTCAGGTAGAAAATTTAATAATGGCGTATAACACAGACATTAAAATATGGAATTAACAAAAGAAGGAAAAGAGGTAAAAAGAAGATAGACAATGAATAAGGAAGAACAGAAAGATAATTGTGAGTTACTGGTTGTCACACCTCACTCGTCAGAACTCGATCGAGGAATAAATGTAGCACCGGCTAAAACAATAAAGGAAAAACTAATACGAAATTATTAGTAATATACCAAACACAGAATATCTACAAGTAGATCATATTAAGTCCTAGCAGACATTCCTTCTGTTTATATATGGAAGACTACTTAATGAAAACCGTTCTCAAGAACTTTAAGATGCATCTACATAAAACGGAGAACATATTCTCACGGCACGCCTGGACGCACTGCCAGGTTTTAATCAGGTGCCGATTATTCCAATGGGAAACCCGGATGATACAGCAGACATATACAAATTGTTTCGAAGTTGACCTCTTCTAACCAACGATGGAATTTTCTGGGAAATTCTCCCCTGAAAAGTTGTCTTGCTTATATAGTCAGCTGACATTAAAAGAATAAATAATGAAGCTGCTTTTGAAAATAGGCAGGTTGTTCTTACAGATGAATTCCGACATTGACTGAAACGAGAATATTACATGTGGAGTCGCTGAAAAAAAAATATAGTGCAATACTGACCGACATTTGCAGATCCAAAATTGTGCCAATCTCAGCAATCCAGAATAGTCTTAAATATACATAACCTTTTCCAGTACATTTTACACGGTTGAAAAATTAGGCTTACAAAATTCCGCAATTTTCTAATTTATGATCGATTGCACAATAACCAAAGGATAGCAGTTTCAAATAATTGAAATATGTGGAACTGCTCCTGTTTACAGGAAAATAATAACAGTGTAGATAAAATAGACGTACTGTAAATCTTAAGCATCACTTAACATTAAGCAAACAGAACGCATACATTTACAACTGTCCCTTAACCAAGTTTTCAACCATGTACGTGATTTTACTAAAGATATGACAACAACAACAACAACAATAGTAGTAAGAAGAAGAAGAAAAAGAGGAGGGGGAGGAGGAGGAGAGGAATTAATGTGTCAAGGAAGAAATGAAGCAGACCATATTGTATTGGAATGGTTCTGATAAAGTTGCAGGAATCTTGAGTAGACTTCCTGACACTTTAGCCACACCCCAAATATACATATGTCCTTTTGACGCGAATTCGCAATTGTGTGAGTAATATATATATATATATATATATATATATATATATATATATATATATATATATATATATATATATATATGTGTGTGTGTGTGTGTGCATGTGTGTGCGTGTGTGTGCGTGCGTGTGTGTGTGTATGTATTGACAAGAGGATGGAAAAAATGGATGGCAAAGAAAAGAAATACGAAAGAGAGTAAGAAGCAAATAAAGGAAGAACATCGATGTCATATTCAGAACATATAAAATAAGCTCACTCCAGTAGTGAAGAACTCTTTCGGAAATTGACCTGCAAGTAATTCATAAAAGATTCTCGGATTTAGCAAACAGACGGAATGTAAGTCTCTCGCAGTGTCATCAGAATTTTGCATACAGAAACCGGACAGATTTCCGTCTCTTCTCTTTCTGTTCAACCATTCCATCAATGTCTGCTTTCGTCAGACAAAGCGAGCGAAACAATGGACAGTGATGATCCCAGAAGTCATTTTCATCCACGTCGTAAATCTTGAATCAAATGCATAAAGAAAGAAATAGGTCCATACAAAAGTTCAAACTTCACACTCAGTGGACCATATACATGTGATTGTTACAGCCCAACATTTCGGAACAATAAACACTAATTAATTAGATTCAAGAGGTCAAATCACATGTTTGGCAAACAGAAATCAGAATGGACATGAAGCTTGACTTTGTATATTGTTCACACAGAGTAAGTTAAAACTATAGACGAAGTTTTCTGTAAATTTAGAGATGTATTGTTTATTAGTATTTCAGCTTTTAACATTGTAACCTTTTGCAGTGCGGGTTATATTTCTTTTTCATCAGATTAAATAGGAAAAAAAATCTTATAAACAATTTCGTGATTACAAACAGAAACATCTAAAAAGCTTCTATGAATCCACCAGAAGAATTGACAAGAAAATATTTATTCACGTTTAATATTAATTAATCTCTCAACAATTTGAGAAAATATCTTATAGAGCATTTTATTTATGTCAGATTTTCTGAGACGACGTGTTATTATTTATATTATTCGTTGTATTTATATGCGTATTATTGTGCTTAAGTTTTTGGCGATTCTCACAATTTTCCAGTTATTGTGTCCTCCAGACTTCATCAGGTGCTTTACGATAGCCTACAAGTAATCTCTAAGCAATAACTGAACTGTATTAAATAAGAACCAGTTCAATCATCCTTAGAGATTTTAGGTGTGACGAAAACAACATACTCCCGTAGATTAAATAAGAATTTAGTTCGAAATTCCCTGAAACTTACCCTGATCGACGTAGCTGATGAAGGCCGGAAGGTAATACGTTCGAAACGTTTCGATAACACCAAAAATGAGGACAATAAACGGTTTGTAAATAATTATTTCCATGTGTCATGATTGTGTACTCAAACCACATGAACTAAGTGAATTATATCGTCTGACCAAACGGCCCCCCCAAAAGAATTGGAATAGAAGAATTTATAATCAAATAAATGTTGATTTTATTCTGAGAATTTTTAAGTATTTCAGAAGAAAATGCTAACCGATTTCTTTTATATAAAATCTACATCGTAAAGTGATCGAACCCTTATAAGTTTCTTCTTCAATGTGCCGTATTCCTTCAAAATGTTGGCAATCATGGCTCACCACAATTCCGTCCTTTATGGCTCTTAATAAATTTTATCTTTCTCTTATCTTTCTTTAACTTTCGTCTGCCATCCACTTGCTCAAGCTCGCTAGGTAGATTATGCATTGATTTCTTTGCTCCTCTTGCCTTCAATCTGTTCTGTGCGTATCAAATTTTCCAAGCCCTCTTTCCTCATTATGTGCCATAGAAGTTTCAACTGTTTCTCTTTGATGATTTTTATCAGTGTCCTTTTTGGTCCAATGCTTCGTCGTTGCAGAAATTTTTCGTCGATGATATTCTCAACATCCTTCGGTAGAACCAGATTTTTTGTTTCTCCAACTTTCTTTTTCATCTGGACGGAGATTTTCTGCCATTCACTGGCATATAGGAGGACTGATATTACATAACCTCTCAGTACTGTTTTATTTGATTCCAACGAAAGGAATCCTTGTAGGACTTCTAATTCTCTTAGAATCGCCTTGCAGTATAGATTGAATAACTCCGTTGAAAAAAGATATCTTTGTTTTACAATGTTTTTATATTTTTGCATATTTACTGACTTTATTCCTATCCGTCCGCAGGAGGTTTGCTGTCAGTATAGGTTTTGGATTATACTATTATCCTTCCCAAACATGTCAAGATTATTAAACACTTCTAATAGTCCTTTGTGCTGGACATTATCAAAACACTTTTGCATAATCTGTAAAATAGAGTTACATGTCCTTCTGCTTTTTTATTGCTCTTTTGAATAAAATTCTGAGTCTAAATATCGCTTTCTTTGTTCCAGATGCTTTGACGAATCAGCACTGTTTTTACTATACTTCCGGTCTGATTCTGTTGCGCGATATATTCACAAGAATTTGGGAGATAAATTTTGTCATGTGGCTTATTTAGCTAATTGTCTGATGAAGTACAAATTTGTTTGCATCAGGCTTCTTAGGCAGTGTGATGAAAATATGTTTTTTAAGCCTCGTCCCCCACCACACACATATATAAGTGTGTGTTTTGTGCCTGTGTGTATTTTTTGTGCATGTGCTCCCGTGTGTTTGTACATGTGTGTGTGTGCGTGCGTTATAGTATTATTGGTTATAATTGGAGGAATTGGGGTTTAGCATACTGAATTCCAATTTCAACCATTTTTGTTGCATTCACTTTCTCTCAAATAAACTTTGGAATGTTCCGAATGCAACTGCTATGGTTCAAATGACAGGGTAAACTGGAATCTCTCCCCCGCCAACTCTCTATCTCTTGTTGGTCTCGGAAATAAAAAACTCAAAATTTATCCCTAAGATAATTTTTTGAAATTTCATTGGACACGCTTCTCCATTTCCCTTCTAATTAGTATTTTTTTGTTTATTTTCTTTTTGTTTTGCATTTTTCGAAAAGTGTGACTTAATCTACGCAAGCTTTTACTGCTATCGAATCATATCCGTGAGAAGACGGGTGAGTGTCTACTAAATAACAGAGCTATTACTCCGCCATACCTCAAATTTGAAAATAGCAGAGTCCGCCATATATATATATATATATATATATATATATATATATATATATATATATATATATATATATATATATATATATGTGTGTGTGTGTGTGTGTGTGTGTGTGTGTGTGTGTGTGCAAATATATAGAAAAATCGGGAAAGAACTCGTTAGGTAAATAATCTGAAGTTCTTTAGTATTTTTTTTTTTTTTATTTTAAAAAAAGTGCTCAATATAAAAGTAGAGCCTAAATTATAATTATTTTTTTTAAATATGATTCCTTCTCTAAATAAGTGTTTACATGAGCAAAGAACTTCAATATAATTATTAAAATACTTGATACTTTAATTCAATTTAATTTTAATAATTATATTGAAGTTACAACTCCTGCTTTTGAAACATGAGAACTGTTATGTAGCGAAAGGAAATCTATTTTTAAAAATAATTATATATATATATATATATATATATATATTTATATAATATATATATATATATATATATATATATATATATATATATATATATATATATATATATATATATATATGCATATGCATATTGAGAGAGAGAGAGTGTGTTCACTATATATATATATATATATATATATATATATATATATATATATATATATATATATGCGTGTGTTTGTATGTATGTACGCTTAAGTTTAAGATTACCGTATCATTGTAGTGGTAAACGAATTAGGGGCCTTCGCACACGACATGAAAATCCTCATTCGAAATACTCTCTTGAACCGGAATCTAATTATTAGTAGATATGAGAAACACATGAAAAACTTATGGGAACAAAATTTCAGTCTATCAGGATAAGAGGCTTTAATTTTATTTCCTTAACTTGTATTTTAATGAAAGTAATGCATTCGGTACGAAATATATAGAATTGATATTTTGTATTTTATTATGCGGTATGAATTTTCAAGCGATGTAGTTTTGAAAAAAAAATATTTGGAGCAATTACAGTTTTGTGATTTAGAAAATCTCTTACTTTATGTAATTATTCGTCTATTTGCAATATATTGTGTTACTGCGACGTCGCACGTTGTAAATAAGCTATAACCTTCTATGTGCAATCTGTTACGACTATGTGATATGTGTTGATTGGCTGAGTTTTACAATAGATCTTTCTCGTAAATATTTGAACACTAACAGCGATGAACATATTTTTGAAGCAGTAATAAATTTTCTCGGTGCTAAATCTTGCATCGCATATAAATGATGAATCAGTCGACTTCAACATATAAGGTCACAACAGTTCAGTTTTAGAAATGAAAAGCTAGACTACACACAATAATGATTTGATATTCATAGTGAAGGCCTATGTAAACCAATCACAGATTTTGAGAGAGAAAAACAACACAAAATAATGCCCAGTCTGTCACGACATCTTCGAACAGCCATCATCAGGTTTTATTGTCACCAGGCTGGAACAAATTACCCTTTCCCTGCAGCTGAATTGATACTAAAATTCTCTTCAGTCTCCTATATTTATTTTATGAATATTAATGTCTAACACTGCGTGTCAGAAAATAAAGTTCAATATTCTATAATTAAGTAAACTCTCCTACTTTCAATTAATGTGTTAACGCTGCTGCAAATTCTAGTTATTAGGATTTTTCAAAAGCTATGTGTGATAGATAAAAATAAGCCGTATATAAGTACAATATCTAAATATATCTGTACAAAAACGCCTACAGCTTTTGAACGGAATCCTACTTATCGAGCATTATGATTATATTTGTGAGGTCGATAATTGAATAAGTAGTTTGGCATTGTGTCGTACTTAATATCAAGCAAGTTTTTCATTCAATAGCCTGAAGGGATTTCTTTATGAAGTGGTTAAAATTTCTCTATAGACTATGATTATTCTCTTGAGATAGTCACTAACTACTTATACCCATGTGACAACGAGTTAAGCGTAGTATTTACTAAATGTGTTTTACATGACTATCCTTATTTATTTACTTATTGATTAATGTATTACATTTGATGTTCAGTTGTTACGGTCACTAACTTTGGAGGTCGTTTTTAATTTCAAACTTTATCATCGCATTTCGGTAAATATATATATATATATATATATATATATATATATATATATATATATATATATATATTGTTCTAATGTTAATCTTCTCTTTGCTGGGTCGATTTCTGTTTTAAGCAGTTAAACCAATCAGTTGTTATAGTAGACATACAGTTTGTAGTAAGTCACATATCTGTATGGCGACTTTTATTGTGAATGTGGGTGTACGGTGAATGTAAATGTGGTATAATGTATATTGACAAGCGATTAAAAATGATAAAGTCGTGTTCGAATTCCAGTCGCGTTCGTTGAATTCTGCAAATAACCTTGAGAAAAGAATGAATATATGAGTTTTAAATAGCAGGGCACGCAGTGTTGTTTACCCTTGTTTGGTAACCAGCTTAAGAGTAAAACAACTCTGAATTCAAAAGCGGTTGATCATGGTTCTAAAGAAATCAACCTGTAAAAACGTACGCGTTACAGAGGTCTACTGCAGCAAACTCCCATACCTCCCAGTGGAGCCTACGGGACTTGAGAAAAACGAATGTGGGAGTGGATCTTAATATTGTATGTGATTAAGTGCTTGTGTGTAAACATATGAATGTTATATGAGTTCATGGATGTGAATGTCGGTACGTACGCAGGTGAATGTGGAAACGATTAGTTGCGCGTGTAGAAAAGTGATGTATGTGCAAGTGGGATTAAGATGACGGTTGCTCTTTGTGTTCACGGGGGGTACCAAGGGGGGTGTGAGAGGATACGCGTGTTGGTAAGAGTGTAGAACCGGAAAAGAAAGAAAGGGAAATGCCGGGAGAAATGTTAATACAAGGTACTTTTTTTTATGTAACAATCAATATTAGCTGGGAATATATTTAAAATGTCTGCAAAAGTATTTAGCATTCGATAAGTGGTTCTCGAAGGAAATAGACGGACAAAATAAAAGAACAAATGTCAGGAGGGGGTCAAGTGTGGAGAGAAATAATCAATTAGTTAATTGATTAGACAATTGCTACTTTATGAAGCGAAAATTATTGGCGAGTGAATTCGTAAAATTAAAACAAAAATAGAAAAAGCGACGAAGAGAAGGAATGATGGGAAGCAAGAGAAAATTATTTAGAATATACGTGCAGAACAATGGTAGTTGCGGGAAAAAATTTTCAACGTGAACTGGAGTGGATTGGGAGAAGTTCATGGGGACACGGAAAAAGAAGGCGAGGTAGGCAATGTGGAGAGGTTCAAGTTTGTGACATCTGAGTTGAAAGGAGAATGTGATTGATGATAAGTATTACATTAAAAGCGGTCAAGGGTTGCATATCAACTGCGATATATATATATATATATATATATATATATATATATAGAGAGAGAGAGAGAGAGAGAGAGAGAGAAAAAGAGAGAGAGAGTGAAAAGAGTGAAAAAAATCTGCGTAAATGTTTGTGTCTATTCAATTAGAATATTTTGCTATAACAGATCTATATATAATATATATATATATATATATATATATATATATATATATATATATATATATATATGTAAGTGAACATTATATTTGCACACGCTCTATGTCTGATATTGAGCACTTTATCCCATCAATATTAACACACCTTAAGAGTATATTTCTTCATATGTATATATATATATACTATATATACGCACACACGCGCACCATGGAGTAGTGGATAGTGGCTCGGATTGAGGAATCAGAGAACCGAGGTTGAATCCATTACTCATTTCCTAATACCCTTGAGAAATATATTAATCCCCTTTTTCTCCCTTCAGTTATGTGTAAGTAGCAAGACGGAACACTATAATCAAATCATATCTGATGGTGTTTGGCTGTCGGTTTCTAGGAACTGAACTGCTTGGACATCATACATCGAATACGACGGGAGAGTTCACCACCACTACGTTTTTTTATATATTTTTTTATTTATTTTTTATTTTTTATATATATATATATATATATATATATATATATATATATATATATATATATATGAGTGAACATAGAAGTCAACACTTAGAGGCGACAGTCTGTTTCATGCTATATGCCATCGTCAGGCCTGATATCGAGCACTTTATCCCATAAATATAGCACACCTTAAGACTATATTTGTTCATATATATATATGTGTGTGTGTGTGTGTGTGTGTGTGTGTGTACGCGTTTTAGCTAGCATAAAAAAGTTTCATGTTTAAACAAAGATTTGCAGCTAAAATTTACGTAAGATATATACGATAAAATTTAAAATGTATACATATAGACAATCTAATAATATATTCACGTATTTATATATATATATATATATATATATATATATATATATACGTGAATATATTATTATATATACAAACTCCTGTGTAGTAAATATCCAAATTATATATATTTACATCATCAATATTCGAAAATATTGTCCCCACTTTTATTGTTGTTATCAGAACGTTTCGGTCATTGTGCCCCCGGCCTTCTTCAGTTGTATATCGATGTGTATAATCTCCATTTGATCTGAACCCTTTTATTTAATATATTGTTGTATACATTTCTAATTCCACTGCTCATGTCTAGGCTGATCGTCCAGTTCTTATTTATAGTCGCCCGTTTCCAGTGAGAGGAATTATACACCCCGCCACGTAGGGATTGAAATCACAATCACTATGTCACCAAATTCACAAACACTTTTATCCAAAAGGCAATTGTCTTGTTGGACAATTTGATGTAAGGAACTTGGAGTCTTCAACCTGACCGGGTCGCTGATTAGGTTGCAACTGCTGCTGTAGAATACAAATACAATTCGCACTACCAATTGCAAAATGCAAATAAAAATAATTGAAGCCATAGTAAAAGAAAAAAATAAAAAAAATAAAAAAAATACATTGACCCCATCACCTGTGAACATAGCCACAATGTATTGACCATATTCTGGAACTAAGTATATGATTACTTTTCAACAAATTTGCGACCATTACAATAACACTTTCAAACTATTTAAAATTGCACAACAAAATCAATTGAAAATATTTACTGGATCAACCGGAGTGACTTGGAATGAACAATATTATAAACATTTTCAAAACTCAGTAAGTCCAAAAAGAAAGTTCTTTTTCATATACAATAGAAATACTATGAAAGAAATTAGTTGAAATACTTATTGTTAAGGAAACGAATATGAGCAAGTGAGTGAAAAGTGAATTCGATCCTTACTGAATGCCCCTTACTTTCACTATACGAGAAAGATTGTATTGAATGTTTTACTAAATAAAAAAAAGCAATTAAGTACGTTATAATTTAAAATTCATGCACCTAAATTTGATATTGATCATACTGCAAAACGACAGACAAATTTATCGATCAATTTTAAATACATCTGTATTATGTATAAATTTGAAGTGTACTGAAGAATTTCCCTGGAATTTATTACTTCAATGAAATGTGCTTATAAATACTGTCTTTTTACTTTATCAGAATTAAAGATCAAGCCTAGAGAACCATATTTAAAATTTGTATCTGCTGAAATAATTTCCGACATTCCTTGAAAATATAAATTATAAATTGTAGATATTTGTTCAAAGAAACCATAGCAACAAAAATAACCACACCAAGAGACTAATTAAGGCTCTGATTATACTTGAGTTTACCTGTTTAATACGTTTTTCCATCCCTTTTTCTGTATTAATCGTGCTAGACTGACCATTAAAATCTTCGACTCATTTGGTGTTACTCCATCAGCTTGAATTTTGATTGGCTTCCTTTGAAGCTAAAAAGTGATCGCGTCGCGAAAGAATTGAATGCCGCAAATTGATTATCTTCCTTACTGCTAGATCAACAAAGGTTTATATTGATAACTTAATCTAAAGTAAAACCTTTTCATTCACAATTTTTCATCAGTGGAATCCCAATTAAATTTTCGTATTCATATATTTCATATTTTGGTGAATAACACACACACAAAATATATATATATATATATATATATATATATATATATATATATATATATATATATATATATATATATATGTGGAATGGAATAAGAGAAATCACTATATATATATTTATATATATATATGTGTGTGTGTGTGTGTGTGTGTGTGTATGCAAAATCATTATATATATAAAATGACTATATATATATAAAATGACTATATATATATATGTGTATGTGTAAAGTCATATATATATATATATATATATATATATATATATATATATATATATATACATATATATATATATATATATATTATTTATATATTATATATGCGCGGTACTTACTGGAGAGTGCTCAATATCAGTTATAGAGCTAATATATTTAGTTGGATTGTTGTGAGTTTGTGACCCTGGGTTTCACGCTATTTGCGATCGTCAGACAAACAAACAGCTCTGAAAAGGTGAGTAACAGTGACTTGACTGGAGAAACTTATTTCCCTGAAAAATAGTTATCAAATTCAACCAAATCTACATGCTTGGCTAATGAATACGGAATGTTTCCTTATAATTAAACGACTAATATATTACTATTACCCTATAATGGAATAAAATCCCATGTATTCTCTTCTCTTAATAGATTTCTTCATGCTACATAATATTTTTATCAACAGAATCATATATATGGAGAGGATGGAATGAAATGAGAAAAAAAAATCGGTAATACCTACGAAAAAAACGCTTAACCCACTTAATGTGCCTGAGTAAATGTATAGAAGAAAAAGGTTTAGAAGAGAAAACAAAAAAGAAATCACAATTTATTAAGAGCTTCAAACGACAGATTTTTGTGGAGTGACAACGTTCCTGAAGGCTAAAAAAATCAGAGTGCCAGAGAAAAGCGATAATAACAACAAAAATTGCAATATGATCTCTGGTAAAAAACATGGAATGATAACACCAAAAATTGCAATATGAGCACTGGTAAAACATAGTTGCTGAGGACATTAGGTTTATAATACCCAGAAATTCATACACAGATATCCTCAAAGACACATTGCACAGTGGACCCAAAGTGAGTTCAATACCTAGTTAAGGCAGTGGAGAACACTCATAGGGGAATTAACAGGAGATAACTGACATCCATTAGACATGGAACTAGAGCAGTCTACACCAGCGAGCGAAATAAAGGGTTCAGTTCGACATTCCAAGCATCTGAAGAAGGCCGGAGCGTACAACGGCCGAAACGTTGTAATAAATATGGCGACAAAGATCAGGAGAATAGTCCGAATAATGTAAATATTGTCCTGAAAGGACATCGCATATAGAAGTTGAAGAATAATACTTTAGCCGATAACATAGTTTTAATACTGAATCTGGTTGTTATTTTGATGTACATTCTAATTTATTGATTCATAAATTTCGTTATTGTAATAGAAAAGAAATGGATGAACGATTCAATCAAAACTATTGCCATTTTTTAAATTTTTATAATTCAGTTAATATTTCGTAAATGCTGTAAAAATCTGATCTGTAATTTTTACGTAATCTATAAAATATGTCTGTAAGAAGTTTATAAGAAAAAGTGAAATAATATTAATAAAGAATTATGTTGCGTTATTTTTCCATTCTCAGCTTGTTTTTCGATTGGTTATAACCCATGTAGTCGTCCCTTTCTCAAAATTAACGTGAATTTAACTAGCCATTAAATTAATCTTTCAATTGCGCGTAAAACTTTGCAAGCAAGGCGCCTTTAATTTTATTTAGTAATTAATGATATTTATATTCGAAAAATATTTTCCATAATTATTTTTAATGTCAAAAATGTAATAAATGAAAAACTATAATAAATAAATTTCGTCGCTGGGAGTTTTGTCAAATTTTCTATAATACTTTAAATTCTTATAGGTTTATTTTACTTTCATGAATTTCAGACGTTTAGTTCTTATTTCCATTGATTCTTCATCACTAAAGTTAGTTAATAATTGAAACATAATTCAGACAAATATATCCCCCTGTCTCTTGGAGACAAACATTTTTATCCCACGGTATAAACCAATCATTTATATTATTTACAGTCAGACTAATATACTTATCTTTGATGTTACTGTCACAAACTTTTGAATTTCGTAACATTTCTTGCAACATCTATAAAAATAACAAACCATGGATTTTACGAGCAATTGGCATTAATAACAAAGATGAGGACACTATTCTGACTCGAAATAATGTAAATAATTATAAATCTTCGTGCTAGAAATTCAAACATAAGTTATTATGCAATTCTTCTTATTTTTAAGGGTAAAACGCATCTGAAAAGTGAATTAAATTTTATAAGTAACTTTCAGTTGCAGAAATATTCGTAGCCAACTGATTTTTTGTTTGATCACTTGGGATTTTATTTCCAAAAAGATAACTTTCTCTAGAAAAATTCACAGACAGGTGTTTGTCCATTGTGCGCACTAAAGCCCACCAGTACGCCAGTCTATATTTACACCACTAATCCGCTAGCAGGCGCTACAAATATATCATTCTTTTACTCATTGTTTGGCTATATAAAAAACTGTGCATCTAGAAATCGATATTTATATTTGATTCTTCTTACAAGCGAATATAAAAAAAAAATTTAAGAGGTTTCTCATGAATTTTTCGAGAAAAAAATGAAAGTTTCTGGAACCGGGACAATTTAAATATATAAAAGATAAAAAAAAAATATTTAAGGATATTTTGATCTGAATTTATTATTCTTGTGATGTGACTAATGCCACATTTGTCTTGCTAAAGTAGAGGCGAATAATTTAATTATGGTGCAAGAAAGTTGTCATAAAATACGATTTTATTTATAGTTTTATAAATCCGTACTTTGAGTTTTGTTTGTATCTTCTGAGATACAACAATAGATGGGGACTGTACATTTGTAAATGATCACCACACGCGCTTAGCAATAATGTTATTTTGTCGGATTGACCATAGAGTTACTTATAGTGTGGCCCATACCAGTGGTCTGCCATATATAAACTGCTTCCCTGTGTGTAGATGATGTCGGCATTTGTTCCGATCACATAACGGACAAAAGAGAATGTAAAATTGGAAAATAAGAAAGTAATTTGATAACACTTGCTTATGCCAGCATTGGTGTATGTGCAACATTCTCAAAGATCTTGAAAAAAAAAAATAGAAGCCCGGTAAAGTGAATATTTGAATCAAGAATTTAGACTTTACGATCAAAAATATGACTAAAGTAAATAAGAATACTTCATTTCAGAAGAAATGAAAGTCTTGCGCTCTCTTGATATTCACGAATGGTAACCTGATTCTGCTTGTATCAAAGCTCATATAAAATGCAGATAATAAAATAAATTTCATTATTGTAACCATCGGCAAATAAATTGAAATAGCGTATAAACCGGCCCAACAATTTTTATTTTAAAACCTTTATTCGTGAAAGAATTTGCAATCTCAACACACAAATTATGTAGGGAAAAACTCACTTTGAATATAAGGATCAGATTATCTGAAGAAATTTATATATATTTTTTTATTGAAGTATGGGTATTAGAATCAAGCCATGCACAACATTTGGTAACTGGAAGATTTACGAAATTTTAGCGGACGGTCTTGAAAATTGTAATGGTTACGGTTGAAAGACTTTCAAATAATTGAATTCAACATTTCCGAAGGAAATAAATTCAAAACATTAAGGAACTATTATCCGTATATTCTAATATAAAAAAAACAACAAATGTAGAGAAAGAGAAAATTATATTTACGTGTGGACAGATAACTAAAAAAAAAAAGGAAGAAAAATTACATATGTTTGTGTGTGTGCTTGTGAGGTCGTGACGTAGTTGGGTGAAATTAAGAATTCGGTTTGCCATACTAAGAAGATTCAACAGCATACAGAATTACAATGTGAGAAAGACGGGGTCTGTGTCTCTTACTTATATAGTACACCGCCATCTAACTAGCGTCTTGATAGACAAGGGGAAATAATCTCATTGTTAGAACTGTAGTTTTATACATGATATTTGTATATGCATGGATAGTGAAAGAGGTATCAATGCCGTAGCTAGATTTGGTGAGCCGATTTCAAATCCAGGCCTTGTGTGCATCGTTCACTTTCACAACGTTGTCTTTGGAAAAGGCTTAAACGCATGTTTTTTTTGTGACCCTATCTAAGATTGAAATAGTAGATAGATTACTCTCAGTCTAGAAGAAAAACTACTCTAAATTCAATGCCCTAGAGAAAGCACCGAGAAACAAATCCGTTATTTTCCAAACAAGACATAGCAAATGACATATAGAGTCTATGGAGAATCATGATCGTCTACGTCCAAAAGAAACATGACAATATCTTTTTAATCAGAAGAATTTAAAAAAAAAACCCCAAAAAACACGCATTGTTTACATTCTTCGGACTATTGTCCTCATCTTTTTTTCCATATTTATTACAACGTTTCGGCCGTTGTACACTCCGGCCTTGTTCAGGTGGTTGGAATGCTGAAGTAAACCCTTTATTTCGCTCGCTGGTGTAGACTGTTCTAGTTCCATGTGAAATGGATGTCAGTTATCAGTTATCTCCTGTTAATTCCCCTCTCCAAGTTCGCCACCGCTTAAACAGGTATTGAACTCACACTATTTGAATCCTTTCACTAGATCTAACCAACGCCTTTATCCACTTTGCCATCTGTCCTTGAGGACATCTGTGTATGAATTACTGCGTATTATAAAACTAATATCTTCAGCAAGCATGTTTTACCAGTGCTTATATTGGAATTTTTGCTGTTATCATTTCATGGTTTTTCCAGAGGTCTTATTGCAATTTTTGTTGTTATTATTGCTTTTCTCTGGCATTCCTTATTACTGGTTCCCATATTGTATTCATGTCTATGCTTGGTCGGCTCAGGAGATTTTTATCGCCTAGAATATGTACTGATTCCTTACGTTTACGAATTTTCCAATGATGATCTTTGACTATAATCTCAACCTGATCGCACAGAGGGCGGTGATCTCCATTTTCTCTCCATATGTGGGCAGCCACGCCTGGTTTTTCCACTTCCCCTTGTGTTACAGCTTTCCGGTGTTCTTGAAGCCTTACTTTAAGGGGGCGGCCTGTCTCCCATTTATATTTCTTTTCGCAACTACACGGGATAGCGTTCACAAAGTATGAATAATCTAAATAGTGTATATAATACCTCATCTCAGAAATATAGTAAAAAAAAACACACTATTTTCTCTTATAGAATCATGTAAATGCTTTTCTTTTAAATAAAGAAAGTATGAGTTAATCCGAAATTGAATGGTAGAAGAGTGATTGGAAAAAATATTCTCTAACAAAGTCACCATTCTCTAATGGTCAGTGATTTAAATAATTACCCAGTTTGTTATTACTTAACGACATAGTAAGAACAGGATGTAATTGATGCAACATACTGGAGTTGAATGACTATAGAAGAATAAAAAACAAAGACAAATTATATGTGTCTGAAAATATTCGGTAATCAGTGGAGGAAAAGTCCCCAGTGTATGTAGGAGGGTCGTTTTTGTTATTAGTGACGTGGCAGTTTGCGCAAGGGAGACAACCAGCTGACCTGGCAGCTTGAATCATTTCAAACTCCCATGAGACACAATCTATTCAAATAATAACTGGCTTCTTGTTTGCTTAACGACTATGATTGGAAAACCAACCTATTTGCTTAGTTACTTTTTTTTTTGCAACAGGGTTTCGACAAATGAAAATCCCAACGGGATTGTATTTTGTACGTACAAGCGATGACATTATAGATCGCTACCAGCCTGCCGATCGACAAGCAAACGCCAGCATCAAGATTTAAAAGAAAGAAAACCAAATATAACATGAATAATTGAGAGGAAAAATAACGAGGAAAAAAATGAAACAGTTCAGCTAAATGGTAAACAGGAGAGAAACGCATTTAAAAATGATGCTAAATAAATTGTTTCAATGGAAGGCTTGTCTATAAATGCTTAAATGTATATTATTATGCAGATGGGGAACAGAAAGTTGCTATAACAACCAATATTGACCCAAAACGTTCTCCTTCATCTACCAATAAACCCTGTGGCC
>CAHIKZ030005400.1:1097500-1102500 GCA_903632075.3 Acanthosepion pharaonis
AAGCCCAAGAAATACTTTTGAACATATACCTTTCCGGATTCTCAAAATATACCTATCTGTTCTGTTTCATATCATAATGCAAATGAAGACAAATTAGTTTTAAATAAGGTTTAAACAAAAATATTAAAATATGCCGGATTTAAGCAATTTCATATATTCAACACTCAGGTGACAGGCTGTTTCATGCTAGACGCAATCATCAGGCCACCTAACGAATGCGTCTAGCATGAAACAGCCTGTCGTCTCTGAGTGTTGACTTCAATGTTTTATATTTATATTTACGTACGCTCTATCTATGATATTGAACACATTATCCCATAAATATAGCACACTTTAAAACTATATTTCTGCATATATATATATGTATATTTGTGTGTGTGTGTGTAAGCAAATATATGGATATAGATCCGACTGTATGAAGAAAAATATACGGAAAAACAAACAAAAATCCTAATATGCAATTATACTGTTTTAATGTTAATATAATGTCAACGTCGGACGTTCGGTCTAGTAGAGTATCTTCAGGATATATTCATAAAACATAATTAACATTAGACTATATTCAATTCATCAGGAAAAAACGATGGACATAAGAGTAAGACTAATCAAAACTAAAAAATTTCATGATCAGCGTTCCGTTTCAATATGATCAATATTATATATTGCGTATATTTTGGCAGCATTTCTTCATTAAGTCTTGTCTGATTTAATAATTTACACAAGTTTTGTCTACTTATTTTCAATATGATCCACTCACATTCACGGGCAAGCTTCTTAGTATCATTATTAAGAGAAAATTACCGTGGTGATACATATTCATTTATTCCTAGTGCTTTCGACATTAGCCCAGTGTCATCATCAAGGTATTGTTTTTTAATACATACACACACACACACACACACACATATATATATATATATATATATATATATATATATATATATATATATAAACAATAAAAAAAAAATTGAAATCTTCAGACACACTGGTTTGTAGATTAATATTCTTTCGTTTTTTATTATTATTTCATTTAGATTCCTCGACTAGTTTTCATCATATATATATATATATATATATATAAAATATATATATATATATATATATATATATATATTAATAAATATACACATACCTACGTTTGCAGTTCAACTCAAATTTTTACCAACTCATCGGCACGAACTATTACAGCTGTTCTTTTGGAAAAATGCTAGGTCTCATGGCAGGAGCTCTAAATTAAACTCAGATTAAAAGCTTCACTTTAATATAAACTTAATATAATATTTGGGTGTAAATATAAATTGTAGAGTTTAAGTAATAGTCTATTATAAAAGTAAAGAAAATGCTACCTTAAATGTGAAAATGAACGGTGGATAAATCGTTAAGTATTAATAAATGTTTAAAATGTGGTTATATATATATATATATATATATATATATATATATATATATATATATATATATGTTTGTGTGTGTGTAGTTTTAAGGTGTGCTATATTTATGGAATAAAGTGCTCAATATCAGAGATAGAGCATGTGTAAATATAAGAGTCAACACTTCATATATATATATATATATATATATATATATATATATATATATATATATATATGAAGTTCAACCAGATTTCAGAATGTGTATATCGAATTTTGGCATTTATTTTCATTCGATGAAAGTGCAAAGTTGTTGGTAAAAATAAGCAGTAATTTAAGTCAATGTTGAATCCAATTTGACACCAAAAAACATATGAAATATCATCTGGAAAATATTCTCTTGTCTAAAAACGAGTGTTTAATGAATCCAGTAAATTTAGTTAGGCTTCTTTTTGTGAACTTTAAAACTTTACCGATTGTCTTGGAATTTGATTCCTTGTATCTTTTATCATGAAAATAACAGAAAATGTCATGTAATCAGATATTCGACTCGCCCGTCTCATGTCAACGCAGAAGGCTCCGTTTGTATTGGAAAGAATTACTATCTTCTGATACTTCCCTCGAAGTGTAAAAAAAGACAAGTTCAAATAAAAGCTAAAAGCAAAACTATGTGCGTTTTCTCGATTTGTTTTCACCAAACCAAACATAAAAACACTATATAGCAAAATCAACACAATATAAAAGAAAAGAAAAGCAAAAGAATACAACATGAGACTTAAGAAAAGTTTTACTGAACGAATAGATTTATGTAGAAGACATAAGACGCTGGTCTCATTAAGTTTTGGTGAGTTAGGATCAGTTTGGCAGTCTCAAGTTTAATGAGCCTACCTCGTGTCAAATGATTCCTTTTGAGCTCGGCTGCTACTGTTAAGCCCGGGTGAGACGAGGTTTGGAATAAAAGATCGGTTTTTTAGCAGCAATGCACATTCACTGTCGCTAGTTGAAGTCAGCGATCCGATCCAAAAAGTATTGGTATCAGATTTGGTTAGGCGTGGAATTCATCGCGTTGGAAAACCAAATCAGTAGAAAATAAAGAAAATGCTGAAAGGGAAAAAATGGTAAAAAAGAAAATTGCCTTCTTTGACTAAATGTACTTGAGAAAAAAATAATGCTTGTAATCTCTATGCTTGAATCGAAATTCTTAGTTTAGTGTGACTGGTTTTCTAATTTTGGTTTCTAACAAGTCGAGTTTTTTTTTAAAAAGCGTGGCTTATTTTTTAAAAAACTTTTGTGGACATTTTTTTACTTGTATCAGTTTGCTACCTGGTATGTGGGAAGGTGAAAGAAGTTGGGGCTATTGTCTGTGTCGAGAGGGAGAATAGGGTAAAACTTGTTTGTGTTGACGACAACACTCAAATAATCTGTGGTATTTGAAGGTATTCAACTACTTTTTTGTGTAAGTAATATTGATTGTCGATGCTGTAAAGAGAAGCAGAAAATACACGTTAGTAATAAAAAAAAAATAGAAATAGATAATGTAGGTATCACAGATTTTACAATTATTTGAGTGTAGTTATTTCTCACATCCTCAAAAGATTGTGCAAGTTGGGAGGTTGGAATCTGGAATCCTAGGTTCTAACGGAGATCGTAGAATGGATAAAAAAGTCACCAAAAGAAAAGAAAAACATGATAACATGTATAATATCAAAAAAATTAAGATAAAATTATTTACTAATCCATATCAGAGTTGTTTCACCTCGAAGGCCCACTGCGAATAAGTGTGATTTATCACCTTCAACATGTCTGCTCTTTTCCCAGATACTCGTCTCCTCACACCCATTTTTGTTTCAATAACCACGGAACCAACCTTTGATTTACACTGCATCTATTCTGAGCGGACATCTTTTTAATGTTCCTGTTATTCTCCCCGACAAAGACAGAAAGAGTTTTGACTTCAGTTTTGGACTTCTCCTATACTACTTCTCATTGACTATAATGTCCAGTCATCCCTAACATTTAATTCGTACCTGGAGAAAATTTGGATGCATACCTATTCAAATGTTATTTCTGCGAAAGTGAATAAAACAATCTTGAGCAGAATTGGAACGCGGCTCCGAGATTTCACGTTGCGTATTTCTAAACATTACACCACCTGCACATCATCCTATTTACTAACGCAATATGTTTATTTGTAGAAGACTAAAAACACACGTCTTGTTCTCATCGAAATGTATACATTTATCCCAGCGGTGGACGAGTGAATACATACTACACTGGAACTTGGCGACTCGAGCCACTCTTGCAAATACCAGAGCCTTAAACATAAGGTAATTGAGAGCAACTAAGTTATACGTCTATGCACTGAATGAGATAAAACATCCCAATCTTCTCGCTAGAATCACGCCTTTGTTAAGTTACGAGTGCCCTTGTTGTGAACTATACCTTAGTCTGGTTTGTTTTTGTGACTGCGTTGGCTGACGATGAATGTAACGAACAGCTCATGTTTATATCTCGGAAAAAAGTTTCCAAGAATCTTCGCTAATTGATGTATTTTTTGTTAGTGTCGCCTGTAGTTATATATTTCACGTAAATCCCATCAATCACACATACCATTTCTGACAATTATAAAAGAAATGTGTTTTTCAGTCACCTGCTTTAGGACTAAATTTTAAATTTTTTCACTTGTTATGAAAATTCTTCTTACTCATTGAACATCTCTGATTGTTCCTTGTTTAACGGTAGAAGGCATCTTTGTTCTGATATTAGTTAAGCAAGCGCTCAAAATTAAGACAGTTGTAGTAATTAAAGAAATATACCGCTGAGATGTGTGCATACATCTTTCACAATGGTTTAATTACAATTAATTTATATATATATTTGTATCTTAATCTTAGGACACCCCTTTTATTTGATATTAGCTGAGTCTTGACTGCTTGCGGTTATATTACGCTAAAATTCCGGCTCTTGCCCATTTACCAATCATGTCGAAACTGATTATTACCTAGATTGATGATCAAATCGGAATACGAGACGCTGTAAGTTTATACGTGAGGGTGGTATCATGAAATAAGACTCTGGATGAAAAATCGGAGTGCTGAGTTCGAATTTCAATCGGGTTCATTACATTCATTCAAATAATCCTCTGGAGTCAGGGATCGAAAAGGGACATTATCGCTGAAGCGGACCACATCCGCCATCTATAAACACGCATTGGGCCATTGGCTCATTCTTTACCCCATGAACCTGGAGAACACCTACGCCCAATAAAATAAAACTTGAAAAGCCAAGAAGAAGAACAATTAGAAGAATCTTTACTATTAAATATAGACTTAAATATATCTATCCATTGGCCTATCAGCAAAAAAAATGTCTCAAACTGAAAGAGATCCGCAGTGAAAAAAGTCACTCATTGTTTAAAACTAAAGATTTATATACTTACCGAAAGAAAAGTGACTTTTATTCTACAAATACTTCCATGGCATCAATTCTGACGGGCTTTCTTCCATGATGCCCTAGCTGCATGAACTTAAGTGTGCTACTAGATGAGCAACTATCCCCCCTCCCCGTTTTACTGTTGAAATAGCTAAATGCAACCTCCAATTCTTCTTCAACAGTTTTTTTTTCTCGCAC
>CAHIKZ030005400.1:1107500-1152500 GCA_903632075.3 Acanthosepion pharaonis
TGTCTGTGATATTTTGTCCCATTAAAACTAAAAAATATTAGTTCTGAATTTACATTGAGCTCAGGCGTTCATCCTCCTTGGGACTACCCATATGGATTACCAGGTTTTTCGTAACTTAGCTATATATATATATATATATATATATATATATATATATATATATATATATATATATATATATATATATATATATATATATAGCTAAGTTACGGCTTTTTGGTATTGTAATTGTTTATTTCACCAGACAGAGACCTTTAGTTCTCTGGTGAAATAAACTATTACAATGGAGCCTTAAAGTGGTCTGTTTTTCTTTAACATATATATATATATATATATATATATATATATATATATATATATATATATATATATATATATATATATATACGAGCACCTGCACTGATTCGAACTTCAGATATATTATTAATTACATAAGTGACATCATCAACGCATTAGTGTTTCGCTGCTGATTCATCGTGGTACATTAACTGGCAAATATAGGTATTTACTCTGTCTCCCCAGTAAGACGAGTTGTGACACAAGGTCTTTTTTAAGGTGGGGACCCGAGCGTGTACACCAATGACAGGAATATTGCCCGCAGCCCACGCAACTGTCTGCTGCGCTGGCCTCGGAGCGTGCACCGATGCCTCTTCCTGGTGCAATGAGAAGGCGCGGCCTCGGGCAGCAGTTCACCAGGGGTGGACACATCTCAGTATAATTTTCCTTAGTTGCGACTCTCCTTTGACGGAGTCGCCCCTGAGTGAACCCAAAGACAGAGACGCGACTGAGAGATGATAAATAGATATATTACAAACCACTCATGATAGTGATTTACACACTGGCAAATATAAAGTTACGCTGCACAGTATTTTGGAACATCATAGGTAAAACGTATAAAAATGACGCTCAATATGATCTGAAATGCTAATTCATGAATCAAAGTCTCTTCTTTAGATGAAGTAAATGTTAAATCCCCAATATCATGCGTGAAACGTTTAGAGGGAGAAGTTACGATAGAGATGGTTGTAGAAAAAGAACTGCGTTGTTCTGCATAACATGTTCGTCTATAAAACATTCGATGTAAAAGAAAAATGAGGAAAACCGATTGTATTAAAATGTATTTATTATAATATCATATCTTATCATTCACTAATCATTGGGGGAAGTGATAGATTAATAAATCGAATCAAGTGTATATTTACTGCAAGGAACGCTGGTTCACCATTTTGCACATGTACAAATCTACCATTGTTCGTGTATTGGATACTGCTGCCACATCTAGTATGCTCTCCTGCTACTCAAGATTCTTCATAAAATCGAAACAATAATTCTTAATGTAATCGATCCTGACTTGCCATTTCGAATTCAGTGACTTCCTCACAGTCATGATGTGGTTTCCTTCTGTATTTTCTACAAATATTTTCATGGCAAATTCTCTGACAAGAGTTTTTACCCGTTTCTTCGAATTCATATATATATAAGCGTGTCACTAGCTTGGTATATAGTTTCCACCCATTTGAAATAGCTAAATGCAACCGACATTAGTACTCCAATATTTTCCTTTCTCGCATTTCTCGTCTGTGGAACGTCCTTCCATTTGCTTGTTCTCTGTTAAATACAATCTTCAAATATTTAAATGCAACGACAAAAACCATCTATCTTCTTGAATTCCGTTCATCTGTTATCCTTTCATCAATCCTCCCTATACTCTATTTTCTCTCACTTTCACTCCCTGTTACACCCTACGTACTAGTGGCATTTCTGCCTTGCGTAGACGGAAATGATTTTTAAAAATTCCAGTGTAGTCTTGTATAAATCCATATTACTTTTCTGTGTAAGAAGCTGTATGGTTTTTAGGAGACTTTCTGGCGAAAACTTTGCTAGTCTTTACCCTAAAAGCACCTCGTTTGTAATCAATGTTCTTTTTTCGTCATATATCAAGTTCTGACATTTATAGCTGTATTACTGCCACAGAGTAATCTAAAGTTTCTATTGGCACCTTGTCAGAACAACTATTTCAATGTTAGGCACAAATGACTTAAAACAAAAAGCATTCTCACTTTAACTTGTTGTCAACAAAATAAATTGACAACTAACATTTTTGACAGGACAAAATGAAGTGAAAATACTGACACTGTCATCAGTCCCTGCTCAACATATCGACATTTAAAAAATCGAAAATATAGTTATCTTGTAAAATCTATCAACCTATTTATGCATTATAACCCACAACGTCGTCATATAGTGACAAAATAAACCATCATTTTGACGACATTAGTAAACTAGTATAATAATATTAATAATAATAATAATAATAAATATTATTATCATTATTGTTATTATTTTCATTATTATTTTGTTGGTGCTCTAGGCGTCATAATTATCGATTTTCCTTATTGTCTGGACAGGATTTGGGTCAATGTTATGATTGGCCATTTATGCAAGACTGCACTGCTTGGGACTGCTTTTATACGCCGACGACATCTTGAATAATGTTTAAAATGGCTGCGGACCGTTGGTACTTTGTTTACTTCTCCATCAAATGTTGCTTCGTTTGCAAAGCAAACAACAATAATGATCAGCAAAATTGGGTAGGGAGGTAAATCTATTGGGAAGTTTGAAAAATGCTACCATTTTACGATGTATACCAGTCATGTGTATATGGACATACATAAAGTACAAGGGCGAAACCATTAAACACACAGTAAAAGCTGAACTTACTACTCAGTAGTAACTATTCTAGAGAGACAAGCTTGCTAACCATTACGCTACGTCGGGATGCCCGCAAAAAATGATTTCTTAAGTGTAGATGTGAAACAAGGCCGAAAGTATGGGGCGCTCAGTGAAGAACGAATAAATCGTAATTGATCTAGCGAGGCAAGCTTGGTAATCATTACACCCAAAATGATTGTCTAAGCATAGCTTAGATGTGGCAAAAGGCAGAAAGGGGAAACACTCAGTGAGGATCGAACTCACTACTCAGTCGCAATAAGATTTAACAAGACAAGCTCACTAACCTTTATACCACGTCGAAGTTCCCTTAATGGTATATACATGAATATGAGATTAATTAAAAATACAGTTCCTTTGAATATTGAAGTTCAGACATTCGAACGCGACATGTAATTTAAGCCGGCTGACATAAAAAAGAAAATATGAATGTTCAGGTAATGGATATCGGTCTCAGTGCATAGCACGGAAAAAATGAAAGTGAAAGTAAAAGAGAAAATAAAAGTGAAAGTAAAAGAGAAAATGAAAGAGAAATTGATAAAAAAAAAATTAAAAACTATCTCCAATTTAATATTTAGTAAATTGGCGAATAGAAAAACTATCCATAAATTATCATTGGCGAGGTTGTAACAGGTATAAAGAGCATTTTGAGACTATTTTAAAGTAGAAATCTGAAGAACTTAAATCGTCTCAGTGATGATATTGTTAGAATCAGGGATAATTCTAAGGAGAAATAAAAGAGATGACTAAATACTAACCAGAGGTTAGAACGTGCAGTTAAGGTTACGAAAGAATGTAGATCCAACACAATACATAATAAAGCAGAAAGAAAGAAAATATTGAAGACTTTGTGGACTTTGGAAGGATAGTGAAAACAATTGTGAATTATGACCACGACAGTTTCATCAAACTACAATATTATGGAAAACATAATACGGAGCAGGTTAATGGACAAATATCGAGATTTCCTAACATTAAATTTTCTCCCAATTACTACTGACAGGAACACCAAATGTAATAACCTAAATCGATTTGAAAGTATGCTACATGAACTGAAAATACCTGGGCAACTACGCTACCATAAACAATTTGAATAACAAGGTGAGATTTGTAATTTAAAATAACTTTGCTCTTACTTCACTTTCTGTAAGCCGAGGAATATATATATATATATATATATATATATATATATATATATATATAATAAAACGGTAGTGTAAAGAAATGTGGTTCAATACTTTCGATGGGATGAATAAGTAACGAAAAAATCTTGAAGAACATCGAAACGAAGAAGACACATATTCATAATCAGAAAGAGACATAGAATGAAGCAAGTGGCTTGGAAAATTTCAAACTCACAGATCATATCAAAGGCAAAACGAGAGAGGGGACAAACGTGTCACTGGATGACGGAATAGGAGTTGGGAAGATAGACACAAGAGACAAGCATTTCTAAGAACTACAAATGATAAGGTCTTACAGAATCATTATAGCCCACATCCAGAGGAATTGCGGCAAATAGAAGAATAATTAAAAGCTAAAAACCCAAAGATTAAATGGAGGGCAACCTCCGCATAACAACAGAATTCTGCTCATTATTATTCATACTAATTTTAGAAATGCTGTTTGTCTGGTTATTTTTTTTTTAAATTTCCCTTCTTCCGATTTGTGGTTTTCCTGCTTTTCATTGTGCATTTTTCCGTTGATCTAACAACAGCCGTCATAACTGTCACCTTCAGTTTCCATATTTTCTTTATTTCTATGGCGAGGTCTCGATACTTAGCCAGTGTTTTGTTGTCTTCCCATTCTTCTCTGCGGGAACATCAGAATCCAAAATCTGAAAGTTTTTTTCTTGTTCCTGAGAATTCTATCATAACTTCTAGATTTCATTCCGTGATCTAATTAACCCGTATGTTTTTTTTTTTATACTTATCTGTTGATAAAGAATTTTTTGTGCATATATTTCTGGTTTGTATGAACGACACACATTTAATTGAAAAGTTTCAAATCTGTCATATTTCCCACCCACCCGTGCATATATTTGTACAATTTCTGAACTAAATTGTAGTGTTTTTTATGTTATTTTTAAAATTATTATTAGTATTCTTTTAATTTGTTTATATGTAATATCTGTATCACGCTAGTTCATGACAGCTTAAATTTTGCAACATAATATCCTTCGAAGTCATAGGAAACCTGAAATAACCTACTGCCTACTTAGTGTTTATGTATGTATATATATATATATATATATATATATATATATATATATATATATATATATATATATATATCAGCCAGAGGCAGTGAAGAGTCGCTCAGACATACCATACGAGAATGTATATAGAATTTAAATAGATGGAACAGAATTTTTATTTATGCGTATTATACAGAGGAAATAGTATAATTATGATTTGTCCATAGTACTTTCGTTATTTCCTCAGCAATTTGGAATGTTTTACTCGTGTATTTGATGCGTATTATACACAGGTAATTGAATAATTATTATCTCACTTGGTATTTTCCTCATTTTATAAGAAATATTGAACAAAATATTCTTGTATTTGACGCGAATTTTCGCAGGAAAGAGAGTATTTTATATTTCTCCATTTATTTGCGGGGGGGGCATATACAGAGAAATGTTGAATTGATCAGAATTTTATTTTATGCGTATTATACAGAGGAAATCGTATAATTATGATTTCTCCATAGTATTCTCGATATTTTCTCAGAAATATTGTATGGATTACACATGACTTAGATGCGTATTATGCACACGAAATTGAATAATTATTATTTCCCTTGGTACGGCCGTCATTTTGTTTAAAATAATTGACGAAAAATCTTTTTCAAAAACAGTACTCGATACACAAGTAGAGCCTATATTATAATTATTTCCTTTTAAATATGATTCCATCACAAACGTAGGAATTACCAGGATGAAACAGAACTAGGTACTTTCATTTAATTTAATTTATATAACTGAATTGAAAGTTTTTAGCTTCTGTTTTTGAAACATGGTAATTCCTATGTAGCGATGGAATCATATTTTAAAAAAAAAATAATATATATATATATATATATATATATATATATATATATATATATATAATGCGATTTCCATGTAAATTAACAGATTTACTGGACATGAATAGAAATGCATGGAATATTGAACGGCGAGTCATGGTGGAATTATATGGGATATATTTATATTCTTTATAGGGAAGCATAGCAAAGTTCGGAAATCCAATTGAAACCTAGAGTCACAATGTATTTTTGCTTCCTATGTCCATATATATATATATATATATATATATGGTTTATGAAAAATATTTTACAAACCGTGAAAGCGAGTTCCTCACAGCAAAACAAGGAAAAACTTCCATATAAACACATGTCCGCAAAACCTTCATATTTGAGCTATGAAGTTTAAAGTTTACGGAAGACGCTGGTAAATGTAAAGATCTGGGGTCAGGGGAAAAAGCAGGCCAAGGAACCGGCCCCCTCCAACCTATCTATATTCTATGTTAAATGGCAGCCTCTTCATCGTGAAATTAGTGTATTAATCACATGCGTCTTAGTATTAGCAGAGGCACATCTTCTAGCAGGTCTTGAAGTATGTACAAAAAATATCTCTGAAAACAGACGTGCTGAGAGAACATATTGACCTACCAGACATTCACCTACAACTACAGCTCACACATTAATCGAAAACCGATGCTGGGGTTTAACCTGTATTGTACTATAAGGATTCCTATCCGTCCGCAAATGTTGGTTGCGTAAAATTGTTATCCCATCACTTCCAAATGTTGTCTCCTTTTTCGTAAACAGGACTGAAAAGACTAAAAAACAGATCAGCAGTTTGTGCAATAAACCATCAGCAAAAGTTCTGTGGTGTTAATTGAGTAGAGGGCGAAAGACTCTGTATTTGTTGCAAATACTACGGATACAAGAACTTGCCTTGAAGTGCTCTCTATACAGTACTATGTGATGAACGACATGATAAGGTCACTTGTCGTGTGTTAATAGCTGGAGAGTCTTCTTTCTCAGCAAAATTCAATAAACAGCAGCAAAGTTTGGATGACGACTGCCTTCTGTCTGGTAACGCAGTCTGATACCGGGCTGCATCCTCGCGTCCAGTACCATTTGCGCAACTGTATGTAAAAATTATATCTGTCTGGTCACGTGAATGTGAATACCCTGCCATTGTTAAACGGAACACTTCTCAGCCAGCTCACTAGTATACACGTTAAAAGTTCAAGACAGACGAGCCACAAATTTATATTATTGCAAAATGTAATCTAGTCTACATGACAATACAACGACATCTCTCGTAAACTTTTTTTTTTAAACTTAATGACTCAAAAACGAAGGATTTGCGAAGATAACTTTTATATGGACTTTGGTCCTTGTTTTGGTGTGAGAAACCTACCTCACAGTTTGTAAAACTATTTTTAATACACCCTGTATATGTGTGTGTGTACGCGCGCGTGCTTGGCGAGTATGCATATGTGCATATATATATATATATATATATATATATATATATATATATATATATATATAATTCTGTATTTGGACAGCTATTCCTATTTTATACAAGTTTCATTACATTGTGACCGTGTTCGATAATGTCAACTATGAACACGGTCGCAATGTGCTGACCATGTTTTTAAAATAAAAAAAAAACAAACTTATAACTCTAGATACATACATAAAAATCTACATAGAATTAAAAAAAAAATCCTTCGTAATGGATAAAAGCATAGCTGAATGCGCTCGAACATACAAGACATTTGAAAAAATTTTAAACACATTTGTCCAGAAAAGAAAAACTTATACGAAAACAAGGAAAGTAAATAAAATAAAAAATCAAACGCAGTATTTCGTCAGTCGTCTGTGAAGTTAAAAATGAAGGGGAAGATATATTCACATGGTGACGGTATATAAAATTTTGGACATAATAGAACGGTGTAGATGTCTACATTCATTTAAACTACTTTGCGGAACAAACCGTTGAGAAGATGCTTTCCTAATCTCTACAATGTTAATCCCTACATGTCCCTGGTCAAACTTTATAGCTCCAACATAACCTCAAATAAATTACATCTTACCTCCTCTTCTTACGCTCTTAAACATCATCATTTAGACACCGTTTAACTTGGGTGGCTCATTGGCCTTGTAATGCGTGAACATTAGTCAACTTGTTATTTTAATAATAATTATTATTATTATCTGAAATTCGATGACGCTGATCGTGATGTTAAAATAATGCTGATGAGATTTTTGTCGACAATAGCGTTGTGCATGATGATAATGCCAAAAGTCACTGCGGATGTGTCTAGCCGACATGTTATGACTTGATCCCAGAGCGGAACAACTCCCCGGAAGCGCTTCAACGAACACCGATAAACAGAATAACGAAGGACACAATAAAAGCAAAAGCAAGTATGGTGTTAAAACAAAGAAACACAAGTATACATTTCCTGAACCAGACAACATGACTGATCTGTCTCCTCGAGCAGGCCCACCGAGAAACGTCGTAATTATAATGAAAAATAGAGAAGAGAAAGAAGAAGAAAAAACACGTCACAAGCATTAGAGAGCAAGTGGAAAACGAATATAAATAAGTAAATGAAAATAGATTGAAATTTGGAGACAACAGTAGCCATGTTGTTTGGTATGGTTGGGAAGAGGGTTGTTGCCGTTACGGTCCACAATTTGCGATGGAAATGTTTATTTGTGAATTTTTTTCAACTCGTGTTTTTTTTTTACCTTGTTTATTTTCTGATTTGTTTTGTTTCTTTTGTAAATTCAGTTTCAGGTTTGAGAGATGTCTTGTTTCTATTTAGAAATAGTCTTTGAGGAATCGTAAAAATGTACCGTTTCTGTCTCAATTGTTAACGCCTCTTGCTTCCACATTTACTCTCCCTTTTAAGTATTATTCAACATTATTTTTAAAATTTGCTTTCTTGTCTTTCTTCTTCTTTCTTTAGTTTCTTTTTCTACTTCTTACTCTTTTTCTTCTTCGGATTTTCTTCATTTATTTTTTTTCATTTTATTTCCTCTGATATTTTTCGTATATTTTTTATCTTGAACTTTTTTTCTAATTCTTGTTTATTTTTATTTTTATTTCATTTAACTTCTTATCCTTTCGTTCTTTTTTGCTTCTCGTTCACATTTCTTTTTTCATCTTTTGTTTTTTTATCACTGATCATTTCAACTTCGCAAAGTCTCCATTTTTTTCTTTTATTTTCTGCTTGGTTTTATTAATATTTTCTATCCAATTTCTCTAACGAACAATTCTCTGGAAATTCTAATTTACCTTCACACTATTAGTCGCTGAGTAGTTTTGACTAGAGATAATGAGACAAACAAGTTTTCTTATTATTCATCCACTTTCGCGTTTGAGATATGTATTGCTTCTATTTAGAAATAGTCTTTTAGGAATCATCAAACTGTACCATTTCTGCCTCAATTGTATTCACCTACACTTATTTTGGATTCTATGAAACTCACTCGGAATGCTTTCAATTTTCTATCAAATATCTTCTTCCGAATATTTTAACAGTGTATTTCAAGCAATTTCGCAACAAATATGTATTTTTTTAAAATTTTAGGCGTAATACTATAGTGATTTTCCAAGCATAGCTTAGATATGGCACAAGGCCGAAAGTATGGGGCAGCGAATGAGGATCGAACTCCTGCTCAGTCGTAATTGTTCTAGCGAGACAAGCTTGCTAATATTACACCGCCTCTAGGTACCAAATATAGTGATTTTTTAAGCGTAGCCTAGATGTGGCACACAGCTGAAAATATGGGGCACCCAGTGAGGATCGAATTTATTACTCACTTGTAATTGATCTATCGAAACAATCTTGCTAACCAATAAACCACGTCGAAGTGCTCATAGCGTAATGTTATATTATCTATAACTTTCGGCACCTCCAAGCGGTGTAATGTTTAACGAGCTTGTTTTGCTATAACAATTACAACTGAGTCGTGAGTTCTTTCCCCATAGACAAATCCAATTTGCTTTCAGGATTTCCAGAGAATTTCAAACTGAAGCTTTATTTTTAGTAATTCTAACTAGTTTAGTATCTGTTTTATCATACTATTCTAAATTCATATCTATAAACAATCAAAAAGATATTATTAAGTCTTCACGATTTCGACTTGCATGTAATTGCTTCTTATGCACTCATTTTTTTTAGAACTGGTGAATCTACAGACTTTTGGAATAGTTCTTCAGGATAATTCCAGTCGCGTTTGTGACGTTCGTGCTACAAAATACGTTTAAGAATGTGATCAGTTCGACACAATGAAATTTCTGGAAGTTCTTGAAAGACATTCAACCGAAGATCTTGCCTAATGTTGTAAGGAATTTCGTTTGTAGATCAAATTGAAAAGACACTACTTGAAAATTCATTAATTATTATTTTATGTAATTTAATAATTCGCCAGTTCACCTGCTCTGTGCCCGATGTGTGAAGCTTCTATTTTATCCGTAATGTTTGGGTAACTTCCCAAATCTTCTCTACACGGTTCTTTATATATCCATCTATTTAACATTCTCTTTCCCGCGCTTTTAATACCGGATGCAGGCTTAAGGTCTCGTACCTCTGCATTCAGTTGCCTAGCTAATGTTAAATCAAGACAGAACTGAACTTCTTATGAAGGCTTTCGTTTCAAATAATTTAATTGATATTTTTTTATTGTCTTTCATTTATATTTTTTTCCTTTAATTCGTTCTTAATTAAATTTATTTTTTTTTGTTTGCATTTACACAATATTTTCCGTTTTAAATATTCTAAGTCAAAATAAACTTTTCACAATAAAATTAGTATTACAAGACGGATATAGGTAAAACTTTCAAGATATTCGTGTATATATATATATATATATATATATATATATATATATATATATATATATATATATAGAGAGAGAGAGAGAGAGAGAGAGAGAGAGGCAAAATAGGAAATGACACAATATATATGTGTCTGTGACTGTGGGTTTAGACAGGATTTTACTGTTGGCTTCTTTTCCTCTTTCTCTGCTAATATCTGCTTTTCCTATTTTACTGGCTTTAAATCCACTCACGCACAGACACGAACAGACAAGTTACCAACAATGGGCCACTCGCTTTCCTGCTAAAAGTTTTAAACCTACTAATGTCGCGCCAATCTAAGTACCTAAGCGTACGACTCGATAAAGACTTCTGGCAAACAAACAGGAAGCAGGAAACAAATGACTCTTGATGTTTTACCTCCGTTTTCCATTGTATACACACCAAGTGCAACACGAACCATGAAAGAAGATATTGTTAACATAATGCCAGAGAACTTATACTGTCTTCAAGAAGCATTATTATCCTATCTTTCTTTTGTTTTGCGAAGTACTGGCTCTACTTAGTTCTAGCGCTGGTCGTATTGACTGTATGAATTGCTCGCAAGAATATGTAAATATAGGAAGTATTTGAATTTAGTACATTCAATTCTATTCATCTACGTTTTAGATAAGTTTGAGAGTCCATACGCTGAAGGGTACTGATGTAACTGAGATGGAATTCTCTGAGGGCGTTGTTTCTAAATATATATCTATATACGAAAATATACTCCTACTAATAGTGACAGTTCTTTTTTCCAAAACATAATATTAAAGCCATACACTAACTTAGAAAGTGTTTAACGTGGGCGGCTATCCTAGATAGTATACAATCAGTATTTCATGAAGAATTACAACAGCTTACAAAATCGATAGATAAATGACTTTTAAAATTACTTTCAGCACTTTGATCGTATATTTTCTTTTAATGTTGACATTATAAATTTCATGTTCTTACAATAGCAATGTTTCAATTTTTTGTTCAAAACCTTTGTATTTGTAACTCTGTGCACATTCTGTAATTATATTTTTAATTACAAGCTATTCATCTTAGGAAATTTAGTAACTGGAAAATAACGTGAAATTAATGAGACTGTTTTTATCGTCAGTTTGAAAGGCTGTCTACAATAATTTATAAATATTTTGTGAAATGTTTTGCACGTTTATATTGAAATTATGGCCGTAAATCCTTTGTTTAATTTCCTATAATTTAGGAAAAGATTAAAAGCATTAAATAACATATAACACAGAATAAATATATACATTGCTGGTGAAAACCTTAAGGCCAATGAAAATAAAAGAAACATATAAGTTTTTACGTTGATAGACTCAATCACTCATTTGAGTAGAGCTGAAAAAATGAAAATAAAAATTGAAACTTTTTTTTAGAATTTAATAGGGAAATCGGGTGTACTAGGAAATTAAGCTAAATATTTAAACAAAGCATTAATTGGTAAACGCGTAACGAAATTTAATCATTTCACCATTTAATCAGCCATTAGCGCAGTCAACATCTCCTTGCATTACTTGAGATAGAAACACGGGAAAGATTAAAAGGTTGACAGATTTTGAACATGGCAGAAATGTCAAGCTGCAAAAGCAAGGACTTTCTCAATGTGCCATCGCCGGTGAAATTGGACCTATTAAAACTGCCGTTGCATATTTCTTAAACAACCCTGGGTGATATGGACCCGAATTTCAATGTTGTAGAGTTGTTTCGCAGTGTAGGCTTGTATTTGTACTAAGTCGGTCCTAAAATAGGTTCGACGTACAAAACGTTAGGAACTTGATATAATTGGTATAACGCAGTAATCTAGTTGTGGTGGCTGATACTTTAATATCCGACTAACGGTCGTCCGACATCGACTGACTGACTAACGGTATTTAGTCACGCCACCCCGAGGGCATCATGTGGCACTAGGCCGACTTAACGTGGGATCTCCGAGCCCGTGGGATCTCCGAGCCCGTGGGCTCGGCCAAAAATATGCACATTGAACCCGTATAAACGTGTTCAGGGTCGGTTTACCTCCCCGAAAGAGAATCCGCCCTTCGGCGTAGCCTCTTTCGGGTTCCTCCCCGCCCGAAGGCGGAGAGTTCAACCGATCAGCCGGTCGAGACTGACTGACCGACGATATTCAGTCACCCTCCTCACGAAGGCGTCATGTGGCACAAGGGCTTTTTTATATCAAAAGTACCTATACAAACATTGGAGCTAGGTTCAATACAGACTAGGTTACATTTGACATTCGTGTGCATTTGTGACTAGACTGTATTCGATGTTTAACGTGTGTAGTAGTGAATTAGCTGAGAAGGGACCGTTTAATGGCAGCAGGATGTTCATATCGTGAGCAGACAGATATGATCCTTCCATACGGCTGCGCGAATTGTAATGGACGCGAGGCTGCATGACTGTATCAGATTGCGTTTCCACGCCGAAGGCAGCCAAATCATTCAAATTTGCATGTGTTTATCGTCGTGTTGCTGAGACAGGATTAGTGGCACCACAAATTATGGATTGAGGAAATTCGATTTTGCATTTAACATTTTCTATCGTAAAATGTAAACGTAATAACTCTTAATAGAAGGATTTTCGTACATATGTCTAGATAGGCGTTTCTCTTGTTATGGTGAGAGGAACACGCCCCCAAAATTTGTAAAATTATTTTTGATACACCCTGTATATATATATATATATATATATATATATATATATATATATATATATATATATGTATGTATATGAGACAAAAAGTAAAGCTATAAGCAAGGCGTTTCCCCGAGAGGATTTACTACCTTCGGCTTCTTCAGGTTAAATACTGAAAAACAGATATGTATGTAAGGAAAAACGCACTGGGATTTTTGCGTATAAGCGGGGACCATAAATCCAATTACCTTATCACATCCGATGACCAAAAAAAAAAGTAGACGCTGTCGGCGAAACGCGCCGTTTATGGGTTTCCACTTTGAATCATTAACTCCACTTTTTTGTTTCGGATACTATTTTCGGATACTATCCTAAACACACACGTCCATTATATATATATATATATATATATATATATATATATATATATATATATATATATATATATATACACGCACGCGCACACACACATATGCACACATGCACGAACGCGCACACACACACACACGCACACACATATATGCACACATGCACGAACGCGTGCGCGTACACACACGCACACAAAAACATGTGTGTGTGTGTGTGTGTGTTTTTTATGTGAAGAGAAAGATGAAAGAGGGAGTCAAATGTAGACTGAGACTTAAAATGGTTTGTATGAAAGTTTCAAATTCCCTTCCTAGTAAGCTTCCTGGTACAATTACGATTTTCAAGATAATTCGATATTCGTACACCAAATTTAGAAGAAATTATATGCCCACTAATCGAGTTATAGCCACCGTCTTCGATCACGGCCTTCCTCTTCCTCCATCAGGACACGTCGGCGTGGTCTAGTAGTTTGCAAACTTGTCTCGCTAAAACAATTGCGTGGTTAGTTCAATTCTCATTGGATATCCTATATTTTCAGTTTTGTGCCCCATCTAAGCAACACTTAGGAAACCACCGTTCTCTCCCACCATTAGAAGGAGGTGGGAATTGTCACTGTCGATAACCGTAAAATATAGGCTATTTCCACATTCGTTTGAGATGGAACATAAAACAACACAGAAAGTACTTATTTTGAGGCCAAACTTCACAATCAGTTCATATCTTTTATTGAGGTGATGCACTTCATCAGGGGAATATAATTATATTCAAACGATCTACATTTACTGGAACCAACACCCATTTTGTTCAGTTTTTAATATTTTTTTCTATTTAATACGTAATAAATAATTTATTGCATCTATCTTCAGAAAGCCTTACTTATTTCGACAGCGTTTTACTAGTAGAGTATCTTCCTTTTGGAAATATATTTTGTTGTTATAGTATTTCCAAGGTCGTTCGGTTGCACCTCTATATAATATAACTGAGACATCCTCTATTGTTACAGTAGCTTGAAAGAGAACATTGCCTTTCAACCATTTGCCTTCCACAGCACATTGGTTTCGAATACTATACGTGCACAAAAGGGGTCAGATTTTTGTTTGTATTTCTTGTTATAGACTTCATTCTATCAAGACAATTGCAGATCAGCTTAAATGTATTCCTGCTGACAACTTGAGCAAATGTAAACTGCATTACTTTTAAGAGACTGTCTTAATTCCCCGAACATTTGAATAGCACAAAATGTGTGTGTGTGTGAATGCAAACAAGCGGATTTCGTTTTTAAGATATTTAACAATAAAATCTAAATCGAATACATCTGCACATTTCCACTGTCTCTCGCGAGCATGCGATCATTCACGCAATCCAACGTTTTCGAACGCGTCTGTCTTTATTAGTTTGCTGAGTGCAAGTACGCTTGCGCAATTAATGACTTCCGACGTTTACGCAGTCACTACTGTAACGGTTAAGTTTCTATTATATTCAAATGCTTCTCTTCGTTGTCATAGCTGATATTATCATTGATGTAAGTAGCATCACCTGACTTTCTTAGAGCGACTACTTCAGGTGTTACGATTCACCAGGCCTTTTTAGAATGTCTGTTAGCGCATCATACGATCCTTTCTTGGAGACTGCCGTGTCAATGGTAAGAACGAAACAGAGGTCGTTGCCTTCATTCAAGCACGAAGCCTCAAAGTTGAGTAAGTCACGAGCAACATAGTATGATGAAGGGAATATTTTCTCTACACAAATCGCATTGATTTGTTCACAGATATTTATTTTTATTGAAACAAAACAATCTCAAGAATATCCTTTTTATACTGGAGACCAAAGCTATCATCTAAAGTTCTATTTAATGAACGATATTAAGAAAACATTAATGGAGCTTTCTTTGCTATTCTTCTCATGCCTTTCTTTCTTTTCATATTCACCTTTAGTTTTCAATGTCTCCTTTTTCTTCCGTTTATTATTTATTCTAGATTAACTTTAACTATTATTCGTTGTTGATTTTTGTTTGTAACTCGTTTGCTTATTATGTTCTTTATCCTCTCTCTAATTTGTTTTACGTACCTTTTCACTCTTTTCATTCTTTTTTTTTTCAAAACCTCTTTTATTTTTTTTCTTTTGATGATTTATTTCATGTGTTATTTAATTCCTCACATACCACAAAGTGATTTTCATGAATTATAGTTTAGCACAGCACAAAGCGAAATAATATCACATGGATTCTGAAGATTGCAGAACGTCAAAGATTCAATTGAGAAGTATTTGCCTGCCTTTAAAAACAGCATTGGATGTGCTCACTTTTGCATAATCTACAGTTGTAGTAGTAATAGTAAATCTACAAACAACACACCCACGGGACGGGTGAACATCTATTAATAGATAATTGCAAAATCTATTGTAAAATTCAGCATTTCCTTTTCACGTGTATGCGCGCATAAAAACCGATATCGTCTATAATCGCGTATCATGCGACTTTTGAAGATCTAATATTGAAGCTAATTTTTAGGGGTCACATCATATATTGTATATAAAATGTGTACTGTTGGCTCTAGCTACGCCGCTGACAAAACTATATATCCAATTAATACAGTCAAATTAGCTTCAAAATTAGGTCTTCAATGGTCGCATGATACGCCATTACATAGGGCATATATTCTTTCTTTTATCTATAAACGCATGCAATACACACACACACACACACATACATATATATATATATATATATATATATATGTGTGTGTGTGTGTGTGTGTGTGTGTGTGTGTGTGTGTGTGTGTGTGTGTATAAATAAAAAGAAAGAACAGAAACATATATAATCCGGTGTTCTTATAGATATACTCCAAAATTCGCTTGAGGATGAAATGGAACTAATGTCTTTAATTTAATCACAAAAATAAATTCGTGGCTTTTAGCTTCCATTTTTGAAACATGGTTAGAACTGTGTAGCGAAAAAACATATTTTAAATCAATTAATTTATAATATATATATATATATAATTCCCTTTCTCTTTCGGGTCCATTCGCACTTTTCTCCTTTGATACGATGATTGGGTTATTTGTCTTTTCCTTTTGTTATTGGAAGGGGACTTTCCCCGAGCTCAAACGGCAATATTTAATGGACATGAAATTAGACAACTATATCAGCAACTAAATATACCAGCCGCTTTCTCTCTCGATGTTACTCTTTTTCTTTCTCATTCAATATTTTTCTTTTTTCTTTCTTTCCTTCTTCTACCTTTACTGTTTTTGCCTTTCATTCCCATTCTATTTTTGTTTTTTTATAAAACGGGTGTAACAGCAAAATTGCCCAAATGCTGTAACAGCAAAATTGTCCAATTGTTAGATTAAGTTTTGAACTGTTTTATTTTAAAAATGATTAAAGATATCTTACTGGAATTCTCCGAAGATTTTATAACACTATTGGACTCTACTTTGAAAAATAAGAATATATTTAGCCCCATAGATGAAATGATGATCCCTCTTCCTGTTGGGACGTCCTGATCAAGTTTTTCTCTCTACTGCTTCATCTTTTTAAAACTTATTCACCGTTCTCTTGATGGTTCTTGAGTGAACATTGAAGATGGAAACCAGATTATGAATGTTAGTTCCATTACTCAAGACCTGAATGATCTGTTTTCTGTCATCATTGCTCAGTTCAGAAGATATGGTGGGAGTGACACAAAATGATTTTGACCTGTCCTTTTTCTAATTGAATAATTCAAAGGGTTTTTCAGTATGGCTTATATTCTTACCTGAAAACCTCCAAAAAATATACCCAATTAGATTTGTGTTTTTGTTTAGATATTAAACATTTTCTGATATGGACAATTATCCCATTTGTATAACACCCGGTATATTAAACTGGTAATAGATTTTACCGTCTAAATTCGTTCCAATTCGTTTTTATTTCTTTCTAATATAGTCTTCTTTTCTTGGCGAAACAAGACTGAATTCAGTGTAGAGCTAAATAATAAAATATCAAAACAATTTGCATTTCTATCATTCAAAAAATTATAAAATGCGTTTTTTTTATACTGAAGTTTTGCTATATATATATATATATATATATATATATCATGAAGTTATCTTAGTTAATATATTTACTGATACCTCGGATACCAGAGAGGAGCGACGTCTCAGTGCCTTTCATCTTCGCTGTCTGAGCCGCATTCGGGACGTCAACTGCCAAGACCGGGTCACCAACGCTGTACTTTTATCAACGCTGCGCCCATTTATCAAGCCCTTCTCCAATAGCGCCGGCTCTGCTTGGATATAAACGCATCGTTTGCCGGATGGGAGGATTCCGAATGACGGCAAACTGGCCACCGGCAAGAGAGCACCTCATCTTTGCTTCAAGGACATCTGCAAAAAGGTCATTAGGGCGATGGACATGGACATCGAGAGGTGGAAAGAGATTACCAACGATTGCTCACAATGGAAACGCGGTTTGCACCAATGGCTGGTGAAAGGAGAAGAGAAATAATGGCTTACCGCCGGAGAAGCTTGCTCAACGAAAAAAACATCATGGCGACACTAGGGGAGTGCATCTTCACATTCATTCGTTGCATTCCCGTGCGGTCTTGGACAGCTATCAGGGAACAGATCCATGGTTTGTCAAGCCCGACGGACGCCACACTAAAATCTGATATTTGAACTCTTGCACAATGCCATTTCTTTGTTAGAGAAGCAATTATAAATTAGTATATGTATACTTGTGCTTTATTTTGATAAATACAATTAAATTTAATTATACGCTCAGTTCTTCCTAATGGAAAATTTAAATAATTTAATTTTGTATGATTATGCTTTATACGTTGTAATAAATTAAATTTATTAAAGCATAAAGAATAACACGAACGGACGTCGCCAGCACTTGTTTGTTTTCTCTCGCTCATATTCTACCAACTGACGTAAAAAGAATGCTGTGTAGATATTATTGATGTTTAGAATAATAAAACAATAGTTTGAAGGCATTTGTATTATTGGGCAGTAAGCGTATAATGCGACTAGGACAGAAAATCGAAAAGACTGAAATATTTTAAAGGCAAATCGATTAAACATTCATTGTAATGAAAAAAAATCAATAGCTTATGTTGGTTAAATTTGTTAATTTTCTTATTCGACCGAAAACATTTGGAACTATACAAGGGATAATATGAACGATCTTATTTCTTTTGACAAAACTCTCAAAATAATATATTAAAAGTAAAATTTTGAAATATTAAAATTTATAAAAACAATTAAAAGTTATGCAATTATATATATTACCTTGTGTGTTGAGGATAATTTTATGGCACTGCTAGAAAAAAAATGAATGTTTCTTTGATAAAAATTCTATAAGTGAGCATAAACAAACATTACTAAAGACAGATTGTTACCGAAATTATAGAGAGTGAATCATTTCCTCGTCTTTGTTTTTATCGAAACTTTTCGGCCACCGGATTTCTTCAGCTTATCTCGCGCTCCCGGTAACGTTCAGGGAATTTAAATCTGAACACTTTACTTAATCTACGGAGATGAATTGTTTTCATTCTGTTCTAACATTGATCACTTCTTGCTCGCCATAATTCAACAGAGTTTATGCCAGTACAAACCTGATCCAGGGATTGAAATCACTATTAATATCCCACCGATTCAGGAACCAACACGTTAATCCTCTATGCGGTTGTCCAAGTGATAACAACCTCGTGTCAACAACAGCAAATATGGAAAAAATTGTCCGATTGTATATAAGGAAATTTACCGAAAAAATATAGACAGAAATCTAATGGACATATATTTAAAAAAAAACGACATTCACTTGGAATTCCTATTTATTAGGTCATCCCATAAGTTCTGTCCGAATTTTAACTTTTTGTTAAAATGAACAAAATTTAAAGAGTATTTTATAATATCTAATGGAGCTGAACATTATTTTTTATGTTTAGATGCATTTAAACTGATCAAATTTTATTTCAAAGAACAATAAAATTAAATTTTGTTTGATTAAAACCCTGCTAACATGGAAGTACCCAAGAATCATTTGAGGCACATAATGCTTTAGTAACATTCACTCGCTTTATGGAGAGGAATGTGTGAATGAATGAACTTGCAGAAGATGGTTTGTAAAATTCAGAGGTGGAGATTTCACCCTTGAAGATGAAGATCGAACCGGACGTGCAGTTGAGTTTGATGAAAAGCTTCTTGAAGCAGCCCTTGAAGAAAATCCTGCTTTATCAGTTGAGGAATTGGCAGTGGTTCTCAGTTCAAAACATACAACTGTTCATCGTCATCTTCAACAACTTGGAAAAGTTCCTAAACTTGGAAAATGGGTGCCTCATGAATTGTCTGAAATAAACCTCACATCCGATTTGACATCTGCTCTTCTCGCCAAATTGTTTCACCTTTTTTGGATAGACTTGTGACTTTTATCGAAATGTTAAGCGTCGTAGACAGTGTCTTGGTAAAGGGGAAGGACCCCAGCCACAGGCGAGAAGGAAACTTCATGGGCAAAAGGTTCTTTCAATCTGGTGGGATCGCCAAAGAATAATCCACCTTTAATTCTTATCGCCTAATGCTCAAATATACTGTCAGCAATTAGAGTGTTTGAACCAAGCTTTGAGGAAAAAAAGGCTTGCTCTAGTGAATCGAAAAGAGATGATGTTTCATCAGGACAATGCGTGACCCCACCCAGCAAGAATCACGTCACAAAATGTAGATTACAGAATCATTTGGAAGAAACAGCTTTTGTAACACAGGAAGAGGTTAAAACTGACGTTTGTGAGTTCTTCGAATCAAAGTCAAAAGAATTTTACAGTAATGGAATTAGTAAGCTAGTTAATAGATGGAAGGAAGTCATAGATAATCAGGGAAAATACATTGTTGATTGAATCTGTAATTAAATATAACATTTGGTCACTTGTTTTCTTTATTCAAAATTCGGACAGAACTTATGGGATGACCTGATATATAGACGCATAGAATTTTCGTGTCCGTTTCTATAAATAACAGTTAGAATTCAAAACAAATTATCAAAGGCAAAACGCATTTTGATTTTACGAACTTATATCCTATTTCATTTCAAAGTTTACTTGAACGTTTCATAAGATTATTTCCGGTGACATCTCGATGTGATATGATGGTTAACAAGCTTGTCTCGCGAGGTAGATTGAGACTGAGAAATGAGTTTCATTGACACTGAACGGCCCATCCTTTCAGCCTTGTGCCACATCTAAGCTATGCTTAGAAAATCCTTTAAGGGTACCTCGTAAACACTCTCTCTATATCAAATACGACTGTGTAGTGAGTCCAATTCTAAATGGATGCTCCCCAACCTCGGCCTTGTGCCACATCTAATCTATTTTTTTATGAATATATAATTGAAAGTTTTTAAAATATTTTATTTCGTCCTCGTCTATCAATATTTGTAACACCTGCTTAATTATTTATCTTTTTTTTTCATTTTCTTTTTGAATTTAATATTTTCTTTCTTTCCGAGCAAATGATATCAGGTTATTTCTAAGATCAATGTTTGAATCATAGTCGCCTTTAAATTTCTTAGTTTCCTTAAAACTATATATGCTTTTTTAAATGGTTTTAACCAATTTAAAGGAAGTTAAGGAAGTAGTGAAAATGTCCCTCTATAATTAATACTTTTCTGTCAGCTCGTCATTCAAATCTTTTAATCTAGAAATATATTACAAGATCATTGCACAACTGCAGATGAACCGAAAGTGCTATATTATCTCGTTCTGGACAATTGCTCGGCACATCGTCGATGTTAATAGCGTGTACTTAGCACCAAACTTTGCACATCGTAAGGAATTATGATAGAAGTCGCAAATTCTAGCGATCTTGAAAATTTTGTCAAGGAATTTCGCATGAAAAACATTATTTATAAGAGTAGTAATTCTTTAAGGCAAAAATTCCAACAGTATGTGCCTGATCGTATAAGAGAAGGTACACATATTGGTGGGATTTCAAATTTCTATAAATGTCTACAGGTAATATGTGTGTGTACAATATGGAGTCTAGTCAGAACCACCACCACGCTTCTTTTCTTTCGGGAGTCAGAGAAACATTCAATGAGTTGTAGCTGAATATTGTGTAATAAGAGATCTGATATGTTGGTCACTACTATTGATTTAAGCATGAGGGCAAATTTATGAAATATCGTCACTTGTTGCACTTTCAAATGTATTTTGATTTGTATGCTAAATAACTGATACAATATTTGCTTTTCTTTCTGTTTCACATGAAAAACATTATTTATAAGAATAGTAATTCTTTAAGGCAAAATATACAACATGGCACAGTTATGAAAGTGCAAGAAAATCGATGTTCTGTTTGCATATGAAATATTTAAATTTAAAATATATTAGCAATAAAAAAAACGATTCCTCATAGTGTTCGTAATATCCATTTAAACTGTGATTTCGACTCTGATTTCTCTTTCAATATACACAGTATTCGATTACAATTAAATACAAACCTGTATATTATCGGAGCTGGCGTTTATCTGGCCACAACAATGTTTCAGTGCATCGTAATTTTATCTTTGGGCGAATGAATTTGTTCTTTTTCTTAAATGAAAATAAAAAGGAAAACGTCAATTAAAAGTATATGTTGGAAGTATGACGCCCCCGAAATAATAAAAAAAAATAAAGATTGTATTTAACCATAATCTCTACTATCATGTGTCTATGTTATGTAAGTTAGAAGCTCAAAAGCAAACGCAGACCGGTATTCGACTCCAGGTAAAATGTAGAATTTCGAATGCTCATTTTAAATATATCCTTCCCAGATGAAAGGCGGAATAAAACATATTCTCTCTACTCGAATTCCGAAATCCCTCACACTATCCGGCCTAAGTAATTATCAGTGGTACCGTAGGCGTTACTAAAAGCTCACATGGTAAGATATTAATCAGAAATAATTACACATTTAATCCCTTTGTGGGAATACGTTTTTTTTGGTTTTACATTGAATTTTTTTTAAAGAAAGATACGTTCCTTTTTTCGCCTCTTTTCAAATTCTGATCTACAACAGAAGGCTGTCTACTTTAATTCTGGTTGTGAATGTCGTTTAACGATCAGGACGTAAGATTAAGAAATAACAATAAAGTCGATTGCGATTCTATTCTTTATTTACAGTGTATACAGATCTTTTGTCAATGTTACCAAATCTTACGGCAAAAAGTAAACGTCATTCCATCTATCTTAAAAAAAAAAGATATAGCGACAAAACATTCTTATCTACGCATGATGTCTATATTTAAGTTAAAATTAAACAAAACAAAATATTATCACTGCCGCCAAGGTTAAAGAAAATCATGGATTTGAATACACGATCTTGCAAGAATTTTTATGGTTATTTTTATTTTCACTGAATACAAACAATATCTAAATCGATTCGACATTTTAAACCGCTATTTTTTTATTTAAGATTTATTTATATATATATATATATATATATATATATATATATATTTATAGGTGTGTTTGTGCGCGCACAAAACGAATAATGTAGCAACAAAAAGTAATTCAAACATGTTTTATTGAAGGCAATATTTGTTTTAGATTTTTTTTTTAAATTTTTTGCAGTTTGCATATAAGCTGTCGTAAACCTGGTTCAGACAAATCTTTTCGATCTTATCCATATATATATATATATATATATATATATATATATATATATATATATATATATATATATATACAGGAGAGATTAATGTTTTCCAACGAGAGAAAATGATATATTTGAAAGAGAAAAAAGCTATGAGTGTTTTTGTTTATTATGTTGATTTTTTATACTTCCTTTCGTATATTTTGCTACAAGTGTTTCGGATCTTGTGACCCTCCTCTGGAGAAGAATGATTAATTAAACATATTATTTAAAGGAATCAATGTTTTCTTCCTATGTTAAACTTTTTAACCACTGTCTTTTGCGCTTAGTAGTAGTCATTCAGTATCTGAATGTCTTGAAGCAGCCGAAAAATGCTTCAAAATGCCAACAGTATGTGCCTGATCGTATAGGAGATGATACACATATTGGTGGAATTTCAGTTTTCTATAAATGTCTACAAGTAACATGTGTGTGTACAATATGGAGTCTAGTCAGAACCACCACCACGCTTCTTTTCTTTCGGGAGCCAGCGAAACATTCAATGAGATTTAGCTGAATATTGTGTAATAAGAGATCTGATATGTGGGTCACTACTATTGATTTAAGCATGAGGGCAAATTTATGAAATATCGTCACTTGTTGCACTTTCAAATGTATTTTGATTTGTATGCTAAATAACTAATACAATATTTCCTTTTCTTTCTTTTTCTAGGATGTAGCTGTGTTGTCCAACCCTTCAGGCTACCAAAGCAAACAACAAGAGATTAAGATGTCTTCCGTAAAATTCAAATCATTCGAAATGTCCTCGTCATGGCCGTCATCAACGCAGCTGCTAACGTTACCACCACCGCCTTCGCCGCCGCCGCCGCCGTCGCCGTTATTATCGTCTTCGTCCCGGACACTTTGCTTGATGTCGATGACATCACGGTCGAGACAGTCACCTCACGCGCGGCCCACTCGAACACGATCACGCCTAGCCGTGCATATACAGCCTTTACAATCGCGGACGGCATCATCATCTTCGGATATCTCTTTTCCACCTTCTCCCCCTCCCCCTCCACCCCCTCCTCCTTCTTCTTCTTCTTCTACTTCTTCTTCTACAGCAGATTCGACAACTTCTAGACTCGTAACGTCCGACCCTCCCCACAGGTCTAATACGAAAACTCACTCGACTTCCTCCTATTTTTATCCTTTTTCATCGCATTCGGACACTTCAGGTTCTTCTGTACAATTTTTAAGCTCCAAGTCCTTCCGATTCACGCCGAATTCTATGTCGTCTTTGTCTTCACATTGGTTGCCAATACTCACTGTCTTATTACTGCTTCTTCACACATCACACGCTTGGGGATTTGAGTGTCCCAGACAGTGCGAATGTCATAATCTACGCGACCCGAACCGCGTGTCAACCTCAATGGCTGCACGGTGTCGTGTCAACGATAGCATGGCTCGCTACAACTTCAGCGTCTTCTCGCCACGTTACACCACTGTCCTGGTGCTCCAGTGTCAGGGAAAAGCCCTAACGCCGGTCAACCACATGTTCAGGGACCTCTTCTACCTCGAGGAGCTGGTCTTTAAAGACTGTCGATTTAATACCATTCCAGATTATACACTGGCTGGCCTTACCAACCTCAAGAATTTCAGTATTTTTGGCGCCGATCGGCTCACGTTCACGCCACGACTCTTTCAGAAATTAATGAACCTGCAAAACTTGGAGATAATCCGAAGCGGATTCCAATCGGTGCCCGTGAACTTTCTGTGTCACTCAACGCGAATACGCTCATTAATATTTTCCGAAAATGAAATCTTCACGTTGCGCGACCTGAAGAATCTATGCCTGGTCAACGCCACATTGCTGGGTCAAATAAGCCGACTAGATTTAAGTTACAATAATATTAAAGAGATCACTGAGGATTTTGACGCGATGTTTACTGGTATTGAGATGGTCAACTTTGTCGGAAATGAAATAGAGTCTATAGTCAACAACAGCTGCTCGGAATTGTACGATTTGACGGTATTGGACTTGTCTCGAAATCAAATCAAGGAGTTCCCGCTTGATTTCCTAGAATATTCAGACAATTTGATGCAGTTAGGATTGTCACACAATCCGATCAGTCGACTCTTTCCTGTATTTAGTAGTCTTTCTAACTTGAGGATATTTGAGGCTGAGCATACACATCTTGACAATAACATCTGGTCTGATCTAAATGAAAAACCCCAATTAGAAAGCTTAAACCTGGCTAATTGCCACCTGTCATTAATCAACAAGTCAGTCATGAACAAACTAACCTCCCTAATACGGCTAAACCTGCACAGCAACTTAATTAGCCGCTTGTCACCGAACGTGTTCTCGTCTAATAGGCAGCTCGAGGTTCTTATTCTCACTAACAATAGCTTGATACACCTGGATGAAAACTCCCTCCACGGTCTAACCGGTCTCAGACATCTCGATCTGAGTTACAACAAACTCTCTGCCATTCACATTGACGCCTTCCACGATTTAATAAACGTTGAAAAGTTAGATATGAGTTATAACGAATTGCAGGAGATCCCAAACTCTATTCATCCATTGAATCGAGTGCAGGAGTTATACTTTGAGGGAAATCAAATTCGGAGAATCTACAAGGACTTTTTTAAAGGAATGGATTCAGTCAATCGAATTGTACTGGCAAAAAACCTCATTCACGTGGTCGATGCTAACAGCTTCGCTCGCTGTCTGAATCTTCACATTCTCGACCTGAGCGACAACAACATCACCAGCGTTCACGAGGACGCGTTCGAGGGTCTCAAGCAGTTGATCGGAGTTAGTCTGGCGCATAACAGGATTCGCAACATCGGCACGGCCCTCTGGAAGCAGATCAACTTGAGTCAGGTTCATTTACAGAACAACTTAATTGAAGAAATCATGGCGTCGAACTTCCCGGACAGCATTAAATTTCTGAACATCTCGCACAACCGTATACGCGTAGTGCGACCTTTTACTTTTTCGAACAAGGACACTCTCGTCGAGGTTGACCTCCGCTCTAACCGAATCAGTCGTCTAACCAAAGACGCTATCAGCGTGTCGCACCGAGTGCGGGCGATTCCGGACGTCTATCTGATGGATAATCCGTTCCGATGTGACTGTAATCTCGTCTGGTTGAAGCAGTTGGCCGACGTGAGACCACGCAAAAGGAACGGCCTGCCGTACATCCCGGATCTTGACGATCTAGAATGCCAATCAAATAATACTAGTTGGCTACCGACGGGCCGCATCTATCATATAAGCGAGTCGGATTTCTTGTGCAAATATCTGGACGAATGCGCCGCCGACTGTATCTGCTGTCATTTTGACATGTGCGACTGTAAAAGCATCTGTCCGAAGATGTGCAATTGTTACCGATCGTTCGATCGCAGGTCTAATTTTATCGACTGCACCAATAGCAGTTTGAACGACTCTCGTTTCCTGCCTTCGAACGCTACAAAAATCTTCTTGAGCGGCAACCGTCTTGGCTCACTGTCGAAACATTCGTTTTTACGTCAGCGCGAGATGTTGGTCGTTCTTTACTTGAATCGTTCGCATATAACGGACGTGCAAAACGGCACGTTCATGACGCTAATCAATCTCAGGGAGCTGTACATGCACGATAACTTGCTCAGCGTCTTGACCCGAGAGACCTTCCAGGGGCTGGCCGGCCTCGAGGTACTCACCCTGAACAACAATATGATCAGCTATATTGCGCCTGGTATGTTTCTTCAAATACCGCGCTTGAAAACGATTGATCTAAGCGGCAACGGACTGCACACACTGGACCCAAGTTTCATGGCGATTACCACCTTCGAAAGTATTTCGTTGCGTGGCAATCCCTGGCTTTGCAAATGTCCACTCGTCATGGCCCTGCAGGAGATGTACATAACAGACCCGGAGGTAATCCCACATTCAGAAGAGGTATTTTGTGACCATGAAGAAGTCATCAACAGTAGCGTGTCGCAGTTCACGGTTTACCATATGTTCGATTATGACGTTCAGCTGTATTGTTTGAACGTGACAACGTCCGGAAACTTCTCAGCCCAACCCAGCCCAGTGATGGAGATGAAGGTTCTCCTTGCCCTGGCCATTTTTTCGGCCGTCTTCATCACTCTCATGGTGGCGATCATCAGTGTCATCTGCTACCGGGAAGAGCTTAAAGTCTGGCTCTTTACCCAGTATGGGTGGCGTGTCGGTGACGACTGGGCCAGATTGGACGATTCGAACAGGAAATATGATGTCTTCGTCGCGTATACCAGTAAAAATGCCATGTTCGTCGAGCACGAACTGGCTCCGCGTCTTGAAAGACGCGACCCTCCTTACCGGGTATGTCTCACCTACAGGGACTATGATGTGGACATTTCTTACGCACAGAACACGATAAATTCCATCAACAACAGCAAAAGAACTCTGATGCTTGTCTCCAATGATTTCTTTTGTACGGAGTGGTTTCGCTATGACTTCCAAATTAACAACCACGATGTCCTTAAGGCGCTCTCAGACCGCCTTATAGTCGTTCTCATGGAGAAAATAGACAAGAAGAAACTAAATTGCGATCTTATGTTTTATTCTAGGTCGAAAAAATATTTAAAATATCACGACGCCCGTTTTTGGGATAAACTCTATTACATGTTACCAAAAGTTCGGGGACTGCCACTTATACCACAGACCCCAGAATCAGTAGTCTCGGCGGGGGAACTTCGCGACCAATGCTGCAACAACATTGCCTTCTCGAAGACTTCTCTGGAGAGCGGCTATGAAGAAATCAATTTTGTAAGAAAGAACGTTTATCCGAATTCTGATCAAAATCTTTATATGGCGCCAGTATCGCAAACAAACTGCAAATGAATCTTTTTTTTTTTTTGTTTTTTTTAATCTTTTACGCTTAAAAATTCTTATTTTTAAATTTTTTCAAAATTCTATTTCGTTTTTGTTTGTTTTTTTTTATTTTTGTTTCTTATTTTAGTTTTAATTTTGTTATTTTTTTTTCTGATTACAATTACGAAACGATTTAGTTATTAGACAATAAGGAATTCCTTTGTCCGCTATTTAGCAATTTTGAAGAAAATAAAATAAAAATCTATTTTTTCCCTATTTCCGGACCAATAAATTCACTTTCTTCGAGGCCATATTTTCACCTAATCACATGTTACTTATATTATATATATATATATATATATATATATATATATATATATATATATATTATTTAGAAATGTTATCTAGAATAGCAATATTTCTAAAGAAAATAAGCGTAAAATGATCCAGAATTTGCTTGGCAAAATCTAGTAATGGAATAACATTTCATAATGATCAAAACTTAAATTGTTTCAATTAGATGAAATATTTTAAAACAAATTACTAGAATTCAAAACCCTTAGGCGTTATCCTCAAATGTGAAAAACCGTCATCTGAAAGCCGTTACAACATTACGCATATAAATAATGAAAGGACACATATTAATTACTTGTTTTTAAACAAATAAAACCTATTTTTTGTTAACATTTGTAAAAAAAAATATGAGATGTGGTGGAAAATGGTCTTTGAGAAATTGCACATAGATACAAGCGTGTACACACACATATATCCTTACATACATACATATATATATATATATATATATACGCACACAGACATCTATGTGCGTGCGTGTGCCTTTGTGTGTGCATGTGTGTGAAAATATGTGACGGAATTTCCCATTGATCTGAGAAGGATAATTCGTAACCTGGAAAAATCGTTCAATGAAATTAATCGTCACAAAACGGTTTGAAGATTTCTCTTAAAGAACATTTGCTGCCTAAATCCACTATATATATATATATATATATATATATATATATATATATATATATATATATATATATATATGTATGTATGTGAAGAAAATAATTTTTATTTGCTTTCTCAGAAAACGTATTATGTTGCCTTTCCTTTTAACGTTGTAAAAGTAATACACGATATATAAATTTTAGATTATGTCTTTGCCAGTTCACTCAAATTTTAAAAAAAGAGTTTTAATAAATATATTTTGGACAATCATTTACTGCCTGATACATTTCAAATTGTTATGTTGTCATTTTAATAGTTATACAAGCAAGTAAGCTTTTAATAAAATCTATGTCCGCCTTCACGTAAATAAAGAATCAGTTTATTACGAAATTATGTCCAACGAAAAAATTATTTGGGCTTCAATTCTTTCTTCTTTTTTTTTTGCATTCATTCTGATGATTATAGCTTTTGTCAAAATGAATAAAATAAAATTAAATAACTTAGAACTTTTCTTACTTTACTTCCTTGCACTTTTTTTGTAAATATTGTCGATAGGTATATGAATAACCAGGCCCCACATGTTTTGTTAAAATTGTTGCGAGGCTTCGCTTTTTTTTTGAACAACAGCAAGTATAAAATTTTTAAGTATTTTGCAAAATTAAGAGAATGGGATCATCTTCGAAATTTGAATTGTCTTCCAACTTTTAAATTAATCGTTCGAAAACCGGGATTTTTTAAGTGAGCTTTAATACCAATCACTGGCACCGGTGGAAATTTATCAACTTTTGAACTTGGAGGCAAGCAATAATTAGTTTCATTGTAATCAAAACAATTTCTCATTTATTTAAATTTTATTTGTTTTGTTTCTTATTTTCCTTCTTTTCTTTTTATTTCTATTGTTCATTTTGTTTGCTTCTGCTTTATGTTTTATTATGATGGCGACCGACTGTTGTAAAATCATTTTTATTGCTTGAATTAATTCGAAAATATAATGTATGCATTCAAACAATTCTCCACTTTTTGATTACATTGTGAGATAAGGCATAATTGTCAATATATATATATATATATATATATATATATATATATATATATATTTACTTGTTACGTCAGAAATACCCTTATTCCTTTATTTTAAAAGGGTACTAGCATCTATTTTAAAATGAGGGTACCTGATCTTAATAATGTGATTTTTAAACTAAACTCTCCTCCTCTCCTTCGCGTGTTTCGTTTTTTTTTTTTTTTTGACATATTTCCTTTAAAATATATCTATATACGTTTTTTTTTTTCTTTTTGTCCGTCTTTTATTCTGTTTGCCTGCTTGCCTGTCTGTCTGTCTCTATCAATCTATCGCTTCACATTGTTTTATTATTAGGTTTTTATCCTTTTTCTATTTATATATTGTGTGATACTCTTTCTATTTCTTATTATTAATTAGGTTTATTTTAAACTTTCAATTTTCGCAAATAATTTATTTTATTGTCCTAAATGATTCCGTGTTTGTTTCCTTGTATTTTTCTTCATTCCTTTATTTTTTGAAATTCGTCAATTTATTCATTCAAACTTTCTTTCTTTCTTTCGTTCTTTTCCACTGATATCATAATTTATACCCCCTATCATTCCTTTTATCTTTTTCAAATTTTCTTTCTAATTTATTTTTCTTTCTCTCCTTTTTCTTTAGATATTTTCTCTCTTTTTTTTCTGTTTTTTCTCATCTTTATCTTCACTTCTGTAAATTAAACGATTATTTATTTCTTTTCTATTTAATTTTTTCTGCTTTGTTCATTTTAATTATTTTACCTGGCATATTTTCCATCATTCATGTTCACCTCTATTTTTGTCATCAATCATATTTTACCAGGGTGTTTTTTTTTTTTTTGCAGATCCTTTTACTTTTAACGTCTATTTTTCTTTCCTTCTCCTCTATTCTTTCTTCTTTTTTTTATATATCACCTGGCCTGTTGCCAATATTTTCTTTATTCAACCGCCCTTAATATATGTGTTTCCTTTGCCACACCATTTCATATTATCACGCATATTTGCCTTCGCTGCTGTCATATCAATATAACAAGCTGCATCTGGATTGCAATTAAGTGACTTCGTGATTTCAATCCAGATTTCGGTGTTCCGTTTCGAAGGAAATGAACGGTTCACTAGTCTCTATGAATGATAGTACTTGTTAAATCTACTAAGAACATAATGAATATTCCATTTCGAAGTACCTTAATTTATCTGATCTAAACACAATAATATGATAACAATTTGACATTTGGAATAAAATAAACAAAACAAAATATTCAAAATTCATGTGGCACTTCCAGTTCCTTAGTGAAGAAAAACAGATTTCGCCTTACGTGATAAAAATATTGAATAATTTAATTAAACATTTAATTATATTAAACTCTTCTCTAGTTTAGAAATATTTTACAAAAAGTAGATAGATTCTACCTATCGTCCGATTTATGAATCTCACCGTTTTTTTTTTTTTGTGGGGGGGTTTAAATAAGAATAAAGGATTATTCCTTGTTTCATGTTTTCCCGTTCCTTCTAATGTCTTCTCATTGTCTTTCAAACCAACTAGCCTCTTGCATCTTTGTGGCATTATTGCCTTGCTTGGGGTGAAGTGATTAATACACACACACACACAACACACTTATATATATGTATGCATGTATGTATTTCCTCTGCATACGTTTACTTTATGTTAATTCAGCATCCAGTCATGCGATTATTTTTCGTATATTTTTTTAAACTCTTCAAGAGAACAATTTCGCCATTTTCCAGTAAGCAAATTTCGTCTTGTATTTATATATTTATGGTGTTAATGAATTATTTAACAAAAAGTGGAGAATTGACGACATTTTTGAATAATACCTACATGTATATATGTTTAATTTTTTTATTATTTATTTATGTGAATTCCTGTTACTTATGCCGTCTACCAGCTTCGAGAAATAATTGTTACTCTTCGCTTCAATACCACCAACTCGTAATTGGTAAACCTGACAACGATGCATTTTAGTATATCTAAGTGCATGTTGTTCCGTTGTTTTCGTGTAATGATGAGTCTTCTATTTCTACTATTCTGATTTTACTTACAGATAACCGTCTATCAGAACAGATAAAGTATATCTATGCACCTGGGTGTCACAGGTTTTACAAGTATACTGTCAAGCTGGCAATCTGAAAGACTGTGTTTCTTTTGTGAAGTTGTTGCCATAGAATTCAACTTCTAAATTTTCTTTCGAATGTGAATTGCTTGCAGTAAAAACAAAATTACGTCTGATATACCGGGACTGTTAAATTTAGATAAATAAAATATTCAACATTAATAACAAAATGATTCCAACATATTTCCACGTTCATTTTTTATGTCATCTTGAAAAATTAAAATTAAAATAATTTTTGCCAGTTTTGTAAATGAGACATTTTATATTATTCAGTTAAATATGCAGAAATATGGAATTATATTAAATTTATATGAAGCTGAATTTGCAAGCAAATAACATATGTTAATATTAATAAAACTAATCATTATTTAATTATAAAATATGAATTATTAAATAACTAATTGCAAGTATTATTTAGGGCGATTTTAATGATAATAGCGCTATTAATGAAAATTGTTTTAGGAATCCTTCACCCACCAAAACTAAAACATTTCTAAAACTTAATCAGAAAAATTTCCACAGCTTTTGATGATGAATTTTACGCAGCATCTGTGTTGCTTCGTGCGCGCTAACGTAAAATGATTTGACAAAACGTTAACGAAATCAACAAACTAATTGCTTGTAGCTCTTCCTTTTTCCAAAATAATAGCTGCTTTGTGTCAAATAATGAAGTCTAATAATCCGTTCCGTGGCTGAATATATATATATATATATATATATATATATATATATATATATATATATAAGACCAATATCCAACGGCGACAGTTTTTTTTTCAAGCTTAAATTCTATTTTCAAACAATATGTGTTCCGTTTGGCTCCATCATAATTTATCGTCTCTTTACTTAAAAGCAATATGTAAAACAGAATATAAAAATAGATACGTAAAATAAAATATAAAAAAAAACTTAAATTAATAAAGAATGAAATAAATTTATTAAATAAAAGACAAATTAATAAGCTACGGATGGACTCATAAACACAAGTAAACTTAATAATCATAATCAGCAAAATATAATAAATGAATAGGTAAAATGTGAACAAACACCACTATATTATAGCTACAAATAACTGCATTGGGATGTATAATTATTACTACTCATTAACCTCTCGAAATTTTTCATACTAAACCGTTACGGCCCACCTTGTAACCGTTCGAATAATAAAATAAACGTTCTCCTCATATTGTTCATTTAGCCAGCATGTATAAATAATCGAGCCAAAACACGACACACATGGCCTGAAGATCGCCTTTAAGCATGAAACAGGCTGTCTCTTCCGGGTTTATAAATCTATATCCACTTTTATTTGTATACTCTCTGCCTCTAATATTGATTAATTTAAATCATAAACATACCATAAAATTATATTTTATCACAATATATTTTATGTCTGTATGTAGCTTGGCGGTATCTATGATTCAGGAATGTCAGTATTTGAGTTGTGTTTGTTGACAATATCTTCAGTAATTTTAAGGCCTGTTAAAATACAACAGGCACGATCGATGTAAATGGCTTTTGAATATGGCAAGCGCACATTCCATTAGAATATCTAAAATCATCTAGTACTCCTGAAATTAATTTCGCGTCATCTTCACATAAAATGGTGTTTGTTGTATCCTACAGGATAATCTTGGTTGTTGGCTCAATAATGATCCGCTTCAAAATAAATGAGTAGTTAAGTAATAGAATAAAACGTACTGATATATTGAGGAGGTTCAACTTTGAATTGGTGTATCATTCAATGCAAATCTTCTCTTAGTTAACTTCTTCTTAGCATCCTTATCAGAAGTGTCTCCGTTCAGTGTTTGCATCTTCTTTGGTCGACCGCCGTTTCACGCGTTATTCATGCCTATTATGAATTTAAATATATTTGTATATTCCAGTTAATAAAGAAGAAAGAGCCATTCACATCTTGAAAGAGAATTATCCCTCCTTCTGTCTCTGAAAATAACCTGCTTTTAGGCATTCTTTTATTCTGTGCATTTTGCGCCGCCATGGTTACCATTGCTCTCCATCTTACAATTGCGATTCAGGGTGACATTTAAGGCAGAATAGTTCAATGGCTTGCTGGTCCCATTTGCAACGGGAATTTTGAGGTTACCTGTCCCTCTTCTAAGAAGTTAAAGAGGCATGACCTAAAAAGCAGTAGGGTGTTTGAATTCATAGTTTCCCTAATAGACTGTCGATGGTATATGAAGGCCGTGCACTGCCCAGACTACATGCGCACCCAACTCTCACCCGCACAGAGAAGATCTAAATGAATACAGGAGTTTAAAATCAGGGGCTTACCTTCTCTTAGTTGGACAGTCTACCTGCTCTATCGGTTTCATGACGCAGCTGGTTATGAGGCGCCAGTTTCCGCCTTCACTCATTCTCCGGCTTGGAGCTGCTATTTGAGATGAATGCCATGGAAGATTTTCAAAGGTAGTGTGAGCTTGTTCCCAATAACACGCCAGGTTATGACAAACTTTATGCTGCTTTTAAATGTTTATTAATTCTGTGAACGTCCCAAGATACATTATCTCATTATCTCGTCACACACATGTCAGTCGAATGAGTCCATTCCTACAGGTCGGAGAGAGAGAGAGAAATCTTTCAGTGCATAGCCGTCTCTTTGGAACATTAATTCTAACTAAAGAGATATAGGTTTATATATTTTTTAACGATAGATTGCATTTTATTTTGTTACGTAAAGGAAAAGCTATTAGCTCTTTCCAGTTTTATAAAACCCACACAGGTATATTATCCCTTTAAGCTCTGAGCACCGCTTTACCTGTGGTAGATAAAAATGACGTAATGCCCAGCCACCGGTTGAGCAGTGGTAGAGAAAAAGGACTTCATGCCCAGCTACCTGTTCAACGGTAGGTAAACAATTGTAACTATTTTTATATCTACATACCAATTATTTGCGAATTTTGACTCAGGAGCTCAGGCAGGTTAAAATTGTTCAGGAACGCGGCGCTCAAAGATTTCAATGATTTTACCAAATATTAAATACATGAAATAATTTGGATATTTTAACTAAACTGTATCAAATAATGACGAAATAAGTTTTCTAAATTTGAAGATAATAACAAGAGTAAATGTATTGGTATATTTGCATTGAAATATGCGATATTTCTAAGTGAATATATTTATAAATTTAAATTGAAACTAAATTAATAGGAATAAATGTGAATTAAAATGAGAACGTTTAATGAAGGATACCTAAATGTTCAGAATCAAAGTATTCCCAAATTAGAACAAAGCTTATAAAATACGAGTTTCCCCTTGCCGTCAGAAAAAAATAGTTTTTCGTATTTCATAAATAAAGTGAAATTATACAATCCATTCATATGAGAGTTAAAATTAATCTGTCAACGAAAAATAAGTTCAGATTTGACGTTTTAAAAACAATATATAATATTTATTCAACATCATTGGAATTGACCTGTACATAGATATGGTTCTGCTGTGGCCCTTTCAGCGCGAATCCACACATACAAAACACATACATTTTCAAGAATTTTTTTATGTTTATACATTCTTTTTATAGATACAAATATTTAAGTAAATGCTCTGTTTATAATAAACAGTATTAAACAACATTTATCGGCCTGAATGTCCGAGAAATTTTCATTCGTTCTCCAACAGGATTCGAACCTGTATCCTATACGGAACCGTCATTTAGCCTGACGTGCTCTTAACCGATCGAGCCACAAAGAATCGATCGGTTAGCAAGGTGGAATTTACTGCCTTTAAACTTCAATGTATGTATGTATGTGTGTGTGTCTGTGTGTCTGTGTGTCTGTGTGTGTGTTCATTCGCAAAATTAATTAATATGGAAACGGATTTTGCGAATGAACATGCTTATAATGATGCGTAAATTTCAAGATTGGTTATTCCTAAATTTTCGCCTGAGGGTGAAACAGGGCTTGATACTTTAACTCAATTTAATTTTAATAATTATATTGAGGTTTTAGGCCCTCGTTTTTGAAACATGAGAACTCTTATGTAGCGAAGGTGTCATATTTTTAAAAAATAATTATTATATATATGTATATATATATATATATATATATATATAGATAGATAGATAATATTTGTAAACAACAAAATTGTTAAAATCGTGTAACAGCATATTTATTCATCCCAAAAATTGTTTAATATCTAAGAAAACATTAACTCTCTCTCTCTCTCACACACACACACACACATATATAGATAGATAGATAGATATAGAAAAAATATTTTACAGATATGTCCTCCTTACAAAAATAGTTGAGATAGTTGTCAACGCAACATGAAAACAACCACATTATTAATAAAAAATATGTTCTAAGATATTTAAACTAAAATATGTAATATTTGTTTCAAATCAGATGATTAAACTTTAAATAAACTATTTCACTCAAATAAAGTTTCCGAAAAGTAAATGTTATTTTTTAATTATTTTTTAATAAAGTAATTTACGTTGTGCTGACAGATGGCGAAAATCAGACATTTTGAGCGATATCAAAAATTAAAAATCCCAGTGAATTTAAAGTTGTTTTGAAACACAGGAAAGCATTTTGGTTATTGGAAACATTAACTTTAATCGAATAACTTGAAATTAAACCTAACATATTCCAATTTCAAAACTAATTTTAAACTTAAATATATCGGTTTTGTTAGGTGGAACCTCTCTTTCTCTCTCTCTCTCTCTCTCTCTCTCTCTATCTATATATATATATATATATATATATATATATAGAGAGAGAGGTGGGGAGAGAGGGAGAGGGATATTTAAAATGAGAGATGGCAAATAATAAAATTGAATATATATATATATATATATATATATGGTGCGAGGAATAAATTTCATTTAAATTACACAAACAATTAAAGTAAGACTTACATATTATTTTAGCAGCTACATTTACTAACATTACACAAAAATATCTTGAAACACTAGGAGTAAATTTATTCAATTAAATCCGCATTGGCTTTAACCACGGGCTCCCGACGACTTCCAATCTGCTGCAACTCTTCTGGATAGACTTCTAGTTTACGTTGTTGAATGCTGCCATAATCCTTGCCTTCAGTTCATCTTTGGTGTTGAAATTAGTTTTTTTAGTTTCTGCGCCCAGACATAATAATAAAGATGTTTGAAGTTGTGGGGAGTTAGGTGAGACAGATATAAGTGGTGATGTGGTCGCAGAAATTGTCTAACACTCATGACTGGGTTATCCTGCTGGTTTGGCATGGTTCAGAGTCCAGTTACCAGATATTGGGTCTTCCAGCAATCACCGTCTTGACACATGACGTCACTACCTCCTCAAGGCACTTGTTGTAGGTAGGTCACTGGATTGAGTCTGAGGCCATCACTAACAAATCTGGGCATTCCTTTCTTGTCAGAACGATTTCCAAGCTACCGAATTTACGTAATCAGCATTAGACTAATCAAACTCTTTCCACATTCTCTTTTCGTCGTCAGATTGACACCCAGGCACTCGAAATTTTTGGAGATGCCGGAGCGAACTCCAAGCTGTACAGCATGCCGTTTCTGGCGGAGTGATTTGCATGATGTTACTCCTTTTCTCCCAGACACTGCCCAAAATGTCCTATTATACTGTGCGAAAACAAAAAACGCTCATAGGGGAAATTAAAAATATAATATGGCCATCGTACCTTGTATATATGTATTTATATTATTAGGTTGTAGAATAAATTCCTTTATTTTCCATTTAAAGTTATCCTATTTTTTATCCAGATGTATTTTCCAGTTATGGGTTAAATCGTTGGCGTTTTTTGTGGAAAAATCACTTTAAAAACAAACTAATTTAATATTTAGTTTCAAAAAAGAATTAATCTTGCAATGCAAAATACTTTTCGATTTGAAATAAACTACAACATTTTGATAATCCTTAAAAAACAAATTTATCAGACAATAATATGTACGGCGAAACTAGAACCTTTCTTTTTTCCCTTTTCTTTCTCTCTCTTTCTCTCTCTTTCTCTCTCTCTTTGTATCAACGCTTGCTGCGTTTTTCCTTCTATTTAATATTTGAGATAACATCAATTTTTTGACAAGTATAAAATATTTAATCTATCAAGGTATAATTACAGTCTGAAAAAATTATTCTTTCAGGAATAAATAACTTTAATAAAATTAATTTCATTATAAAACCTAAACCTTCTCCTTCGTCAAACATTTTAACCTATACACAACTTTATCTTTGATCAATCATATCTCAAATGTCAGGAATATCAGCAATAAATACATTGTTAAAATTATTTCCTATTTGTTGATGATGCAAGACACATTAAGAAATGGTGGCGTTGTTTTCCATGACAACTAATTTGAAAGCATAAAAATGATTATTCTAAAAGTTATAAATGTAAATAAAAAAGCAATTAACACAAAAGCAATAAAAAATTATTGGGGACTTTAAAAAAAAGATCTTTGTTCTTTATGCTCATCATCTTCGTAATGGTAAAACGTTGAATTTATATCAGAGATTTTTTTGTAAAGAAAATTCAACGTTATAGACAACTGTCACTAGCGATTATAATACGCAAGTCTGAAGTTCAAATTTGACATGTTTTTTTTTTTTACCGTAAAATGTATTCCCTGCAAAATACTTGTCTGTAAATGCATACTGTTTAATGATTTTTTTTTATTTTATTTAAAAACACTATACTTATCAACGACATATTTTTCGTTTTAGCAAATGTGTAGAGGCTTGCAAGACTAGGCGCATAAAGACACATCTATTTGTAAAAAGAAAGACAGCATCCACGTTTGTATGCTTGAGGATTAAGGCAGTAAAAGAGCGGGCGTTTGTGTGAGTAAATGCTGCGCATGCGTACTTGTACACACCACAGCATTTACGAACTTATCTGTTCTGACAGTTCCTTTGTTTTTGTATTAACGTTTGTTGTGCAGGAATTTTATCAGCGAAATTCTTAAAGGTGGCAGGTGGCATAAGGGAATTTACAGGCCTCCAGATAAAAAGCCTACAGCAACATGAAGAAGAAAAAAAAGAAGAAAACAACTAAAAAATATGCACGCTCACGTCATGAGATTTTCATAGTCACGTGATCCGTAATAACGAGATTTCAAAATCTTGCTTCATTGTTTTTACTGCCATTGTTATATTTACATGCTTGCTTTTATATACATTTTAAAATTTTTCTTTTCTTTTTTTTTTTTTTTTTTTTGCTTAAAATTTTGGATGATGAATATTTTGCACTTTCATTTTTGATTTCTTCACCTATTTTCATCAATTTTCTCAATAGGAGAGGATAACTCTACTTTTATTATATAAAAAAAAGAATCTCAACAGGTAAATAAAATGTCATATACATATTTTTGAACGATGAAACAAGTATTAAAAATAATCCACCTAAGTTTCAGCAAAAATATCTCCAAAAACTAAAAAAAAAAAGCTCAAATAAACAAGGGGAGACAATTAAACTTTTGCCCTTTTTAAGATAAAACAATAAAAATGTAAATACATTCAAATACATCTAAACATTTTGTTATGTAAAATAGTGTTAAACATTGCTATAACATTACAAAATTCACAATAATACCCGTTTGATGAAGAAAGAGGAAGCAAATTTACAATCTCATTATTTTATTTAGGATAATATGTGCAAGATATGTGCGTGTGTGATCCACTTGTAAGGAATAATCTACAGGAGATCTGATCTACTAACAAGCTTCTTTTCAACTTGAAAAAGACCTGCCTTATCGTTTAGTGTACTAATATAATACATATGAATTCATACCCCAAAATCAGAAATATTAGTATAATTTAATCAGGGATTTTGCAAATATTCGATACATATAAATAAATATATTAGACACACACAGACACACAGACACACACACACACAGACAAACACACAAACACACACACACACACACACACACACACATATATATATATATATATATATATATATATATATATACATTCTCTTCAAGTCTACTTTCAATTGTATGTATATATCAAGACGTAAGCTAAATAAACACATTTTCTGAAAAGAGATCCGCGCAGATACGAATATATATATATATATATATATATATATATATATATATATATATATATATATATATATATAAATTAGACCCTGGTTTTTATTAATTAATATGCCATGGAAAAAGAACTAGAAAAAAGTGGAATATTAAAGAAAGATTTGTATCCATCGTTAATGGTAAGCTTGAAACAATATGGAACAGTCTAGAATGAAAGATAGTAATCGGAAGATGACACCTTGACTATAAGCCGTAATCAAAGAGTGCCGGAGTTCTCTGGATATTGCTGACACATATCTTTCAATGGAAAACCATTTGAGACCACTTATGGAAGAAGCCAACGAGAACAACACTAAGAAATCCGCTCGATAGAAGTATAAAACTTAAATATGACATTCAAACGAATAGCCTAGCCCTAATCAAGAAGGTGTTTAAACATTTTCAAAAATGCGCTATAAATATTGTCGGAGTGTGGGTGTCACTCTTTTAAAAGAGATAAATAGAAAACAGCTTGTTGAAGAAATACCTATATTTGGCCAAAGAAACAAAGCAAAATAAATGTTGCCACAATTGTATCTATCATTACAGATTTCTAATTAAGAAGAAAGTTTTCAGAAAAAAAATCATGACATCAGCAACAATATTTATTATATGCCGGACATTTGATGTGATTTATTCTTATTTCATACTCAAATCTATATCATATATCAAACTAGAGTTAAATGTTTTCGAATTATATCAATAATAAAAGACAGTTATCTCAATATATAAAAAAAGCTTTTCGTACGCTTGATTCTGAATTGGCGTTTAAAGAAAGTTTAAAACTGATAATCTACTGCCGAATATGGCAAAATACTCATAAACACGTTTGGGATCACAGGAAAAATTGACTTCTTTGAGTTTTAGAAATGTTAATAAAATGTTATGTCATAATGATGCTTGCAGTCATCCTAAACAAGAACATTTTTGGTGATATTTGTAATTAGGGAAATATAAATTAGAGTTAATTTTTCTAATAATAAAGTACCATGAATAAACTGTTCAAATATCAGTCTGGGAAATATTTAATAAATTACAGTTAAAAGAAACTGAGACAAAGAAAAATGTATATTTGTTATCGTTAACAGGGAATAAGTAATGTTTTACGATCAAGATAACGGAATATATTATGAAAGGCAGCGACATGTATTCTCTAAGTTGATAACACAATTTTGAAACGTAAATAGAATGAATTACATGGATCTGAAACTCGTGGATTGAAAATGAAGTGCTGGGACGAAAAGCGTAGTGATATTCAAAAGCATCTGGGCAGAATTTGAAGGAATGTAACGACACTCGATACAAGAAAATTAAACAAAAATGATCGCACGTTATGAAATTTATCATGTCTTGATGAAATTCATTTCCATCTCTCCTTGGAATTTAGAAATTATTATTATTATTATTATTAATAATAATAATAATAATCCGATGAAAAACTTAGAGCCAGATATCAGCACTAATGAAATCAAATGAAATACTGGGGACGGTGCTAGAGTTATGAGGATATTAGCTCGAACTTGATCGCCATTGAAATGCTGCCATTGTAAAAAGATCAATGAATGAAAACCAATAAAAATGAAATACTGAAGTTATACTGAAATTGTGTGGACACTTGCTGCCTCTTGATTCCGAAAGAGTGCCATCTTAATCATTTGGAATGTGAAATCATAAAATGTTATTAATAAAGAATTTGAAATAAGAGTAAAATATAAAATAGTCCTTTAAAACAAATATGATCATGAAATATCTAATTTTTCAAGTAGGTTATCGTCTCCAAAACTAGGGGCAATTCTGATGGAATAATACGTTTGGATGAATGAAATGAAAAGACATTGAAAAAAATATGTCATTTAAAATGCTTTGTTTACTTGAAAATAATTGTGTAATTTACTAAGAAAAAAATAGAAAGAAACTACATCTAAGAATGTAAATCAGTACTTTTCGTGGCAATTTTTCAAATTGTCAATAGTTATCAGCCCTTAAGATGAAAAAAAGATGGGTTAATTCACATAAATATAGAGTAATAGAAAACGGAGATGTGGAGTTCATTAGAGTAAATGAAAGACACCGCACCAATGTATACACATTCACGCACACACATAGAATGTTACGAACGTCGGAATTGAATTCTATTCATTCACATTTCATATAGATAGATAGATAGATAGATAGATAGTTAGATAGATAGATAGATAGATATCATCATCATCATCAGCATCATCATCATCACCATCACCACCACCACAGGTAGGCTTCTCGATATAATATTCGGAAAATCTTCCTGTGATCTCTGGTACTGCCATAAGAACTGAGTTAATGAAGTTCTAATCTGAGATTCAGTGTGCGGCCTGTGACAGACCTCACATGTTAAATCAATGGGTTACATGCCGAGTAAAACATTTAGGAATAAGGCATTGGTTTTCCATAAGAATAGCGTTCTAGTCATAGATTTGATACCTTTTCGAATTGGTGTTGCTTCAGTATGGCTGTGATAGATAGATAGATAGATAGATAGATAGATAGATAGATAGATAGATAGATAGATAGAATGTTCTTAATATTCGCAAGGCACACATAAGGGCATACATTTAAAATGCTAACCGAATTTTCTACCTTGTTTAAAAGATACATCCATAGAAACACCTGTCAATTTAGCATGCGTTTCCGGCGTTTCATAAAAAACTATTCTTTCAAGAAGCAGAAAGATTATTAATCTTGCATTATTTTGCTTTTTTTTCAAATAATGTTTTTGTAATTCTCAAATTGATATATATATATATATATATATATATATATATATATATATATATATATATATATATATATATATATATATACGAAAGAAAAAAAACTATGTGCCAGAAGATCTAACACATTCTTAGAAAAGAAAAAATCACGAACAAGGCAAGACACACACTGTATATATATATATATATATATATATATATATATATATATATATATATATATATATATATATATATATATATATACAACCTTGTGCAAGTTAATCGAAACAAAAATCATAATTCAGTTATTATATACTTTTTTCGTATTTTTTGCAATGAAATATGACCAAGTGTGCACATGTTAATATTTCGTGTGTCCATTCCACGAAGTCATTCCGTGCAGATTGACTTGACCACAGATTCTCGATTAGATTTAAATCAGGAGAGCTTCCGTGCCAGTCTACGGTCTCCGGTAATTAAATTTGCTCACTGGTAAGGCTTGCCTGTTCGTTCGTGCAGCGTTACAATTTTTGTACGCTTCCTTGGAGTCTGTTGCAGACAATGGCCGTGGGACAACCAATCGACAGTCAAGACAATAGTGTTTGGTCGTAATGAAAATCGGAATCTATCACGAATGCGCAATATTTTTCATGTCCAAGCACATTCCATGGTACACACCGAAAATAGATTCATATGACTGCACACTACTGCAAATAGACTACTCTACGGATACAAATGGAAATTGATTACACGGTCAATCAATTGGGTCTAAAAGTGACCATATAGCGAAAGAAAGGACACTAAATCGGTTGTTTCACTTAATTTGCATATATATATATATATATATATATATATATATATATATATATATATATATGTATGTATGTATGTATGTATGTATGTATGTATAATTTACCCCGAGCAGAGCGATAATACAAGTACGGAACAATGGTTTTCTGGGAGTGAAAGAGATTTAAAAGACATTAATAAGGAGAAAGGACAATAAAAGAACAGGGTACAGGAAGACAGAATATGGTGATTGACGTTTCATTTGAATTTTTGAATATTGTAGGTGACAGGAATCCGGTAGATAGTTCCACAGGTGAAAAGAGCCAATATTCAACCATCAATTAATATTTCTCAATTTGTAATATTCTCATTTGGGAATAACAAATATATAATAATAATAATAATAATAATAATAATATATATATATATATATATATATATATATATATATATATATATTCAAAGAGAGAGAGAGGCAAAGGAGGAGAGAGAGAAAAAGGCAAGGGAGAGAAAATCAAGATTCTCCTCACCCAACTCTCTTTCTCTTTCACTAGCACACGCACAAATTCCACCGACACCAAGCATGTATCCAGAATTATGTATGTCTGAAAGATTCAGTTACACAAAAACCCTTTTACATAAAAATATAATCTAAATCTTTCCGGCTACTAGGATCTTGCTCGCTTTCTTCCCACTAATAACCTGATGTTCATATATATATATATATATATATATATATATATATATATATATATATATATATATATATATATATATATATATATCCTTCCTGACTGTCGTAAATTCAGGAATATGTTATATTCACTATTTTACCAGTTATTATAAGACGAATGTTCTCACGGTTGCTATTTTGACAGATATTCATTCGATTTCCTTCATTGTCCAACTTGATATCCCGACGACTATCCTCATTTCTTTTTTGTTATTACTTTTTTTTCTTCAACGACCACATCTCTGGGCTCTTTAGGTGTATCAGCCACTGATAAACTATATCGCTCATCGATTGTTCTAGATTAGAAAGTTAACTCAACGCTAAAAAACGGTATTTGGATAACACGTGATGTAAATATTCCTTATTTACCATGTAGATATTACCACAGATATCAACGCGAATTCCTTACCTCATTCTCGTCAGGGAGATGAGTATAGAAATATTTATATGCTACAATTCGCCTTTTATCCGAAAATGTCCCGAATTCAAAAGTCGGCCCGAAAGAAATCAAGCTATATGC
>CAHIKZ030005400.1:1160000-1185000 GCA_903632075.3 Acanthosepion pharaonis
ATATATATATATATATATATATATATATATGTGTGTGTGTGTGTGTGTGTGTGTATTTGTGTCAAGAGAGATTGAATTAAATATACTATATGATATAGATCGATATAGTGTGTGATAGAGATCAATAGATAAAAAGTAAGATAATTAGATATGAGCAGAATGAGATCGGTCAATAACAAATAAAAGCGAATGTCTATCAAGAATAGGAACCGAAAATTTTAATATTTTCAGAAAAAAATCATGTTATGACAAATTTCTCCTAACGTCCCTTCTGTAATTCTCCAAGAATTCTCTTTGATGAAAAATGTTTGCAAAATGTCTTTCAGTTAATCAGCTTGTATACTTCTAAGGTTTCTTTTCTCTCATTATTTTGTGTACTTGAAGCACCATCGAAAAAATAAATTGAAATGTCTTCTTTCTAAAATATATAGCCTTCATTATTTTTTGCCAAAATCTTTAATTACAGTGCAGGTTAGAAACATAACTTTATCTGATAATGTAAATGTAAATTAAGAGTGATTGGTTTGTTTAAATAGGAAGATAGAGATCGAGAAAGAGGGTGGGAGAACAGTGGGTGAGGTTTATTGTATTTAGAGATAGAATCAAGCATACATCCACTAGAATACAGATAAAAATAGTTCTGTGGAAGATTATGGCAGATAACAATGAAATGTGAGATAGACAGAAAGGAATAAAGAACGAACGAACGAACGAAAGAAAGAAAGAAAGAAAGAAAGAAAGAAAGAAAGAAAGAAAGAAGGTGATTGACTGACAAAGAAAGAAATGAGTTTACTGCCAACATAATGAAATTGGATGAACAAAAGAATGGCGGTCGGATAAAATAAGACAGAAAAGACCAATGATTGGTCAGCAAGAAGATATTAAGTGAACGTGTCGAGATAGCGAAAAACGAAGAAAATAGAGAAAGAAAAACGAAAGAAAGGAAAATGAAAGACAGAAATTATAAAAGAAAGACAGTAAGAAGAAAAAAAGAAAGAAAAATGAATGAATGGGAAAAAGAAAGAAAGAAAGGAAAATAAAAGAAAGAAAGAAAGAAAGAAAGGAAAATGAATGAAAGAAAGAAAGAATTGAAAACAAAGAATACTGACGACATAATGACGGTTAAAAAATAACGGAAGTAGGATAAGAAAACAGAAAAGGCAAGTGATTACAAACAATATTGTCAAGTTAAAAAAAGAAAGAGAGTGATAAAGAAAGGAAGAAGGAACGAAAGAAAGAAAGAAAAAAAAAGAAGGAAAGCAGAAGCATCCCCAAATGGAAGGCAAAGAAAGAATATCTACATGTGCGATGCATAATTTAATATTCTGATCATTGATGAAGATTGTAGTGCATCTGTCTTTAGAGTCATCATGTCAGTTCACCGTTTTCTCTGTTGCTGTTGGTCGCAGTTTACGTTTAGTTCTTCGAGGTAATGGAAATATAAAAATTGAACAATCGTAACTAACATACGTAAGATAGGAGAAACGCACGCGCACACGCGCACATACACACATACACACCTCCGAAAAGATTTATCACGCAAATGAGATTGGTATTTATTTACCGCTTGTATAACTGGCCTTTTTTAGAACACAAATATATATATATATATATATATATATATATATATATATATATATATATATATATATAATATAAAAAGGCTTAAACACTAATATTCCATGGTCATAATTTATTCCATTGGAATCGTAAAATACGATCCAATTCATCAGACCTAAAAATTCAAAATGAAAATAGAAAAAAACAACTCCGGAAATAAAAATAGAATTTACAGAGAGAGTGTAGGTCTGATGAATTGGATCGTATTTACGATACCAATGGAATAAATTATGACCATGGAATATTAGTATTTAGCCTTTTATTATATCCTTACTCTGTCCTGGACATTGAGTTCTACCTGGATTCTATCCTCTTGGAATTTTTATTCAAAAAATATATATGTATGTGTATGCATCTATGTATATATATTTATATATTTTGCATATGTATATATATATATATATATATATATGTAAATATATAAATATATATGCAAATATGTATATATATTTATATATTATATATATGTATGTGTATATTTACTATTATATATATATATATATAGTAATATATACATACATATAAAATATATAAATATATATACATATGTATATATATTTATATATTTTGCATATGGATGTGTATATTTACCACTATTATTATATATATATACATATACATAAAAATATAAATATATATACATCTATGTATATATATTTATATATTTTGCATATGTATGTGTAGTGTATATTTACCACTATTATTATATATTTTATATATATATATATATATATATATATATATATATATATATCTATATATACAATATATATATGTATATACAATATACAATATATACAATATATATATTAATTTAATCACTGTCTGATTGTAAATATCATGTAAAAATGTTCCTAATTCCGTTCTGATTTGTCCTTGTGCCAGACTTAGCTCAACGACTAAAGCAAACACACATTTGATAATGTGTAGATCATACTTTGACCCGACGATGTTGAATTCAATGTTCTACAATGTTCTGAAGCCTTTGCCTGGAACAGTCTATCCAGCTATATTTCATCGCAGAGATTTATCTTATGTTTTTTGTTTCAATGAGTTTTAAGGATACACTTCCCACATAATTCTCATTGGTGAAAAAAGTAAAGAGGCTAATTGAACATTTAGATGAAGTTTTGTTGTGTGAACCAAGTGTTTTTCTGTCGTATTATTTGTCAAGGAAAAGAAACATTACAACTTATAAACAAGAAGACCGTAAACGGATTGCAATAACTGAATATATCAAGACTGAGACGAAATTCATTGATTCATATTTTTAATACTCAATTCTACTCAATACAAATCTACTCAGTACAATCCGCAAAGACAACTCAATGTTGAGCATTAATTTAAAATTGTTAGTAAAAATGAGGTGTTTTATACTGGTGGAAGGGGAGGTGGTAAAAGGATAACATTATGAGGTTAAGCAGGATAGATAATGACTGAGTCGTGATTTGAAGGCATTTACAGCTCAGGGACTCTGTTCCAAAAATTGGTAGTCCTTGAGGGAAAAGAAGTATTATAATTTGATGATTATATTCAGAATACAGAGGAAATGGTGACGATTCAGTTCGCTGGAAGCTGTATGGCGTTTCGTAGGGGTAAACGTTTTAACTGTTGGCACTAAGAGTGGAGCTTTTCTAAAATTTTGCCGTTGAAATTATCATAGTATCGATCTGCCTGTAACGTTGCATCTGTTAGTAATGGACTACAGAGTAGAGGATATGTTTTCCCTACATGGCCACGTGACATATTTTGAAAGCCATGAAGTCTGGAAATCGAGGATGTGGCTGCAATGTTCCATTTAATCTGACTCATACGAAGATAATGTATGGCATAAAGAGATGAGTACTTCAGGGAACGATAGAATAATCCAACCTCTTTTCTAGCATTTTAAATTTGAAATTCTAACAGCACATAATTCCCACCACAACGGATCCACCACTAGCTTACACAACAGTTTACTGACAGACAGGACCACATATTTTTATGTCACATCCTCCATACATTCAGTTGAATGCCTGCCTTGAAGGCCTGAAAAATCGTCCCTGATCCGGCATCTCGATTTCAGTCACTTTCCCACCGCCGTAACGTGGCTCCATTCTTTCTATAAATATTTTCATGGAAGATGTTCTACTGAGATCACATTGGTACTTTAAGGGCACTACTACAATGTCTACTAGGCTTCATTGTTTTGCTGTAGGAATTAGTAACCGTAAATTATGTTTTAATAGTTTCTTTTTTTCGCACTTATCGTCTCTTCCGGTACATTGCTTCCCTGTTACCAAAAATCTTCAAAAATCAAATGTAATGCCAATCGCTATATTCTTTCTCTCTGAAACCTGTTTTTTTATTGTCCTTTCTCCTCGCTAAATTTTTCTCATTTTCTTTCACTCTCAGTAAAACTTAAGTCTTAGTGTCATTATCGGTTTGCCTGTAGTGAAATAAACATAATGATGAAAAAAAAAAAAAGAAGAAAAACACGAGGTCTCTTTTGTGAAATCACGACCTATTGGCGATGTTCTATGGCTTAGGCTAAGAACAGCAAATGATGCAGTGATATTGATATCACTGCATCATTTGCTGTTCCTAAGAGTAAATTTATTTGTCTATGAAACCTTATGTAATCCAGTGTACGCAGCAGAATATGCTGGCTGATAGACTGAGCGATAACAACACTGAATTGGGATTTGATTTAATGCGATGTGTCTTGCCCATATACCGCGGTCTCATTCTTAACTTATCTGCGGATGGTTTTGTTTCTTCTTTCCAATGATGCAAGTTCGGAATTTGGATATTCTTTCTGTATCCTTGTTACTATTGCACCAAAAGATGTAGTATTTAGGCATTCCAATCTTTTTTAATTTGAATAATGAAATCGCTACGAAACAGTGTTAAATCAAGTTTGGGTCAGTTTGACATAAGGCTAGCTTATTTTGACGTTCAATTAAAGATAACATCAGTTAAACTAAGCATCTTTTCTTACGTATGTAACAATCGAGAGTGGAGTTAATCATTTTTTTAAATGTACTTAGTGAACACTAAAACACTTCAGTACGTCTCCTTATTTTTTAGCTATGGATGCAATAGTGTCGTTGAAAGAGTTTTTCAACATTTCATGAGCAACCTGTATAAGTAAACGTTTGCTCTGAATACAAACCCAACCCGAAGAAAAACGTGCCTCCCCCCACCTCAGAAAATATTTTTCTAGATAAACCCACTGCTAATATTAATTCTAAGGCTTCAATACATGTGTTGACTCAATGAACTAAACATGATTTACGGGTTTTAAAAATCCAGATATAGTTTTTAAATAAAACGAGCAATATATGATTATGTTAATTAAATATACTGTCCGTAGAATAACAACGTTTTAGGACAGCTTAATGCATTTAACACACTTTGTTGTCCATCCTCCCTTGTTGGAAGGGGGACATTTTTGTAGACAGGGATCAATTCCATAGTGTTGTATTTTCTGTTGGTCGTCTTCTTCAAGCCAGGTGTCAAAGTCGTATTAGGTTCGGAGATAAAAGAGACATCAACAAAGAGAATTTGAAAATTATCTGTTGACGTGTACATATTTAACTAGCCAATAGGGTCTCTTTATAGCCCCTACTGGGAAGCAAGTTACCTGAGACACGAAATAACCACGTCTAATGCATATGATGTGTAAAACTATAACTCATTGAAATCACTTTCTACCACTCTAACATTCCCACGTTCGACTCAGCCAATCAAAATCGACATCCCTATTTTTTCTACCATCTGGCCTTAAAGTTCAGCCTCAGATGATCTGAGACAAAATAAACTGCCACTAAAAAATAATATTCTGAAACTATTATTTAAAGTTATTACTCTCTCAACAATATTGATAAAATATTTTACTTTGGCTTGGCTGGGAGCTGTGATTTAGGACTTAATTAAACAAGCAGGCGTAGGGAGTTCGAACACCATAAAAATTAACCATTTTACAGATAGCGGTATTCCATTTCGTTCAGTGCATCAAAGAGGGAATCCAATTTAAATCTGTTCGCGTTCTTCATTTACCAACGTCTGTTTGCAAATCGTTCGTCTCATTTTTCAATCTCATCAATAAACGGAATGAATCATCGAACTGTTTTTCGTCGTTCGCGATTTTTACACGACGAGTTTATTTTTGGAAAAACCCAGCTAAAATAATTAACCAACAAGCAGCATACTAAACGAAAACAAGTTTTGATCCAAGAGGAGACACTACAAACAGAATTGCGTTTACGAGCGAAAGACGTATTGTAATAAATTCCTGTGAAATTGTCACATTAATAATTACGACGAAGTATTCTTCATTTAGTAATCTTCTTTCATACGGGATTCAGTGTGGATCGAACTTATTGAAAGGCTTTGTGATAAATACTTAATAGGTGATTCAAGTAAGGAATATTATTTACGAAAAGCAAAATCTCTTCAGACAGGAATCGGATGGTGACATATAAATATGTTTATCTTGTGAAACATTTCCTTGTTGCTATCGCTTCATATTGGGATTATTTAAGTTTTCCATGAAACTATGGGTTTCCCGCATCGTTTTAGCTTTAAAACTATGTCTGTGGTATTGTGACTAAAACGTAAATTTTGTATATATATATATATATATATATATATATATATATATATATATATATATAAGATTAGACCGTCTTTTGTGTGTGTATGTTACCACAAAATGTATCCTTTCCGATGACATCCTTAATGTATTAGACATCCAACAACATTCATATTTCTCTCACTTAAACCGTCTTTAACTCACCTCTCTAAAACTTCTCTCTGTTAAGTTTTAACTTCCCACCTTCTCTCGTCTGTTACCCCTCTCTTTAGCTCTAACATTCGTCCCACACTCTCATACTTACACACTCTCTAAATTCCATTTTTTTTATTTCCGGAGTTGTTTTTTCTGTTTTCTTTTTGAATTTGTAGGTCTGATGAATTGGATCGTATTTACGATTCCAATGGAATAAATTATGACCATGGAATATTAGTACAAGACAATAGGAAAACTGTAATAATTGCCGACGCGTTTCGTCCATTGTGTTCTTTCTGAAGGCAAAAAGCGAAAGGAATTTATTTAAACAAACTAACTAATGATAACAAAATGTCCTTAGCAACTGGAAGTCTTTAGAGAATGATATCTTTATACTGTTTTTCGCAGGGTTTTTCAAACTGTTTATTTTATCAGTTTTTAGTGTACTGTATATTTGGAGAAAGAAAGAGAGAGCGAGTATGTTATAAGGGACTTTATTGGGAGGAAAGGGGAGAAGAAGTTGACACCCTTACTAGAATCATATTATGGTGGTAGGAGAGCCTGTGTAGGTAGAAGGATGAATTAAATATATAGATAAATCAACCATAGATTCGTGCGATCACGCGCATATATAAATTGACAAATAAATATTTTATTTAATGTTTGGTTTTAACAAAATAGTGCTCAGTCTGGTAATACATAGCTATAAAGTATAAAGTATAAACTATTTATGAGTACCTGAACAATGTACAGAATATGAAATCACGTGTCGTACTTCTGACGAAGTTGTTTACATTTTTATTAAATATGTTTAATAAAAATAGCATTTGAAGCTAAATATTGCATCTCGCATAGTATCTCATCTGTTCCAAAATACACTCATAATGCAAAAATTAATCATATGTTGTATAGAGGATCCATATTAGCGTTATTATTTATAGTTTAATAATCTTAAATAAGTAGACTTATATATTATTTCCTATTGGTAACTCTAATAAAAATTAAGATGTCATTCTCTAACTGTTCAAATATACAATATATCAGTGAAGATTTAAAATAATGTAATATTATTTACTAATGAAATACCTTGATCGTCATATACTACAGTTTCTGCTAGTAACAAATAGTAACAGTGACGATATTAAGCAATTGTTCAAATATCCAAAAGTAGTGAATAACATGAAACAGGTGATTACAAAAATTACTGTTATTTTATTCTAAACTACAATTTTCAATGGACACAAAACAATTTCAGTTTTCTTACGATATAACAATGTCTACAAGAATCTATCATTTCTCCCTTCACCTATGTTACATAGCAGAGTAAATTGGACTCTAGTCATGCTTTGTAACCAGTCTAACTAACGAAAAAAAAAATTAATTTGAAACCGAGGAGAAAGCAACGGGTAACAATACCAATATATTTCCGAAAAATACTTGGCTACTCAGGTAAAAACAGAAGACTCTGTGGAAAGTCATGATGGTTTTAAGTCCTGGAAGAAAAAAAAATACCAAGGCTGATGCTGGATATAGAAGTAGTTTTTGCGTATGTAATTGTGGGGAATAAAATAAATTTAGACTATGTTTCCCGCAGTTAATGTGCTATCATCCATATGGTTGGCTTAGGACAGATTGCAGCATTTTGATCGATACAATTCTCACGCTGACTAGTGTCAAAATGATTGAAATACACGGCTGGAATCTATTTAATCACACACATAGACACTTTCACACATACACACACAAGCACACATACACACGCACACACGCACACACACATATATATATAATATATCTATATATAATATATCTATATATATATATATGATATATATATATATAAATTACACACATATATATATATATACACACACACACACACACACACACACACACATATATATATATATATATATATATATATATATATATATATATATATATATATATATATATATATATATATATATATATTTGATTGAGCTTTTTCCAGCATTCTAAATCTTTTCCGTTTTTTTCAGGGGGTTAAATAATATAGGGCACTCAGAACAATTATAAATATCGACAATTCCCATATTATTTAACCCCTGAAAAAACGGAAAGATTTTAGAATGCTGGAAAAACTCAATAAAAGATTAATTAAATTTTCCTTGTAAACTGTTCTCAATGAAGCATGCTGGAAAGAAAAAGCACAAAGAAATTTACACATTTTTGACGGGCCGTATTAAACATTATGTAAATTAACGAAGTGAGGAAGTGAGGAGAGGGGAAAGAAGACATGAGTGAGTTAGATGTAATTTAATATTTCTATTCTTTCATACTTAAAATTACTTGAGGAGCTCCAGACGTTGACACATTTAAACGGTTTGGTTAAAGATGGTTTTACTAGAGGAGAGATTATTTAATACACACACACACACGCACACACACACACATACATACATATATATATATATATATATATATATATATATATATATATATATATATATATATATATATATAAAGGACACAGGTTCGATTCCTGTTAAAAAACGCATATTTCCTCGAAAATGTGTGTCAGTAAATGTAATTAATCTTCTTTAATTAACAACAGAGCATTTACTTAAATAAATTGTATCTATGAAAATAACGTATGAACAGAAAATATATTAAATATTTGTCGTACGTAATTCATTTCATTATATATATATATATATATATATATATATATAAACTCAAGTCTGCATGCATTAAGCACCTTCGTATTACATGTAAGAACCTGAATATTGTTGTTTTTCAATTGCACTTCAAGTTTATTAAAATGTGTTTCAATAAAGACTAATCTTCTTCAGATATTAATGAAGACAATTTTTCATAGATATCCACAATTTCTTCGCGATGAAAAACTGCCATCCAGTAATATTTACATCATTATTCTCAGGAAAGACATTCCTTCAACCGTTTCTCAATATAAACCCATTTTGACCATTACCGTGTTAACCAAACCAAAGATTGATTCAGCATTTTTGGAAATCATTTGTTCTATAAATTACCTATTCATGTAGCAATGAATAAAGAATAAGTCTTATACTATGCTCCAGCCATTTCAATAATGATTGGATTTTTGACAAATCATTTTTAAGGCCTTTGAACGATATATATTATCTCCTAAATTGCGGACCTGTTCAACCAGATCTTTTCGCGAATATATATATATATATATATATATAGCACAAGTAAAAATCCGTTCGTATATTATAATTCAAGTGTGTTCTAATAATATGAAATATTAAGACTGATCCACAAAAAGAGCTCAATGCATTTATTGTAACAGAATATATAAATTACATAACAGTGAAATCACAAATTATCTCATGGGTATAGTTTATTTCAACTGACACAGAGTACGGCTGCCTTATTTATCCCAGACGGATGGACTGTATTAGTATCGGAACTAGAGATTTAAAATTTAATAAAGAAAGCAGTTGAAAAATTGATACAGAGTCTACCCAAATCGAAACCTCGCAGGGTAGACTGCCAGAGTGGTAAGTGGAGGGCGGAAGTTATCTGTCTTAAAATGAAAGAAGATCCGGAAATTCAAACCAGATATTAACCTTAAGACCTCAATTTGAGGGTGGAAGAAAGATGAAGTGTTAAAATGAAAGTAAGGAAAAGAGAAGAAGGAGTTTTATAAAACGATATTTTTGATTATTAATTATATAAAATATTGCTCCAACTCAAAAATACCAAAATATGCTTACAATTATGATAGCAATAAATCAATTTAGATACTTTATAAGAAAGAATATATTAAAAAAACAGATCTATCTATCTATCTATCTATCTATCTATCTATCTATCTATCTATCTATAGATAGATAGATAGATAGCATTATTATTTCTTCGGCGACAGCTTGACCATATTTCCAGTCAAACCAGTCGTGAACAAGAAGTTTCCTACGGACAACTTTCTTCGTCAGTAAGAATCATAAGACTTGAAGAACCAAGACTGTACGATGGCCGATCTATATATGCTGGCACCAATTCCTAAACTAGTTTCGAAGCTGTATAATTCTTCTTGTCCAATAGCCGTGCAAGGATTGAGATATCGGTAGAAGCGGGGTTCTAACTGAGTAGTTGCCCGTTTTCAGAAAGCGAGACTAGACCAACGGGGCCTGGGAGACGTGTACGGGAAAAGAGGGGGTGCTTATAGCTTGGTTGGTCTGAATTTCAAAAATCAAGTGATATCAAGTCTGTCCAAATATTTCATATTCGTTCCTTGTTTTCGTAAAGGACAAATCTACTCTAGGTTGCAAATCTTACTCTGATACCAAGCATCCAAGGCTCCATGCAAAGGATTTATGAAACTATTCCTGAAAATAAACCTGCTGGCAAAACGACCTGAAATGGTTACGCTTGACACTCTAGAAGGGAGATGATAATATTATTGTCATTGTACTAGAAAAATACATCAAAGAGAAAATAATAAATACCGAATGTACGGTAAAAAATACTAAACTAATTTAAACATCAAATTAGTCCTGAACGACTAACAAATATAAGCGACTGTTTACGGAGCGTGAATTTTGAGAAGACTTTCTCTTACTTGATGTTTAGAGCTGTAAGCCTGTCGGATTAAAATAATGGTCTCCAACGAAACAAAAACAAAGACAATAACAATTTTCAAAGCAGAATGAAAGGAAATCGTCGTGAAATAGGTTTATGTCGATTTTACTATCACGAGATTTGAGGATTATCCGTGAAAATTTTATGAAAGATTGGTTATATCCGAGAGAAATCGTGGGTCAGAGAAAATGCAAGGAAATAGAAAATGAAAAAAAAAATACATGGATATTTCAAAAGAAAAAATATATTCGCTGTTGTGATGTCATGTATAGTGCTTAAAATAGGCATTTGAAGAGAAGAGTGTTAATTTTAATAGAATCCCTTAATATTTGTCTAAGAACAAATTATTAAGTTAAGGAACAAATTGCCAGCTTTCTCTTTCTTTATATTTCCGAAAATTACAGATGGAATAAACTCTGGAAAACAGTTTCTTTTTTTTATTTAAAAAATATATTGGCCATTTTTTACATTTAGGTTTATACAACATTTCTCAGCGTTCTCATTTTTTAAAAGTAGAATTTAAATACACAGTAGAAATACAAATTACTTTCGTTTTCCAATATTAATAAATATTCTAATATTTTAACTTTAAAACGTAGATATTTAATACATAGATACATAAATCTGTTCCATATTTTTTCAATTAAAAATTTGACAAGGTATATGTTCTCATTAGTATAATAACATGTTTTTAGTTTGATCTACAATTTCCAGCCTTCTTTTTACTTAATATTTTTTTTTTGAAAAGTAAAAATTGAATACCCAGTAGAAAAATGGTTATTAGAAAATCCAACGTACATTTTTCTCGCGTCTAATACATTATGATTTGGTTATTTAAATATTCAGTTGCTACACAGAAATCCGGGTATCGTTACATGATCTGTTTGTAGCCGTGTATTACATACGAAGTAAGCAAGAATTAAAATGAAAATATTGTGACCAAGATAGACAGGGAAAAGCATTATGTGGTGATGATGATATTTTGTTTTTTAAGCGTTTCACACCAAGCAAGACGGGAAACCACTAGCACGCAAGGGTTTACAGAGAGTTGAAGAGAGAGAGCAAATAGGAGTAATAGAGGAAAGGATGAAGAGAAGGGTAGGGGATAGATCGATTGACATTACATTTGAATAGTTGGAGATTATAGCTATCAGGGAAACAGGAAAAGGTGATGGTGTTCCACAGGCGAGAGATGCGAGGCATGAAGCCACCGGAGTAGCAGAGACAGCTACATTTAACAGTTTCGACAGTGAAAGGGTGAGAGCGAGATGCCAGCCTAGTAGAACGCTTAAATTCATGAAGTCTGTGAACCAGTGAAAGCAGCTCCTCGGAGCAGTTACCATGAAAGTGTTTGTAAGAAAAAAGACAGAGGGAGGCGACAGCTCGTCTGTGGGAGATCGACTGCAGACGAGATATCAGATCAGGGCAAATTACATTTCATATCCGTCTCTGGTTTTTATCAAGAATCTTGAGACAAACGGAAGCGGCTCCAGACCATATATGGCAGCAATACTCCATGTAAGGGCGAATGTTGAGAATTCCGAATTAGACTATGCACAAACTAAAATTCTCCAGAATTTTGGAATCCAAAGAAATCATCTATTCGGATAAGAAGAGCAGAAGGAAAGTCTGTAAACAGAAATATTTGTCTGATAGAGGATACTGTCATTCCACTAGTAAAAGTGACATGTAAATATATAACCGGAAATATATATAGACGTTGCTAGAGAACTGGAAAAATGGAAGAATATGAGAGTGATTGTTGGAAGAAATATTTGTAAAAATAGGAAACATTTGAAATAAATGATGAAGAATTGAAACATTATATATGATACCTTATTCATCATCATTTATCCAGTTAGCGCCTTTTGCATCGCTGTAGTCATCACTCTTCTCCCTCTCACAATTGTGGCTCATGGTGTCATTCAAGGTAAAGTAGTTCAATGTCTTGCTGGTTCATTTGTCCCAGGGGATGTTGAGGTTACCCAGGTCCCTCCTCTCAGAGTTTAAAGAGGCAGGATCTAGAAGGCGGTTCACGTTCAGAGTTGAAAACAATTATCTGCGGCCTTCTTCGGGTGCTTGTTGACGCAGGTAACTTTCAGGCACTGCAGCCGCGTTTACTTTTGTCTACTACGCTAGATTGTTCCATATGTCTAGGAATATCTCGGGTACGTTTTATTGCTCGCCATACTCTACACTAACCACCCCATGGATTGAACTCATTATTACTGTCACCAAATTCACGAAGCAACGCTTTAATCCATTAGGCTGTTGTCCGATTGGATAATCCAAAATGCAGAATTTAGATCCTTAAGTATAACCTGCCAACTGATGAGACTGCAAATGCTGCTGTTGGTCAATTCGGCTACATTCACCGAGGCTTCACGTTTCTACTGCTGTTGTTGAAGCCTTACTGGCATGTCTCATTTTTTTTTAAATTAACGGCTCCTATCTCATATTTATTTCTAAACTAGGTATAACTGGTGCATCTCACCGTGGTGTAATGGCTATCTCGCTAGAACTGTTAAGACTTATTACTGAGATCAATACTCACACTTTCGGCCTTGAGCCACATCTAAGCTGCTCTTAGAGAATCACTCTAGTACACATAACTGAGCAGTACTAATTAAGAAACAGACTAGATACACCTAGAAATAAAAAGCACAATCCACTCCGTAGATTAAATCCTGGGTCATCCTCGGTCGCTGCCATCCTTTTACCTCCATATCATACGTAATATGGATTAAATTGTCATCAGCATGACGCCTTCTCCCTTATATGCCGTGTCCCCTCAGGTCGTAGGCGATCATGGTTCTCCAAAATTTCATCTTCCTTGCAGCTCTAAATAAATTCTGTCTTTATTTCTAAAACCTATTTCGCCATGCATTTTTTCCAGCTCGTTAAGTATGTTATGAGTTCTTTTCTTTTGTCCCTGTTGCCCTCAATCTGTCTTGGGAGTAACACATTTTCCAAGCCCTCTTTCCTCATTACATGGTCCAGAAATTTCAACTGTCTATACCTGATGCTTATTATAAGTTTTCTTTTTTTTCTAAAACCCCGTCGTTCTCCGGTCCATGTTATCCTCAGCATCTTTCTGTAGAAACATATATCTCTTGCTTCAAGTCTTCTTCATCTTTGAGGAAATTGTCTGTCAGCGCCAAACAAGTTTAAGCTAGACGCTGTGCTGACAGATGGAAGATAGGAAACTAGTCTCTGACAAGGGCAACAGACAAGTTCCACTCAAGAGTTACACATTTTGTCGACATACACACTGCTAATAGGTAACAAATACTGGACAAATGTGTATAAAGAGATAAGGTATTCGATACAAAGTATCTATCTGAAAATAAACAAGAAACATAACGACAATTATTGAACTGGGGAAAGTTTAAAATCGATTCTGGTTGAATTTGTTTTCTTCTAGAACAGCTACTGAAAATTTTGCCTGTCTCCGCGGCAATTGTTACACATGCAGCACCCTACTCAAAGGTAATTAGGTCGTTACATAAATTAATTGTTTGTTGTAATTTATTTTAATACTTATCATTTTTTAATAGTTGTGATGAATCATTCAACAAGTTATTCCCCTTTATTGTTTCTGGCCTCTTGCAAACGATTCACTGCCTCGAGATTAGAAATCACTACATTTAATGCGTAATTTCATCACGCCATGTTTTAATCTCCACAACATTTCTGAACGAAACATTCTTTAAGTTGTTAGGAAGTAACGCAAAAAGGTGGCAGTCTGAAGGGGCTAAATCAGGGGAATATGGTGGGTGTTGCAGAACATACAAACCGAGCTCTTTATTTTCATGTTTTGTCAAGTTATCTACGTGGGGGGGATTTTCATGTTGAATAATTGCGCTGTATCAAAGGTCAGGTCTTTTAAGATGAATTCCCTGTTTGAGCCTGTTCATTTGTTCCACATTAATTCAACACTTAAACAGCACAAATGTATCGGGCAGCCATGACAGTTTTTTAACCTTTATTAAAATCAAAGAAAAGATTCAGAACTTTCTGATTCTTGTCTACTTGGAATTGCATCAGCACTTTCACAGAATAGCCAGAGGTACTAAGAAGACAAAAATCCTGTTCCAGGAAATCATTCGCCGAACATCAGAAAAAAATGAACAAATATATATATAACAACCTAGTAATATTATAATCATATACAATAGACGTGTAAATGGAGTTCGAGAATTCTTTCCGTTTTTTACAAAACATGCCTTAGATTGCTGCTTAATGTGAAATCTGATTGGTAGATTATGATCACGTGATAAGACAGAGTAATTTTTGCGCTGAAATTGATGATCATAAAATGTTATTGTAATAAATGGGAGTGGCATAGTTCAGTCAACGTAGCTAACGACAACGAAGTGTTAAGTAGTTCAAGTATAAGGGATTTTATTTTATTGGATGTTGGTGGCAATCGCAAAAAAGTTCAATGTATAGTTGCTCAAGAAGATGTATATGTGCGTGTATATGTATGTTTGTGTGCAGAGATAGAGGTTACTGGCCTTCATTATAATATCCCCTTAGTAAAATGGAGAATGAGGTTACGTGTTGGTGTATATTTGTGTGTGTGAATGTGTGGATATTCCTTGGTAAATGTGTCTTATTAGAGTTTGTTCCGACAGAGTTTGTAGATTTGAATAAATATATTTTCTTTATTTAGTCACGTTTGTCCCTGGTATTATCTGGGCAAAGATAAAGTAAGAAGTCTTCGAATTTGGGGGATTTATATATATGTCTAGCTGCCCAATGAGTGATATCTGTCTTGCATTTGTTGACAATGAATTTCTGTTGGTGAATTTGCCCGGTATATTACTCATTATATCCATTACATTTAATAGCATATATTAGATTTTTCATGGACAGGTGAAATGATTTTTTACAAAAAGTTTGTCCTGATATAAATGTATACATTGTGTGTTCAGTGAGATTAATATAAGTCCCGCAGTTAGAGTGACAAGACTTTTTAACTGTTGGCGAATAATTTGGCACTGATGAGCAGATGTTTGAGAGATTTTGAATGTCTTTCGCTTTTTGATTATTTTATTTGGTTTGAGTGCATTTTCTTTCATTCGCGGGGTTTTGTCTCAATAGAGGGACGTTCTTTTGCATAATGTCGTATACTTTTCTATTTCTCGGGTTGTGTGTTATAGCATAGAATATTGAACGTAATTGGATTTTGTTTTTTTTTTCGTAATGCTGAAGATTTATTACTTTCGCATGGTTTATTCCATTATCTATTAATATCGATGAGTACTGTTTATCGAATAGAATTTGTTTCAATTCCTGCAGTCATTTATACCGCGTTTCATAGTTTGAGACAATTGTGCAAATTCTTCTTACTGGATTAAATGGAATATTTCTCTTCGTGTATTTGGATGACTTCAGGTGAATAGCAGAAATTGTTTAAAATCTGTTGCTTTGTGTTAGATGTTTGTGTCTTTTTGTATAATTAAAATATCCTGGAATAGAAATCGGTCTTGATTGTATTCCATTGTGAATTGGATATCATTATTATTGATGCTTTTAATTAGGGCCTTGTATCTAGTGAGTTGGTCGGAAGTGTGCATCCATAGATTAAGACATTCATCCAAGTAATATTTCCAGTTTTCTAGCAAATATTTGTGGACGTTCAAGCCGTATTTTAATTTGGATTGTCTATACATCTAGACTTGATGTCATGACTAAATTAGCGTAAGTCGGAACAAACATCCCCGATGTTTGTTTGTAAATGTAAATTCGTTTGTAGAAGGGATTTTCTTCCTCGGTAATATTTAATTATTACCGGGATCTGATCAAGGGAACCTTTGAGGCAGAAACAGTTTGCCTCCAGTCCGTATTGGTGTTGGATCATAGTGTACAGGATTAATACATCAAAAGATTGAATAATAATGTCTGTGATAACTTGTTTCTGGAGGTAGCTTAATAGGTTCAAGTCATCTCTTACAAGGTTTGCCGTGTCTTTGAGGATTGGTTTCAGTAATATGTCTATGATGTTAATTAGTCTATGTGATTACCAATTACGACTCGCTATATTAGTTTGAATTTAAGGTCACTAGGGTGTCGTATGTTTATGAAAGTTGAAATGGATTCTTTACAAGCATCGTTAATTATTTCGCTCTTGTAGATGTTAGGTTTTAAATGTTTAGTTTTCCAGAGACTTTTCACTGGAAACTTTCAGGCAAATATCATGCATAATAGTTTGGATCCCAAATGCAAGTTCTGTGACATATATCAGGAAAACATAAACCATCTCATGTTGTTTTGTACTTACTGATCAGAACTTTGTTACAGATTCTGGTAGAGAGCCTGCTATCTTGTATGATCAATATTCTCAAAAGGGACAGCATGCTCAAACACTCGGTCACGATGATTTGTGAATTCACGCTAACACAAACATCCCAGTTTAACTCACACTACGTGGTATGGTTTCAGCCACTATCCAAATATCGTTTCCTCATGACTGATAACATCAAGAAGTCACTTGCATGATAAATCGATCAAGGTGAGGTTCGAACCCGAGTCGCAGGAGGCGAGCGTAACATATCCATATATATATATATATATATATATATATATATATATATATATATATATATATATATATATATATATATATCATTGAATACATATATATATATAAATATATATATACATATTTATTCAAATCTTATATATAGATTTATGTATATATATATATATATATATATATATAAATATATATATATATATATATATATATATATTCAAAGTTTATATATATATATATATATTCAAAGCTTTATATATACACTTATGTATATGTATATATATATATGATTTAAATATATATATATATTCAAAGCTTATATATATTTATGCATATATATATATATATATATATATATATGATTTGAATATATATATTCAAAGCTTATATATATATATATATATATATATATATATATATATATATATATATATATATATATATATATATATAAAGAGAGAATGTAGCCTTATATGTTAGATAGACTTTGACTAGAAAAAAAAAAGAATAGCTTGACACAGTGAACAATTTGCCCTAGCTGCAGTTGATTCAATATAATGTTTCTACTTCAGGTCAGCGGAAAACATTAGGCAGTAAAGGCGCAATGAGTCACTTTCCTGGGGGTTAGCATCAGCCATTCTGATAGATGTTAAAAATTTTATATCAAAAAAGGAAAATCTATAATCCATTCAATTATAATAGCAGTCTTTGTAGTTAAATCTATTCACCGACTTATTGTAATGATTGACAAATACCACTTTGCAAAAACTTCTTTTCAAAGTGAGTATAAAATAAGAATGCCATTACAAATAAAAGATCTCCAGTGCTTCATCTGCTTGTATTTCTCAGTCGTAGATGCTTTTATTATTCCACAGACGAAAACCAAGTTGACGCATCAACTTCCAAAATAAATGCATTAATAAACAATAATCGACAAAGAATATTCAGTGCTCATTATTTCTAAAGGAATCAATAAAACAAGCAAATCGATAAAACCTCAAAGAAGCAGAGAAAAATTGTTCACTTGAAAACGGTATGTAAGAACGAATGATGCTTACGAAGCAAGGTAAAAATCAATGTCAAACGCTGTTTGAAGATATATCAAAATTACTAACACATGTAATGTATATAATATTCTTTAAATACCATGTCCTTCAGGGATTCGGCGATGAGGACTCTTTAGATATTATTTTTCGTTATTATCCCTGAATAGCCATGATTTATTAGGGATAATAATAGACTTGTTTCCCGTTGCAATGTTCACACTTTCGAATGGAGAGTAGTACTTATTTAAACCGGGGGCCACCCAAGGACAGAGCACCCACGTTATCCAACTCCTTAATCTATACCTTAGTAGAGGATAGAGGGAAAAAAGTGTTTGCTGAATGCAGCACATTAGGACGGAAACTGAACTCGGTTTGTCACTTTTACATTTCACGTCAGTAACCGTTACACATCATATAACCATTAAAAGAATGAAATATATAAATAAATAATAAGCATTTAAGATGTAAATTTATTTAAGATTTATGATAAAGAGTTTTTTTTCTTCCATATATTTTCGTTTTATCACTCTTGTCTTTATTAATACAACGTATCGAGTGAAATATTTGTGTCCTAAATCAGATATGTACCGATTATTGTTTTTGCCGTTCGTGTAATATTTTCTATTCTTATCTTTATTCTGTTCATCTATTCTGCTAGAATATATCTGCATATTTGAGTTCCCGCTCTGACTAACATTTTGTAGCGTCAAGAACCTGAAGTTGTGAACAGGCGATACCCGGAATTGATTCTTATTGACACTTTGTTCGGAATTATTTTGACTGTTCAACAAGTGCCATAGATAAAAGAAGATAAGACTTCAGCCCATTATTCTGATTTTACAATTTACTTAAAAAAGAAAACAGATAAATTGAAAAATAAACAAACTGTACTTTATTAAGCACATCAGAAATGCACTAGAGGATGGACGAAAAAAAAACAAAACAAAAAAATATGCGAAACTTTCTGTTAAGACCCCAAAAAGTTTGGGAAGAGTGAAAAAGAAAAAGTGCTTCCTTTAAAGGATAAACCACATATAAAATTAACTTGGAATATGCATCCCTATATCAATATCTACCTATCTATCTATCGATCTATGTATCTCATTCATTTTAAATTCTGCTTATATATATATATATATATATATATATATATATATATATATATATATATATATATATATTACTTTTCTATCTATCTTATTATTTCTACTATCTCTCTATCTATCAATCTATCTCATTCTTTTTACTTTCTGTCACACTCTCTCCCTATCTCTCTTTCCCCTCAAAATTTCTCTCTCACTCACTATTTCTCCCCCTCTCTCTCTCTCTCTATATATATATATATATATGTGTGTGTGTGTGTCTGTGTCTGTGTCTGTTTTCTAGCTATCTTATTAATTCTTCTATCAATGTATTTATCTATCTATTTACCTATCTCGATCTGTTAATATCTTACTATCTATTGCTTATTCTATTCCTATTATCTATCTATCTATCTATCTATATATATATATATATATATATATATATATATATATATATATATATATATATATATATTTATCTATCGGTGCTTATGAGTTTGAGATTGTATGTATGACTGTATATATTTTGATTCATTTGGTAATTGAAGTAATCATTTAAGGAAGTTTCATTGAATACCGACGATGGATCTTTGTTAAAGGCTTTTTTTATTTACTTCATATTCAACCCGAACCCTTTTTTCTTTTATTGAAAGGATTGTTTTGCATAAACTCTCAAAGTTCAGTTTTCATAAGCCATTATTAAGAAATATTTTGTGTTGAGAAATGTAGAAAACGACGCATTTAAAAACTGGCTTGTGCGGGACAATATTAATCACATGAACGCTTAGAGACGCAAAACGGGAAAAACATTTACCGATACAAAATACATATATAAAGACAAAAATTTACTATAGTTGTAAAAAAGAACAAATATAAAATATATTGGACAATTTCATTTCAATAATCCCAGAAAATCAGAAAATTTTACGAACCCAGAACTAAAATGAAATAAAATCTTAAACAATGAATTTTCATAGTTTTTCAACTAAACCAGCACACACGCACGTACGCACGCAGACACAAAAGGAAGAAATATATATATATATATATATATATATATATATATATATATATATAATGTAATATAATATAATATAATATAATATTGATTCGTAGCTTCTAACTGTAACAAAGCAGAAATACTTATATTTTATCGATTGAAGTTTCAATTTTTATTGCTATGGAACTAACATCAATTCTGTCATCATTTTACAATAAAATTAGATATTCGGCATTATATTCGAGATTATCTGTATTATATATATATATATATATATATATATATATATATATATATATATATATATATATATATATATATATATATATATATATATATATGATACAATAAAATTATAAAAATAAATATCAATTATTAGGCATAAATTGAAAGTTACTGATGTAATATTTCACTATTTATAAATATCTGTGCCCTATTTTTGCACACACACATCATATATATATATATATATATATATATATATATATATATGTATGTATATATATATATATATACTCAAATACGCGAATTTTTGTCTATATTTCTGAGATGAGTCATTATGCACATTGTTTACATTATTCGGATTATTGTCCTCATCTTTGTCGCCGTTGTACGCTTCGGCCTTCTACAGATGGTTGGAATGTCGAACATAACCCTTTATTTCCCTCACTGGGGTACACTGTTCTAGTTCCACGTACCATGCTTAATGGATGTCAGTTATCTCCTATTGCCTTAACCGGGTATTGAACTCAGACTCTTTGGGTCATGTCACTGGATCTACTCAACGTCTTTATCCACTGTGCCATGTACCCTCAAGGACACATGGCACAGTGGACAAAGGCGATATGGCGACAAAGATGAGGACAATAGTCCGAATAATGTAAATAATGTACGCGAATTTTTATATGGTAATGGCGATATAACATACATAATATTAATCTGTTATATACAATATAAGATAATATACAAGGTTACCCTAATAAGGTAAAAAATTACTTGTAAGAGAAGCAATGATGTTAGAAATATTATATTCATTGTTTCCAAAATGTAGTTATGACAGTGTATGAAATCCTCTTCTTCTTCTAATATTCCTTCTTTCAATAAGGGCTGATGTTTAATCTGTTTCGCTGAAACATTATCATAAGGAAATATAACATAATATCAAAATAATAAAAATAGACATTCCGTCACCAGCATTTTGGAAAAAATGTACAGGAATCGGCATGTAATCATCGACCGAAAGGAACCGTATCTGTCATTTTCTGAATGACACCTTTTTTTTTTCCGGCAGAACAAAGAATTCAATTAAAGAAGATTCCGAAATCTGGATAAATTCAGAAAGCTGAGATATTTGCGAAATATGAAGTTGACAAACGCTCTCGTAATTATTATAGCGCCTGGAATGTTCCTTAGGAAGCTCCGAAAAAAAAAGAGGAAATCCGTGAAGAAATGAAAACTGTGCAGTCAACAGCGTCATTAAAGTAAACACGAATAATGAGGAAAGGGTTCCCCTCTTGAGAAAATTTCCTTTACTTTGATCTCCAGTGAAAACCACCATATTATAAATTCTATATTCATGAAATAATTACAAGGAATAATAATAATAATAATAATAATAATAATAATAATAATAATAATAATAATAATAAGTGCGTAAAGAGTACTATAGAAGGGTACGACTGGTATTAAAAACTGAATTGAATTCTCAGAACAGAATTATGGCAATTAAGAACCTTGCCATCCCAGTGGTCCAATATAGTTTCAACATCTTGAACTGGACTCTAAATGACATCAGACAAATGGATTCTAAAACAAGAAAGCTTCTTTCTAAGTATAAGATGCATCATCCAAAGGCTGATGTAGACCGTCTATACATACCCCGTAAAGAAGGTGGAAGAGGTCTTATTCAGCTAGAATTGTCATACAAGACAACAACTATTGGCTTACTAACTTACATGGAAACAACAAATGACTGGATGATAAAATTAGTGAAACAACATGAAAACAGAAAGAAAAAAATATTCAATAATAAAAGAAGGCAGTAAATACAAACAACATTTACATTTAGTAGATTCTGTAGTAAATCAAAACAGAAGCCAAGAACCAACTATTGCAGCAAAAGATATGAAAAAAAGCCAAGGATAAAGCCCTTGAACAGATTCAACAAATCTTGAACGTAATAAACTCTAAACCTCATGACAAATGCATCTCTAAAATCTGAAAAAGGCTTTCTTTTTTGCAGCGCAATAAGATCTTTTTTCACCAAAGGCTGATAAATATCCGTCTAATCCATCAAAAGCACCCCGTAAAGAAATAATAGAGGTCTTATCTCAGGAGCTATAACTAATAAAGATACTTTTACACTAGGACAATGTGAAACAAAAAATGATGGATCATGAACATAGCAATGTACCATCTGAAATAGAAAGAAAAAATATTCAATAAAAAAATACCAGAAATACAAACAACATTTAATTTAGGAGATCGTAAATCAAACCCCAGAATATAACCATCTGATTGCAGCTGGGATATGAAAAAAAGAAACCAAGCAATTAAAAGTAAACTATGAAACAACTGGAAAATGAAAAACAAACTGAAATGAAAACAATATCCAATTTGCAAATGTCACCATGTTTTAAAAATGGAACTCAACAACACATTGAAAGAATTCCTGGATTAAACCTGAAACAGAAAATTTTAAATTACACCAGGAGTCTTTTCAAAGTGATTATCAAAAAAAAAAAAAAAAAAAAAAAAAAATTATGAAATATAACAAAATGAGGATCCCGCAAATGTAGGACCATAGAAACAATAGAATAATAATAATAATAAAAGATATTCATAAAATGCCCCAAATGAATATTGAGAAAACATCATGAAAATTATCTAGGCAATTTTACTGGACAATGTTGAACACTATTATTATGGGTAAGCAAACACTGGTATTACAATAGTAATCTAGTTACGTGAAAAAAGATTTCACCATTCTATGGGATTACCCACCAAGTTCAGTGGAAAGACCCTAAGAAAATCTCCCCGGAAAAATTTTACAAAAAGAAAAAAATGTTAAATTTTTTTTTTTTTTTTTTTTTTTTCATCGGTGTCTAAGGATAAAAGCAAAAAAATGAATTTGAAAATGTATATCAAAAATAACAAAGACCTTACACTGAAAAAACAAGAAATACCTAAACCAGTGGTTGTTATACAAGTAATTTTTTTTTTTTTTTTTTTTTTTTTAAAAATGGAACAAACAACACATTGAAACAATCTGTATGAAACCTTAAGCTGGGGTTTAAGGGATTTTTCAATGTGTTGTTTTGTTCCATTTTTATAATTAACAGGATACCACTGGAATTATTCTTGTTTTCAATGTAATTTTTTTCTATTTCAATTTCCAGGTCTTCGTATTTTGAAAGTTTTTCAAATTTTTTCTGCTATGTTACAATCTAACATCAATTATACAAAGTTTTTTCTTTCTGGTTTTTGACAATAATGTAGGCCTATTTGCTTCAATTTTTTTCTGTCTGTGTGGATGGTATAATCCCATAGAATGGTGACATCAATTTTAATAACCGGCGCTGGCCGATGTTCATATAGTGTTTGCTTACACATTTTCCAAAGTGTTTGCAAATTGTCCAGTGTAGCAAAATTATCGTGACGATTTTTATATTCATTGGGGCAAGTATAGAACATCCTGAGATTAGATGGTCTATTGTTTCTGGTATTTGTCACAGAACCTGGGGATCCATTATTATTTATGATATTTGCCTGAAAATTCCTAGTGAAACCTATTCTGGTCTTGCGAAAAAGAATAGTTTTCAGTTTCAGACTTTAATCCAGATGCTCGTAACCATCGATGAGTATTAACTTTTCATTGGGAAAATTTTTTGGATATTGGCCATGCAGAGGTTTGTACTAGCGTTGTTTCATCTGTTCAAGGGCTTTATCCTTGACAATTTTTCATATCTTTTGCTGCAATAGTTGACAATTTTTGTTTTCTACAGAATCTACTAAATGTAAATGTTGTTTGTATTTACTGCCTTCTTTTTATTATTATTATTATTATTATTATTATTATTTTATTATTATTATTATTATTATTATTATTATTATTACTATAATTATTATTTCCTAATTAAAGAAAGAAAATAAATTAATGATTATATGCAGTAAATTTTGATTTGTCCAGGGATGTACAGACTTTTGAGGACAATCCGTGTTGGGTTTAAGTTTATTACGAAGAACATATTTAAGGATCATCTTAAACAGATTCTAGGATCACATATACATTAGAAGTAGAAAGGATCACACTTCTATGAACTGTTTTAA
>CAHIKZ030005400.1:1190000-1210000 GCA_903632075.3 Acanthosepion pharaonis
TCTATCTATCTATCTATCTATCTATCTAAGTTTGTGTGCGTGTGCGCCAACGTGCGTATGCGCCAACTTGCGTGTGCGTGTGTGTAAGTGTGTGTGTGTATGAGAGAGCGCGCTTGTGTGTGTGCGCGCACGCGCGTGTGCGTTCCCCACTATTTCTTTTAGTTTAATTCCGTTCGTTAGGGTCGGAGCCGAGGTGAAGACCACCCTGTGGCCACACAGTAGCAGCAAAGAATAATGGAATCTCCTGAACATGATAGAGGATAGCCTGATCTTATCATGATACGCGGAATAATCGCTTTTTGGTGCAATAATTATGGAATATTACTGACATAAATGAACCGATATATATATATATATATATATATATATATATATATATATATATATATATATATATATCAGCAACAATTTGATTCCACTGAATATATCTCCAGATCTGAATGTGCATAAAGGTAATCTCACACATCGGAAAAGAAATCGTTCGTAAAGTTATTTGGTAAGAAGGGAAATAGTTCGCACTGCTGGGGAAAATATGTGAAGAGCGGGGAAAAACAGCCATGAAGACAATTAGAATTTATTTGTAAAAAAAAAAGAAGAAAAAAGAGGGGAAATATTCGAATAAAGACTAAAATGGTTGCAAGTAAAAATTGTTACTCATCCTAAAAGACAGAGAGAGCAAATAAATAGCTCTTTCTGCTTGCACAGAGGTGGTTGATGTAATTTAATATAGACCGCTTCAAGTAAACGTAAAAGTCCAGCGTTCCGGGCTCTTGTTAAAACAGTGAACGAATCGTTCACGTATGTTGCGGCACAATTATCCATCAGGTTTTGGCCAAATGCCGAGTCATGCACAGACTGGGTATCTAGCAAACTAAAATTAGATGAACCCTGTCTTATACTAGGAAGTAAGTGTTGATCATTCCGGGTGTTCAGTTGCTGATTGGTTCTTCCTACATATTCATAATTGTATTGATATTTACATTTGTAGACAATGGAACTATTTTGATGGTAAGACAAATCATCTTTGACAAAAGAGGGGAAAAACGGATGGGTCCCCCAAGAAAACACGCAAGGTAGCCACCGAAAAACCTGGTGTCACGCAAGCTGTCAGTGCATGACATTTCCTTTCCCTGCCAAGGCAATTTTAAATACACGGGACACAAAAAGGTCCCAAAACTACCGGTGCTTTTAAACAATTAATTTTCGGTTCAACCTTGCTTTTGATGATATTCCCAGAATATCCGTTGTCAGAGAAAATATCATAAATGTTATCTATTTCTTGATCAGATTAACAAGGAGAACATATCAGCAAAGGGTAGAAATGATAGAGATCAAGACTATCTTATTGGTCTTTAGTAAGAAGGAATTTCAATTGGTGTTATGCCCTTTGAACGTATGTTTCCGCAAAAGACTCATGATGAACGACCTTTTATCCGGTTCATCCACTATGCCCACAAAAAGGCAACGTACGACCACCTATGCACCTACATAATGGTTTCTTTTCCCTCATACTTACATGTTTTCTTCTGCAGTGCGAAGTGTTTCCATTTTGCCGACCGTTTCTTCTTCTTTATACCGTAACAATCTATATTTAAAATATGAGATATTTATTGGCTAAAGTGCCGAAAAGAAGGATATATAATATGTAAAAACAAAATTAGGCAGTCAAGTCAACACCCAGCGGCGACAATCTGTTTCATGCTTAAAAGGAATTGTCATAGTTTGTTATATATATATATATATATATATATATGTGTGTGTGTGTGTGTGTGTGTGTGTGTGTGTGTGGTCTGTTTTTTTTCAATAAATACACTTTATTTAAGTATATTATCCGTTTTCCTAAATACTTAAATAAATTGTACCTCTTAAAATAACTAATAATCAGAAAAATACATTAATTGTCGGACTATCCATTTCATATATATATATATATATATATATATATATATATATATATATATATATAGATAGAGAGAGAGAGAGAGAGAGAGGGAGAGAGAGATAGATAGATAGTTATATAGATAGATATAGTTTCATTAAATATTAGTGAATGCTACAATTTTAGGGCAATCTGTCTTTTTTCAACTATTAATATTGTGTTTAGTGTGAGTAGCTAGTTTCGGCTGTCATTATCCTCTTACAGATGCCCAAAGTAATTCACTAAACTTAATTCGTTTCTGGCTTAAATTATTTCAGCTTAAATCGTCCCTAATATTTGTACTGTGTTAGTTTCCCAAGCACAATTCCAAGTTTGAATCTACATCTGAAATTTTGTCTCAGTTTTCATTTTATCCGATCAAAACTTCGTAACGTATAAAGTTCGACGTTTTTAATAAATAGAACTAATTTTATTAAAAATCTGAATGATTCACACATCTATTGTAGTGGTGGCTCTTTGAACTTCTTGAACCGACGTTTAATCCGATGGCCTTTTAGACAATATTTGCCAGACGCATCATGAAAGTGATGATAACTACTGAAAAATCGATTTTACAAGTAGATAGTATTTTAAATTCCATTCTCATAAATAAGGTTTTGAACATATTTTTGTCACATTTTTATCATGAATTCATAATTAAGGTTTTATAAATCTTCAGTTGTAATTTTACATTTCTGTATTAGCGTATTAGTATGTGTTTGTGTGAAGTGTGGCAAATTGGTAGACAAGAAAGAAGATGAATGACTGCGAGAGACTGTTTGATGTAACGATTTGACGGCGCTATATAAATGGATAAATGGGGAAGGCAAGAGAGGGAGATAGACAGACAGAGTGACAGAGAGAGAGAGAGAGAGAGCTAGAGTGTGAGTGTGAGTGTGTGTGTTATTCATACACTAGCGCATATATGTATGTACATAAGACATTTTTAAAAAAGCAAGAGATTTTGACGCAGAATTACACAACCATGTCTTTATGTGGAATAACTTACTGTGTACAATTTACCCATGAAAATTACCTGAATACGTTGACTTGACACACGGGGTCGGGAATTCACTATAAAATTAAGTTTCATACTTTTTTTTCTACTCAGGTTTAATATTCACTCGATGAGACTTTCTGAAACCTAAATTTAGAAGAGATTATCATTAGATGATTAATTTTTCTTAGACACGTAATTATACATAGAATAAGTTTTGTTTAAAATTTTAATGAGGCAGAAGAGAATTGTTGTCAGGGTGGGGAGAGCGGAATTTGAGTCGTGTTGCTCATGTGAGTATAAATTAACACACTGAAATCTGTTTACATCATTTTCACAAGCGGGGATCCTGAGTTTCACCCTGGGGCAGCCCCCACCACTAGTGACGAGTCTGAAAATTCAATTAGTATTATTCTGTGCGTCCGTTTAATAAGTAAAATTAAATATATAGGCCTGGACTTTCTTACCGTTATATAACAAAAGACAGTTACACTTCTTTTAACAGTAAATTGAATATAGTATAACACATTAAATGTCACATGAGAATACTTGATGAGAGCTTTATAGCATATTTTACTCCGTTCAGAATCACAAGAACGACAACTCTGACATCAAATGAATGTAGAAAATTGTTTCCTTACTGAAAATCAATAAACCATGAGCAAAATAAATATTTTATCTATATTGACAAATAATATGAAATTTTACCTCCCAAATAGATTAAGTAGACATAGGTGGCACCACTATTAACAAGTTTTCTGTCATTATTACTGCATTTTTGTGTTTTTTCAGTCATCCCCAGTTTGTCAAATAAAATATTTTCTAATTTTAGAGCTGGCTGTATGGGTGTTTTTTTTTTCTTTTGTTTTATATCATATTTTTTTGAAATTGGTACACTGGCGCTTTGTTCACGAATCTTTGCTGTTAGATCTTCAAATATTTAATAAATAAAATATACATAATGAATTATACTGCTGAGAATCATCCAAGTAAAGATCATTCGAACAAATTCTAAAAACATTCCTGTTAGCAGTCTGAGACAAAGTGTCTCGTGGGAAAATAACTCCGTTCCTGAGCAAATATTTATCAACTGTATCTGTTTAAAAATACAGGGAAAATTGTTCCACTGAAAGATATCATAGGCAGCACATCATAAACGAATATCTTGAATTTTTCGTAAGAAATAAAATTCTCATATGTATTCAGCTTTTATATTTGCATGTGTTAGTTTGGGAAAGATTAATTTTCTTTATGTCGATGTTTTCTTTTTTCTTTTGATAAGTCGCGACCTTTGCCATTGAACTTTTTTCCGTGAAAACAAAAAAGTGTACTGAATAGAAGTATGAACACAGATTTAAGATATAATAATAATGGTCAGGTAAACACAGCAATGCGTTTTAAGATAGAGTAAAAAATAAATCAATACAAAGACTAAAAACAAACAGTAACAGTTTAGATAATTCGAAGGAGACGCGATAAATATTTTTGAGATAATTAAATAAGTAAATATTAAATAGATGGATACAAATGTAAATGATAAAATTATATGAATCTTGCTGGTGTTGTGAAAAGTACGTTGACTTGTGTATGTTGTGTACGTTGACTGTACAGAAATGCATAATGTGTATATGCGAGTATATACAAACACACAGAAACGTCTATGTAATCTATGCATGTATATGCGAAAGAAGATGTATGCGTAACCTAAACGGTTATCGAAAATTGGAAATGATGTCACTGGTTCAAACTCCAACCGAGGCTCGTGAATTCGCTTTCACAAAAATAACCGTGTAGATGTTTCAATCAACCTTTATCTGACACATAGTGGTTAATAGCAGGGTTGACTGAGTTTTCTATATATATATATATATATATATATATATATATATATATATATATATATATATATATATATATATATATATATATAATGGATAGGATATTGGATTGAGGAATCGGAGAGCCGAGTTCGAATTCAGTCGAATCCATTACATTCACTTACGATGCTAATAACCTTGGGAAAGGTGTGAATCCTCTTTATCTCCTTCCAGCTGTGGGTAAATAGCAGGGCAGACTGGGTTCTATAGCTTTGGATGGCAACTAGTGTAGGAGAAGGACAACTCTGAATTCAAAAACCTGTCTAGGGTCGTTTGAGGACCATGTAGCAGAAAGTGCACCAAGTCTCTATATTCCGCCCTTCAAATAGTGTGGATGGATCTGCACAAAACTTTTCCCACTATAATCAAATCTCATGTGCTGGTGTCGGGCTGTCAGTTTCCTTGCAACTGATCTGCTTAACCCTCATACTTGAATTCGACGGGAGCGTCGAGTGTATATTCATATATATATATATATATATATATATATATATATATATATATATATATACACACACTCACACACACACACACACACACATATATATGTATAATTATTTATTTAAAATATGAATTTTTTGCTACTTTTTAAAAAATCAAAACAAAATTACTCAAGAACATCTGATTGTTTACCTAACGAGTTCTTTCCTATTTTCTTTATATATTCACACATGCGCACACACACACACACATATATATATATATATATATATATAGAGAGAGAGAGAGAGAGAGAAGAGAGACAGACAGACAGACAGACAGAACGACAGAGAGAGAGAGAGACAGGTTGGAAATCAAATATCTTACCTTCAATGAAAATACAGAGTCGTTGGGAAATCTTAACGTAGGGGTACCACATGTACTCAGCTGTAGCATTTGTTGTTTGTTTCGACCAAAATAACCTGACGGAACCATCCTGTTTCTGGTTGGTTTTGAATTCATAATTTTTCTTCCCTTAGACTGGTTGCCAATTGCAGGCAAGGAAGAACAATTTGCACAACTATTTCAACAATAGCTGGAGGAAGATTAATTCAGGTCTTTAACAATAGTATTAGTGGGAAGTGAATTAAACGGAATCTGGCGGGAAAGAGACTCAGAATACAGAACTTACTTCCCCTGCCGGTAACTGTTACACTAGCCACGTTTCCAAGCAGCTATTTATTGATACGCAAATTCACATCGCAACTATATCAGGATGTTGATGCTTAGTATTATATAGCGTGCATATCTATCTATCTATCTATCTATCTATCTATATATATATATATATATATATATATATATATATATATATATATAATTACATCGGTATACAAATATTCTTCTCTTCAGATCAAAAGTGTTTTTAATAAATGATTTCAATTTATCCAGACGAAAAGAAAAGTGAGAGAAAAAAAAGAAGAAAGAAGAAAAGGCAAAAAAATAATATTAAAAGAGGAAGAAAGAAAGACAGAATTTCAATAAAAGTTTCTAAAAAAAAATGGGAGAGAGAAAGAGAAAGAGGGAAGAGAAGTCAGGCAAAGAAGGGAGAGTCTGAGAAAGGAAGGGAAAGATAAGAAAGGAAATAAGGAAGAAATAAACATGAACCACCATCTTTAATTCTTCCATTTCTTTATTCTTTCTATTCTCCCTTTTCCTCTTGCCTGGATAACTTGACTACATTTATTTACAAAGAAGCACTTCGGTCTGAAGAGATGTATATTTGTATACTCGTGAAATATATTAAAATAGAATTAATTTTTAAGGATGATCTGTACTCAGTAATGTATTGGTGTTTTACTTACACTGAGCAGTCTGTGGATTAATGTCTTCTCTGGAATTATCCCTACTGATTATCAATTGATATTATATATCACAATCTCACATCAATCCAACTAAATATGTTAGCTCTGTCACTGATAAATACCGCGCATAAATAATATATAAATAATATATATATATATATATATATATATATATATATATATATATATATATATATATATATGTATGTATAATGGACTCTCTCCCGTCGGTTTCGACGTATAAGGATCTGACAGCTTATTGATTCAGTTATGAAAGTTTTGATAAATATATATATATATATATATATATATATATATATATATATATATATATATATACACATGCACATTTCATATCTATATTCACACGCACAAAATATATATATATATATATATATATATATATATATATATATCTGCAACTCGATTTCGAGCAAAAGTGATCGTGCGCACACACACACATATATGTATGTTTGTGTGTGAATGTATATATATATATATATATATATATATATATATGCGTGTGTGTGAAATTTGTATGTATATTAGTATATATGTATATATATATATATATATATATGCAATTTTTATATTAATTATTTTGCTCTACTTAGTGTATTGAGCACTTTACGTTTAATCCTTTACTCGTTTTTTTGTTTTTTTTGTTTTTTTTTTTTTTTTTTTCTTTTAGACCTGGAACTCAAGCACTTGACGAGAGGATTCGTACAATGTTATGTTCTTGGTCCCTTCTTTTTATTTCGATTTTTCCTCGGACATCAATTTGTTATATTACAAGATGAGCCAACCGTTTTTTCAAAACGTGTATTACCATTCATATATATATATATATATATATATATATATATATATATATATATATATATATATCCCGTTTATCTCGCGAAATAACGGTAGAGGTATTTTGCTCAAAATTCTGTCCTTTGCTGTTAAGTATCAAGACAACTGCGCTGCTCAACTACTACGTGTACCCCCTCTCTATCGTACCAATAATATCCAAAAGAGAGACAGACATAGAGAAAGACAGACAGACAGACAAACAGATGAACTGTCAGCGTGCACCTGACCTAATTTTTTCGTTTATATTTCTTTGGCCATTTAGTGTATTAAAATTTCGTGTCATTCATTTAATTGCAACTTTAAATTAATTATATTTTTATTTATTTTTCGATCTGACGTACGAAGGAGTTAACACACACACTCACACACAAGGCAACATACACAGCACACACCAAACACACATACATATATTTAGAAAGATATACATTATATATATTAAGTATATTATATATATATGTGTGTGTGTGTGTGTTCGTGTGTCTGTGTCGTGTATGTTCGATCTTAAATGTCTGTGTGTTTTCCCAAGTAATTGGAAAATAATGGTGAATATAATATCCGCTTGATTTCCTTTTGATTCATTCAATTAATTGACCAACGAGAAAGAATTCTCTTTTATCAATTGCCAAAGTTGTTTACACCTTTCATGTAGCCCAGAGATCATCAATTTGAAGTAGAAAGAGAACAGTACTTGGCCCCCGATTTCCTTCGCCTAAACTGACTATAGCGATTGATAGGTTACCAATAGTCACGGTAATCATTCCACATCAAATTATTTTGCCAGTCAGTCATCGTGAAAGACACTTGATCCGAGACAGAAAGTAGGGAGATGTGGATTTATCCCTTTCGAAATTCTTGAGCAGTGAGTAAAAGTTTCTGCAGAATTTGAACTCACTTCGCTGATAAGTTTAGTTTGAAATATGCGTATGTCTTATGCAGATTCATAAAATTTACAATTTGGTTATCTACAAAAACTGAGAAGAATCCGTTCATTCATCTACAAGAGGGGGTGACACTTCGACGAGATGTAATGGTTAAAAAGCTTTGGTTCGCTAGATCAGTAACGACTGAATAGTGATTTGGATATTCATCTGTGGCCTTGTGCCAATTCTAAGATAAGATTAGAAAATCAACATTCATCTAGAAGAGGGAGAAAAAAATTGGAGAGATAGGTGCAGAGGGAGATTTAGATGATGAGGAAGGGTTGGGGTGAAAGGTGAGAAATTGAGTGTGAGAGAATGAATATAGGCTGAAAGAGGGGGAGTGTGAAAGAGGGGGGTCGTGAGAGAGATCATGCTGGAGAGGGAGAAAATAAACAGTCAACACTTTCCCTTGATGAGATTTACTCATTAATGCCAAGGTGCAACTTCTCCAGCATTATATAAACTGTGAAATTAATGCACTTTTACGACAATCATTATACTCTTTTTTTTCAAGGTGGAAATGCCACTAGGACGCAAGGGGTTACAGTGATTGAGAATAAGAGTAAATAGGGGTGTTTGAGGAAAGGATATATAGAAGGACGTGGATCAGGATTAAGGCATCCGATGTCGATCTACATTACATTTGAATATTTGAAGAGTATACCTATGAAGGAAGCAAGTATGAGGAAAGGAGTTCCACTTTCGGCAATTACGAGAGAAGAAGCTGTTGGAGTAGAAGTGGCTGTTACATTTAACTGTTTCGACCGATTGTAGGACCGAGATGCCAACCTAGTTGTACGCTTAAATTTATTAAGTTGTGTTATGTAGTTCTTCAGAACAGTTGCCATGAAAATATTTGTAAAAAAGACCAATGGAAGCCATATCACGTTTGTGAGAAAGTGACTGTAGTTGAGATGCCAGATCACATCACAGATGCCTATCACATTGCATATCCGTCTCTGGATTTTGTCGAACCTCAAGATTAACAGCGAGGGCAACAGACTATATATGGCAACAGTCTTCGATGAAAGGACAAATGATAGATTTGTAATTGTGAAGGATCGACTCAGGCGAGAAAAACCTTTCGGTCCCACACAGAGAACCAACTTTCCTTGCGGTAGATGAAGCTGCAGATTCAATGTAGTTTTTCCACTTCAGCTCAGTGGAAATTATGAGACCAAGAAGGTGCAAAGATACGATCAGTTGGAGTTAGGCATCGCTTATCTATATTCCTTTTCAGTCTTGTGTATTATTAGTTTATAATCCAATCATTATATATTATGTCATGTGTACTTAGCGTAGATCTTGTCTGGGCAGATATTGAAATAGGCCGATCGAGTTCATTCTACACCGTTGCGTTCGCTTTCGCCCACATAACTTATTATATTAATCCGTCATTACCCAACTCAGTAAGATGACTCTTTAGCTTTTGATGTCAGTGGTCGGCAACCTACGTTACGCGTGCCATAAAATGATATCACAAAGTCCGAACCAATAACTACTACAGCGCAAAGAAGATATTCAGCTGTTTCAATTTTATTATATACTAAAGTATATATATATATATATATATATATATATATATATATATATATATATATATACTATACATTACTATATACAATATATTGTAGAACAGGAATATTGACCTTGACTTAAATGAAAATACATATGCTTTTGGCCCACTGAATGATTTTAAAACCGCAGGTTGGCACATAGCAAATGTTTGCCAACCCATGGTCTATGAGATGGACAACTCTAATTTCAAAACAGTTTGGACGTAGAGCTGGCAACTCCATCCAGTAAAACCATACCCCAGAGAACCGAAAGAGTTAATATACACGTATTATTAAATATATATATATATATATATATATATATATATATATATATATATATATATATAATTCAGCCCTTTAGAAATGCAGGAATCCGCCTTGACTTCGCTCCAAACAGATAAATCTAGTATTTTTTTTAATTCTTAAAATTATTGTTTTACTGAAAACAACAATTCGGACAGTTTTACGCACATAAATGCCTTTTCCAGGAATGATATATAGAGTGCCTCTTCAACTTTTCTTCCAAGATCATGATCTTGAAGTCGTTATTATCTCAAACAACTTCCAGTTCTTGGGTGAACATTTGGTAGACTTGTTTCTTCTCTCAAAAGGTGAAAGGGCAACTACTCGCCTGAAACACTTGGCACTATTGTTTAAAGTAAATATAGAATGAAATTCATGCAGATTTTTTTTAAAGAACTGGTATGTACTTATCCAAAACTAAAGGAATTTTTATTGTAATTTCACGAATTAGAATTCTTATTGGGTAAAAGAATTCCTTTCAAAACCTACTTTTATGTACTTTCTCTCTCTAGATATATATGGCTTTCTCTTTGTATGGCGCTGCACTCTTCATATCAGATTAGTTTATGGCATGTAACATCTGTTGTACAGTTCTCTCCCTTCCTCTGCTTCTATTCCACTTGTGCGTCACGTCTCTATTTTGCTTTTGTTTTCTTTTTTATTTTTATTCAGTCAAGAGGTTTTTTGTTTTGTTTTTTAGTTTATCTCTCTTACTGTATTTCTTTTATATATTTTGCTTCTTTCTTAGTCTCTTTTCTTTTTCTTAATATTTTATTTTATTTTTTTTTCCTTCTTAAATTTTGTTTCTGCGAATTTTCTTTTAGTTTTCTTTACACATGAAGATCTGCTTAGAAGTTCTTAACGCGACGAAGAAGAGATTTCAAAATGCAGTCTGATGTATAGTTCTCGAACCGATCGACTTCCTCAAATTTTGTGTCAGGTTTTGGGATGTGGATGTGGCGATTGTACTTTTGTTCGCGAGCCATTCGTTTCGTCACACCCCCCTACACTCATACATACTCACACTTAATTAGTTTAACACGAAACACCGAGAGACACTCAAACACCGAAGTTAAGCAACCTCGACCCTGGTCAGTATGTACAAGGAGACCGCTTGGGAATATCAGGTTCTCTCAGTTGGGTTATGGTCTGGTGTAATGGATAAGGGCTCACATTGGGAAGTAGGAGAGCCGCGTTCCATTTCCAATCGCGTTCGTTGTATTTACTTACACGCAAATACCCTTGATGAACCCACCTATTCAACCCTCAGCTAAGGGTTAATTAGTTGATCATGTTTCAGTAAAAGTAATTATTATCCCCGAAATATTCTTGCAATCGGAGAATATTTTTAAGCCAAAACATCGATAGGAATCGAAAGAAACGTAAGAGACCAATAAAACGTTGGCATAACAGAGAAAATACATACAATTCCGACTGGAAAAAATAATCATACGATACAAGCCCTAAGTGTCACTCAAGGTAGAGGTTTGCTGAATGTGTATTGTATATATATATATATATATATATATATATATATATATATATATATATATATATATATATAACCAAATGAGAAAAACAAAACTTGAAATATTCAAGTTTTACGTGTGAATTCAACATGATTTATTATAATTTCTTATATAAAAATAATAATACATACATACACACACAGGCACAAATGCACGCACACACACATACACACACATATAAGTAAAAATTACTCATATGTTACTGATTTCCTCAACTAAAAGTTTCATGTGTTTAAGATATACCCATTCCCTCAAGGAACTGAATATTCTGCCAAAGTTACTGCCTGACGATAGTAAAACAACAGCCTCAGCATCTAAGTGTCTACATAAAAAAGTCACGAAAAGTAGTAACATATAAGTATTGTTTTACTTATATATTATATTGTATCTGCTTCGAATATTTTCAGATTTCATTTTGAGCTCTATATATATATCTCTGCTTTACTCATAATACATACATACATACACACACACACACACACACATATATATATATATATATATATATATATATATATATATATATATATATATATATATATACATGTCTCTGCTTTACTCATAATACATACATACACATATATATAAGATGTCTGATTTACTCGTAATACATGCATACACACACTAATATATATATATATATATATATATATATATATATATATATATATATATATATATATATATATGTGTGTGTGTGTGTGTGTGTCTGCTTTATCTGCTTAATACATACATACACATTGTACATCGCTACACAAAACCTTTCATGCTTCGGAACTATAATGTTCCTTCATCGGATGATAATATATAACTTGATGAAAATGATTTATTTGTGAAAGTATAACACAAATCATTACCTGATTTGAAAGTTAAAAATGATGTGGGGGCAAACCCTAATTTCAAAATGAAAAAACATACTTTTGGGCAAATAAGGATTAACCAATTGAACGACAGATCTAAGCTAATAGGGAAAATGAAAAATAAGGTCAGAGGGTGTAAGTTGGTGGGTTATTAACGCATGTCGAGATAAATTCACACTTTAGACACGTCCAAGGTGAAGTAGACAGAGTTATATTTAGCAAAAAAGTTATAATCCGTCTACCCTTTCTCTTTATTTGCATATATATATATATATATATATATATATATATATATATATATATATATATATATATATATGAAGAGAAAGAACAGGCACATTAAAATTTCCCAATTCTTTAGCATTTACTTTTTCTTTTATTTTTTTAAGTGCTCGATACAACGGAGAGCAAATTATTTTAATAATAATTTTATTTAAGAAACATATTTTACATAGTTACATAAAAATGTATTTGTTTCGGAACGTAAAAATCCTGCTACAAATGTTATTATCGTCACCACTATTATCATTACAACCACATCACAATTACCATTGCCGTATTAGTCCACAATTATCACTACCATATCAGCGGCTATTTGTATTTACTTCTCCCTCCCCCAGCAAAATTAATACCACCGCATAAATACTAATAAGTATTACAACGTCTACCATTGGACATATGTGCAATCGCCAAAAAATAAGCAAATAACCGGCTTTAAAATAATAAAAAAATAGCCTTGAGAAATTAAAAATAATAGCATTTTTTACCTATCGTATACTTACAGAGACGCCTTCATATGTATCTGCGTGCGTGCGAGTAAATATTATTCAGCGAAAAAAATAGAAAAAAGGTCTGCGTGTTGACAGCGCAACAGTCAAGGAAATATTTGCTACACAGTCCAACATTGAATACAGCGACCAAATGCGTACGTGTATGTGCAACGACACATATATGAGCATATATGCCCAATCCCACACTGTTCACATATAGTTATATTTGTGTGAGCTCCGGTGAGTGAGCGCGCGCGTGTGTGTGTGTGTGTGTGTGTGTGTGTGTGTGTGTGTGTGTTTGTGTGTCTGCTTACCTCGATGAGTGTAAGTGCGTGTATGTATGTTTGCGTAGGTATGAGTGGCGTTCCGACGAAACTTTTTCTTCACACTTTCATAAAAACACCGATATACGCAACCATATATAAATCCAAAATTTAAAAATTAATCAGTTTATCTGACGATCCCCAAATAGCGTGAAACACAGAGTCATAAACTCACATCAATCCATATATATATATATATATATATATATATATATATATATATATATATATATTAAGCCTTTCACCGAAAGCAAGGTGGAAAGTCACTAGCACGCAAGGGGTTGCAGAGAGTTGGAGCGAGAGTAAATAGGGTGATAGAGGAAGGATGAAGAGAAGGATCGGGGATACATCAGGGCATCTGGAGACGTCGATTGACATTACATTTGAATAGTTGGAGATTATAGCTATCAGGGAAACAAGAAATGGGGAGGGAGTTCCACAGGCGAGAAGTGCGAGAAATGAATCTATTGGAGTAGAAGAGACGGCTACATTTAACAGTTTCGACAGTGAAAGGGTGAGAGCCTAGTAGAACGCTTAAATTCATGAAGTCTAGGAATCAGCGAAAGCAGCTCATCGGAGCAGTTACCGTGAAAGTATTTGCAAAAAAGACAGAGGGAGGCAACGTCACATCTGTGAGAGACCGACTGCAGACAAGATGCCAGATCAGGGCCAATTACATTGCATATCCGTCTCTGGATTTTATGAAGGACCTTGAAACAAACAAAAGGTGCTCCAGACCATATATGGCAGCAATTCTCCATGCAAGGGCGAATGGTTGATTTGTAGATTTGAATGATCGACTCCGGCGACAAAAGTTTCCTGGAGCGGCAGATGGAGCCAACTTTCTTTGGGTTGACGAAGCTATTAACTCAATGTATTTATTCCACCTCAGGTCAGCAGTCAATGTGAGACCGAGCAGTCGCAAAGAGGTGCTCTTGTGGGGTTGAGCGTCAGATATTCTAATGGGGGCAGGGATAGTTTTCTGTGGTGAGTAATAGAAAGCAGTTTTGTTTTTTGAGGCATTAAAGTTAATCTCTGCCCCATTCCACAACCGATTGGATGTCCTTTTCAAGACAAACGGCCAGGTTAATTTTGTTTTTTGAGGCAGGAGTACACACACACACACACACACACACACACACACACACACACACACACACACACACATTTATATATATATATATATATATATATATATATATATATATATATAAACAGAGACACATCCCTCACCAGGTCTAATAAAACTGTCAAACTGACTAGAGAATTCAGAATAACATGTATCTATCAGCTCTTATCTCAAAATAACAACTTAAAAGAGACTGTTTGACCAACACAAAGAATGTTAAAAGATTCATGTGAAAAAGATAAAAAAAATAAAAAACAAATGAAAACTGCAGACAAAAGTTCATTTTCTCCATCAAGACATTCATTTCTGTAGTTTACTGCTACCAGCAAGCAGAAATAATTCTCCTCCCGATGATGGCCATTTCGGTCGAAACTAGTCGAGGAATCTAAATGGAATAATAATAAAAAAACCGAAAGAATATTAATCTACAACCCAGTGTGTCTAAAGATTTTAATTTTTTATTTTCTTATTGTTCAATATATATATATATATATATATATATATATATATATATATATATATAATTTCAGACGTAAAATACAATAATTATGCTGAATGGGGAATAAAACATGGCAATATTAAAGTTAAAAAAAAAATCAAGGAATTAAATAAATATTATATTTACCATTATATATTATTACAATAAAGGATATATAATTGTAATAAATATATATTTATGAAAAATTCTATTAACTATAGTTTAAAGTAATCATTATACAATGCCTAAAAATTACAGTTAGTTCATTACGCTGATTTAGGAGGTCATTATTTTTAGGAAACTTAATAACATGCAGCTTTTCCTGTAGACACAGGGGATATGGGTCTTTTAAGTAATTACAAATTCTCTTTTTTTTAATATTTTCTATTTTACTGTGGGGTTTTTGTTAATTTCTTTTAAATACCAAAAATATTTAGAGAGGGATGTTCAGTTACGATATTGTTTTTAAAGGAATAAATATTTTGATACTACCTTTGTGTAAACGTCTATATCCCCACATAGAAACACGTACAAATATGTACAATTTTATTTTCGGATTTTTCATCCAACATTAATTCTTATTAAAATAGACATTATTTTTAATGGGAGCACATATTTGGTCTACTTTCATTGTTTTTGTTTACTTTTCTTATACAGTGAAATTAATAACTAGCCTGCCTAGATGGTGACGGTTTTGTAAATTGAGCCTTCCATCAGGGATCCAATCCATATCCAATTTTTAACTGTTAGAAATAATGTCTATATTTGTAATAATAATAATAATAATAACAACAACAACATGGAATAAACAATGCCCTGTTCATTATTGCAAATATGATTGAAAGTAAAATTTGCATCTATATTCCGCAGTCATTTCAATGATTTCCATGGCCATTTAATTAAACGCATTAATGTCTAAGGGAAAGTACGACATTTTCATATTCATATCCAAAATCTTGAAATCCACAGTTTGTTATTTATATCTGGTTTACTTGATTACAATTTAACAAAGACAATCAGAAGAAAGAACTTATAACCTTCCTGGTTCAATTAACTTATGTCATGCAGATATCTTCTCTTAATTCCAAAACAAATCTATATATTATTTAAACATTTACAGAATGATTTTAATATAATAGGAACAATTTTAGAAAAATGCATTTTTAGTATCTGTATATATTTCTGAGATGAGGTATTATGTACACTATTTACATTATTCGGACTATTGTCCTCATCTTTTTCGCCATGTTTATCACAACGTTTCGTGGAACTAGAACAGTCTAACCCAGTGAGCGAAATAAAGGTTTCAGTTCGACATTCCAACCATCTGAAGAAGGCCGGACAGTACAACGGCGGAAACGTTGTGATAAACATGTCGACAAAGATGAGGACAATAATCAGAATAATGTAAATAGTGTAAAGACATTTTTGTCCAATTGACGGTTTTCTGTAAATGATAGATTGCAACGCGTCAAAATAAGGGTGACAATGTAAAGTTGTACGTAAGTAAATCAGCAGTGGTACATAGTCAAACGGAGAGGAAATGGGACAAACATTAGTTGAGACTTGGATTAAATGATATGGGTTTTTTGTATTTTCATTTTTATTGGATTGACTGAAGTCTATAATGAATGTTTTGTTAAGGTTAGCAAGCGTATATCGCATTGAGAGCGAGGGTTTGGTAATAGTGCTTACAGTGTCATATTGTTTATCGATTTTAGACTCAAACTTCATACTGAAAAAAAGCTTGAGATAGAAAATAAAAGAAAGTTGACATGCATACAGATATTAACATCACCTAATACATGTTGTTTTTGTTCTCTTTATACCGAAGAGATTATTATATGCAGAGAAAATATATTCCGAAATGTTTATATATCATTTTCAGATATATATTTAGATACACACACACACACACACACACACACACACGGACACACACATATGTATATATAAATATATATATATATATATATATATATATATATATATATATATATATATATATATATAAACATATATAAATTAAAAACAGACCAATTTAAGGTTCCATGTAATAAATTATTTCACGGGCTGTGGTGAAATAATTTATTACATAACCTACTAAAGTGATCTGTTTTTTTTAAATTATTATCTCTGGATTTACATTGAGCTCTCTGGATTTTATCCTCCTTAGGTTTACCCATACGGATTACCTAGTTTTTCATAAACTATATATATATATATATATATACAAACACACATTTTTATATGTGTATGTGTATATTTGTGTGTGCGTGCGTGTGTGGGAGTGTGTCTCTGTGTTTGTGTGTATGGCTGTATGAATACGCACATCAATTGATCCATAGCCTACTAAAACCATTTAATTTACTAAACTGATTTCCAAAACAATCTCCTTCATAATTAAAGCAATTAAAATTTCTGCATTAAACACATGAATAAAAAAAATACATAAAAAATATAAAATCAAATTTTATAGGCTACGAACAAATTGATCAAACCCTGTACTCGTGTGTGTGGTCTGGTGTGGTGTGTGTGTATGTATGTGTGTGTGCATGCATGTATATATGTATATCTGCGCATAGAATTATGCCTACTTTTCACATTTAATGAACATGTATTGTTATGTGTATAAATGTGTATTTTTTTATATTTGCACGCAAATTCAGTCGCGCAACACACGTCTGCATAATTATGCACAATTGCACGCTTGTACGCGCAAATACACTCAAACACTTACTCACACACCAATACACACACGCACGCACACACACACACACACACACACACACACACATATATATATATATATATATATGCGAGTGTATGCCGAAAAAGAACACTTGTTCTTATTCATTTACAAGAACCAAATGATAATGATAATATTATCCGTTTCCTTATGAGGAAACATTTTTGACACATTCAGGCAGAAAACAGTGCTTCTTTTGATTGAAATTTATAAATTCTTTCATACAAAACATTTTCCCGGTTTCTGATGTTTACTAACTCTTATCGCACTTTTCAGAACTGATGAAGGCTTCTATCCGAAACTTTTGTTTGAAATATTCTGAAACATCAGTAACTTTATTAAGCCATTATTTTCACTTGAAATTACATTTTAGCTGTTGATCTTTTTCAACGTCCTGAAGTCATGTGGTATCTCTTATTTAGTACAGCACACAAAAGGCTAAAAATGTTTGAGGATTGCAAATAATGCACAACATAATTTCTTTCCTTCTCCATTTTAAGAAGTCAAGTTTAACGGACTTGTATAAGGTTCTTGATTGCCCTCTTAGAAATGTGCGATGTAGAGGCTTTCACATCTTCATCATTGGACAACGATTGAATTCTTAATACTCGCTTACAGCGGCCCTTAAAAAAATATATCAACTTGGTTTGCTGAGGAAACCAGAAACACTGAGCATCAACCAACACTTTATTTCTTCATGGGGTTTGCCTGTCAGTTTTCTAGGAACCAACTTAAGGCAGACTTACGTGTCGCCATGATATTATACTAATCAACAGGTACCAAGATGGCGCACGTGAATGCTTTCAAAGATTTTTACTATAGTGATTTTATGTCAGCTATAATGACACTAGCAGACTGTATTTTCATTTGCAAAAGAAGCTGAATTGGTACCACGTAGCCTGTCATGAATGCGATCGTTTACTTTCTCTCTAAGATTATCGTTGTTTGTAATGAACTTACCAAACATGCATCTTTAAATATTTAGTAATTTCTGGTGAATATATGCAGCACATTATACTTTCAAAACAACAAATTTACCAGTAAAAGATTGGAATGGAATTCATAGATTTTTGAGTCAATTTATTGTCTATGGTTCCGAGAAAACCTTAAGAACACTAATAACTTTAAATTTAAAACATTATTTTTTTTACCGAAACCCGTCTATCTATCTATCTATCTATATATATATATATATATATATATATATATATATATATATATATATATATATATATATATATTTAAATTTAAAAAACAGACCACTTTAAGGTACCATTATAATAATTTATTTCACCAGAGTCCTTTTAAAGGACGCCGGAGCATCAGATAACACTTCCAAAAAAAAATGAAATGAAACGAAAATAAAATTAAAATTGATGGGTAGTGTAAGTTTTTGTAATTTAACAGAGAGTGTAAGAGGGATAGTTAAAGAGACATGGTAGAGTATAGGGAGGGATTAATTTCATATCTCTCTCAAGTATATTTATATTGCGGGAAGAGGAGTGACCAGAACTTGACCTATTTAGATGGTTAACTAATTTATTATAATGGTACCTTAAAGTGGTATGATTTTCTTTTAAATATTAGCTCTGGATTTACATTACATTTCATCCTCCTTGGGATTACCCATTTGGATTACCAAGTTCTTCATAACTTAAATATATATATATATATATATATATATATATATATATATATATATATATATATATATATAATTACTTTCATTTCATTATTACTGTTAATACATTTTTTGAACATAGAGTAATTCCTGTTTTCACGTCGTGATATCAAAAAAGAAAATCTCATTTTAATAATTTATCAGAAAAACAATTTTCAACTACAATTACAAATAATGTTGACATCGACACTGATCCGAACATAGCCAATCAGAATTTACCCACATATTTCATTGACAGATTTATTATAATGAGATTTATTTTGCT
>CAHIKZ030005400.1:1215000-1217500 GCA_903632075.3 Acanthosepion pharaonis
CAAAGACTATAATTTCACGTCAAACTCTGCCGAAAATATATCCACGGAGAAAAAAAAATCAATCCAGATAAGAAGAACCTGTTGTTACAAAAATTATAAAATCATATACATAAAAATACGCATTTTTTCTTCAGTCTTAATTATATACATAAATCCGAATGCATATATATTATTATATTTGTATATACATGAATATACATTTGAGCACACAAAGCACGCACACACACACACACACACACACACACATATATATATATATATATATATATGTAAATATATGTATGTATGTTAACACATACATACATATTTATATATGTATAATCGCTTGCTTGATTGATTCATTGAGGTATAGAGAAATTTTTATAAGATGTTCTTTTTGTAACAATCAAATATATATTAATGAAAGACAGAGAAAGTAGGAGAGGTTAAAGGAGGAGGAGGAAGAAGATAATTCATATATCCACATGCATACATACATACATACATACATACGTATTACGAAATGGACTAAGCCCGACAATTGTTTTAATATATTTTTTGTTTTACGTTATTTATATATACACAAATATTTAAATGCTTTGTTTATAAAAAATATAAAAAATAATAAAAAAAATAAAAAGAAAATACAGTATTATCACCATTTACCGGCCTGAACTCCCGAGAAATTTCATAGAAATCCGCATGGTACGACAAGAATCAAACATGTATCCTACATGAACCGTCATATAACCGGACATGCTATACATTCGAAGCTAAACTTGTATAGCACGCCAGGCTATATGACGGTTCCGTCTAAGATACAGGTTCTACTTCTGTCGTAGGATGCATATTTTCTATGAAATTTCACGGAAGTTCAGGCCAGTAAATGTTATTAATAATGTTCATTATAAACAGAGCATTTATTTAAATATGTTTGTATATACAAATAACGTATAACTATACAATATATTAAAATACATACATACATATATATTTATATATGTGTGTATGTGTGTGTGTTTGTGCGTGTATATATATATATATATATATATATATATATATATGTATGGATGTATATATGTATATATATATATATATATATATATATATATATATATATATATATATATATATATATATATACCATATATACATCCATATATATATCCATATATATATATATATATATATATATATATGAATGAATAAGCGTTTCACTGTTATGAAAATCAATGTTTTCAGAAAAGATCGGTATTAACCATCTAATATTTGAATATCCTCAGGGTACACTTGTGTTTATGTAAACAATACATTTAAGCTTCTATTAATTACCGTTATTTAATATATTGATAATATATCATATTGGTAGAACCAGTTAATATTATGCAACGTAATTATAAATAAATCCAAAAGATAGAAGCCACAGAATCTATTTGTCCAAGACAATATCCCGTAGATGTGAATATATTACTTGTTAACATGTGATTCTTGGCATTCTAAAAACTTAAGTAGATTTTCATTCATTGACTTTGTTAACATTTAACTGTTTTGGATATTACATTTTTTTTATAAATCAAGTTGATATTCTTGTTTATTTCTTGTATATTTCATTAATGATGAACCAGAAATATTAATTTGCACGTGCCTATTCAGATACTGGAGAAAATGTGGTGTCTTTTAAGATTTCTTTGACAAGATAAGTAATGGTATGATTTGCAGAATGTGAAAGAGTAATTTCTTACATGAAAATGCTCCTTCATCTTAAAGAGAAATACCAAAAAATCTGGCTAAATAATCAATAGAATTCAATACGTTTGTCTTATTTAATAAATTGTAAACTATGAACGGTATGCCTAAGGCTCTAGCCCAATTATTACCGCTGGTTTCTCGAATATTATGGAATAATTTCGTAAAAAATGTAACTTTTCCAACCCCCAAACCTTGACATTATAACTCTGCATCAATTGGTAACAAATTTTGTTGAGTTTCACTGAAGTTTAGTAAAAATCTAGCATTGTGATTATTATTTAAATAAATATTTGGCTTGTTTTCAAGCCATGACTCAATCTACTTTATATTTTGAATCTTTTCTCAATACAATCTTTTTTTATTATTACTGACTATCCTCTATTTTTTAGGAATTAATCATTTACTTTTTCTCAATCATATTTTCTCTGATATTCTTAATGCCAGATTTCAGGTTTATCATAACTTTCTATTATCAACGTTGATTTCTACTCAATTTCCAAAGTTCCATCTCTAAATAGTTTTGTAATATTAAAAAAAATTTAAGATTTTCAAAATTTACGAAAAATAAAATTATAAAACTCATTCTGATGTTACATCATTCTTATGTTCTATGGGATATTATGTTTTTAAATAAATTTTAATAACGATAATATAATTTATATATTTAATATATCAAGAATAATACTTTATAAAGAATAAAGGAGAAAATCTCAGGTTACCGTTTTTTTTTCAATTAAATTATGGCAAATGTATTTACCAAGGCATAACATCT
>CAHIKZ030005400.1:1220000-1317500 GCA_903632075.3 Acanthosepion pharaonis
TATTATTATTATTATTATTATTATTATTATTATTTTGCCTTAAAGTGTACTATATTTGGAGCGTTTACCTTGCAACGTCTCCCACTCCCTCCTCCGAGCATAATGCAGCGGTCACTACAGCCTTCTCCAATAGACAGTTAAATAGCAAAAGTTGTAATGAATAAAATAGCAGTCAATAAGAAAAATTGACGTGTCTGGTAATGAAAGCAAGCAAGCAAAACGAAAAGAAAATTAAGATGAAAAATGAAAAAGATGCATGTATCTTTTTTCTTTTTCCATAAATGTTTATGTTTATTTATATTCTATTTTTCTCTTGTTTTTATTGATTTTATAAAAGTCCATCTTTTATTTGATATTAAAAAACTAAGGAATCATCTGCGTGTCACCCCAGACATAGGAAAACTCATATTTTTTCTCCCATTATCGAAGAGTAGAGATTAAAAAGAAGGCATACTATTACCACTGTCATGAGTTCAATCCTCATTCGGGGTGAATTTTGATTATTCTGCCAGAATGAGATTAATAAATGACTATCAGTACATCTACTCTGGCGCCTTAATAACATTGACTTTTCCCAAGACAAACGTAAGCTTAGTAAATAAATATATTCATATTGTTTAAGTACATATATGTTTCTGTCTGAGTTTCTGGAATGAGGAGTTGATATTATTTACCCTTCGGCTATTATCCTCATTTACTTTTGTTAGTCATCAAAATGTTGCCCTCTCCGGCTTTCGTCGTTTGGTTGTTTAACTGTGTAAGCTTCAAAGTATATTTATTTGAAACTTTTATTTAATATACGAGGTGACATTGTTCTCGCTCAACCAGACATATTTGGTGATATTTTATCTAAACGTGATGATAGTAAAACAATGAAGTGTATAATACAGTAAAGGAGTAACTAATACAAAATAATTTGTTTTTCTTCTGAAATTTAAAGACACACTGTAAGAATAATGAATATATATATATATATATATATATATATATATATATATATATATATATATATATATATATATATATTGAACAATAAAAAATTAAAAATTAAAATCTTTAGACACACTGGGTTGTAGATTAATATTCTTCCGTTTTTTTATTATTATTTCATTTAGATTCCACTCTCTCTCTATCTATCTATCTATATATATATATATATATATATATATATATATATATATAGATATATATATATATATATATATATATATATATATATATATATATATATATATATATATGTCTGTATTTCTGAGATGAGGTATTATATACATTATTTACATTATTCGGACTATGTCCTCATCTTTGTCGCCATATTTATTACAACGTTTCGGCCGTTATACGCTCCGGCCTTCTTCAGGGGTTGGAATGTCGAACTGAACCCCTTTTTTCGTTCACTGGGGTAGACTCTTCTAGTTCCACGTGCCATGTTTGATGGATGTCAGTTATCCATTACCTCCTGTTAATTTGCTTCTGAAAGTTCTCCATTGCCTTAACCTGGTATTGAACTCACGCTCTTTGTGTCCTGTCAGTGGATCTAAACAACGCCTTTATCCACTGTGCCATGTGTTCTAAAGGACACATGTCACAGTGGATAAAGTGTGTGAGTTCAATACCCGTTAAAGGCAGTGAAAAACTTTCAGAGGGAAATTAACAGGAGATAAATGATAACTGACATCCATTAAACATGGCGCGTGGAACTAGAACAGTCTACCCCAGTGAGCGAAATAAAGGGTTCAGTTCGACATTCCAACCACCTGAAGAAAGCCGGAGCGTACAACCGCCGAAACGTTGTGATAAATATGGCGAGAAAGCTGAGGACAATAGTCCGAATTATATATATATATATATATATATATATATATATATATATACACTCTGTATGCATATCACTTTTTTTATGTATTCGGGAAGAATATTAGAATAATCTAGAGCTTATACGGGCAGCAAACCGCCTGAATAGGGAGAGAAAACAAATTCCTTATATATGCTAAAATAAAAAGGTGTGTCTTCTCACCGGATGATTTAACCTACACACTGAGTTGATTCTGCGAGAATTAGATGTCTTAACAGGATCGTTATTGGCGCCCACAATCTCATCAGAGGACGGAGTTTTGATAGCAGACACGGAAAGTAAACTAAAAACACTCCTACACAAGACAAGGAAGAAAAGCGAAAAGAAAGGACTAAATATTAATTGCTAAAAACAGAATCCATGGTTGTTAGCAAAAGGAACACACCAACGAAATTCATTTTTTTTTTTATGTGCCATGTCTTTTCAAGACGTAGGCGATCATGGCTCCGCACCTGCCTCTATCCCTTGCAGCTCTCAGTAATTTTTGTCCTTCTGCCATATGTTAATTTTGAGAATACAGGTTAAACGGGTCGTTACACTGGTGAGAGACGGCTGTCAGACACACTCGCAGTTGTACACCAGCACAAGGAAGGGGCCTAATATTCATTTCAATTTCTGATTGAACCTTGCTGAAAACATAGATCGAGAAATAAAATCACCGCCTTCTGATCTTTTTGTGTGCTTTAAGAACGTAGGCAGTCATGGCTCTCCATCTCCGTCTATCCCTTGCAGCTCTCTATAAATTTCGTCCCTCTGCCATCTCCTCCAGACCACGTTCTGTCATCCACTTGCTTAAGGCCGCTAGGTATGTCATGTGTTGTTTTCCCTAGTCTCTCTTTACCTCCATTCGACTATTGATTATCAGATTCTCTAGGCCCTCCTTTCTCATTATGTGTCCCAGAAACTTCAGCTACCTCTTCCTGATGTTAAGTATACGTCTTCTTTTTGTTTGTAACCTCTCTAAGACCTCATCGTTGCTCATATGCTCGGTCCATGATATCCCGTAGAAACGACATCTCCGTCGCCTCGAGTCTTTTCTTCACCTTTGACGAAATTGTCCAACATTCGCTGCCGGAAGCACAGATGTCACTATTCTGTTACCAAAGAAATCCTCCTGTCTCGCAATACTCTGCCCAGCTTTTGGAATGCGTCCTTGGCTATATTAATACGCCTACGGATGTCAGTGTTGCACTTACCGAAAAGAAGGAAAGATGTCACGTAACAGCTCAGTATTCTTTTCTTTGTTACCAAAGAAAACTTCCTGTCTCACAATACTCTGTCCAGCTTTTGGAATGCGTCTTTAGCCATCCTACAACGTCTACGAGTCTAAGTGTCGCACTTACCATACGCAAATTAGAAATGTCGAACATATAAAGTAATTTATATATTTAGAAAATGTTTGAACATAGGATGGGACGTGGGACATAGAAACCCGGATGTCCATTAGAATAACGAATGATGTCTACCAAAAGCTAAGCAATCTATTAAGAAACATTAATAATAAAGGAAATAGTACTGAACGGTTACGTCATCTCAGTCCTACTATATGGCTATGTATATGCTGTACAATCTCCTCGGAGATTAAGTAGAGATTTGATGCAACAGAAATGAGGTTCTACAGGAGGATACTAAGAATAACATGTACCGGACATCAGGACATTGAATGCAAGAGGGACAGAGGAAAACAACGCATGATATAGGTAGTGAGTTTGAGTAAGTGGATGTCAACAGGGTTTAGGAGAAATAAAAAAAAGATACAATTTAGAAAGAGCTAAAAACTACAATACATTGTTTTGAGCCGTGATCGCCAACGTCTTAAAATGACAGGGCACATAGAAGAAGGTGAGTCAAATATATGAGATAGGCGAAACTCCCATTTGTATATTGGGAAATCCTCTGGTTACCTTCTGGAAAAAAACAAACAATAAATAATGATAGACAATTTGATCATCTCTTTCTATTGAAGTCTTCTGATGATCAAAGTTTCTCACATCGGTAGCTTCACAAATGAAACCCCGGGATTTCATTATTATTTTTTAAGCATATCACACCATGCAAAGCGGGAGTGCCGCTAGCATGCAAGGAGTTACAGAGAGTAAGAATAAAGAGGGTGTTTGAGGAAAAGATATAGAGGAAGACGGGGATCAGGATCAAGACATTAAAAGATGCCGATTGACATTACATTTGAATATTTGAAGATTATAGCTATCGGGGAAGCAAGTATGGGGAAGGGAGTTCCACTGTCGGGAAGTGCGAAATAAGAAGCTTTTGGAGTAGAAGAGGTGAAAGGGTTGGACCGAAATGCCAAACTAGTAGCACACTTAAATTCACGCTGTTGGGGTACCAATGAACATAGCTCATCAGAGCAGTTGCCATGAAAATACCTCTAGAAATGACAGCGGGAAGCCATAGCAGGTCTGTGAGAAAGTGACTGTAGACGAGAAGCCAAATCAGGACCTATCACATTGCATATCCGTCTCTGGATTTCGTCGAGGACATCGAAATGAACAGCGGGGGCACTAGACCATATATGCAAGGACGAATGATTGACTTGTAGATTTGAAGAATGTATTAAATTATTTTAACTGACGTATTATTTTCATTCCGCAAATAAATTAACGGTATATTTGTAACTACATTTACTTCTAAAATACGAAAGCTGCTAAAGTTTCTTTCTGACAAAATCCCCTTCAGAAAATAAAATAAGAATGATGGCTGGTCAGTTGGACAGATTTTGAGAAGTTGCTTTGACACAGAAATTTTCACCACCTCTTCGTATCAAAAGATTTATAACGCAGTCATTTTTTCAGCGCACCGACCAATTAGTTCGTATGAACAGAACATTAATTATCACCTGTACTTTCAGGAAGTTGGAGAAAGCCATGATTATCTACATAATGAAGTGACTTGGCACATAAAGAATGAAAATGGGAATACAGCATATCAGTTTTGTGAAGCTGTTTGTCTAGGGATATTTCACATATTAAAATGTTCAAAAGCCTTATGTAAACGTAAAACTTGAGCCTTTTTATTTATACCTGCCATTTTCAAATCTAGACTTTATTAGGTATTTGTTTCAGTATCGCGTCGTAACGATAACTGACACTTACAAAGCGTGCATATATTTTCAGGAGAACATCATGTCTAAGAACAGAGAAATGTAGAAAATAAATGGAACCGATTGGATGCCCTTCCTGGTACGCTGTAAAACAACATGACTGCTTCGAAATTTCACTTAAATATCAGTGTCTGAATTAAAAACAAACGACACAGTTTAGTGCTAAATTCTGAAATGAAAGCCTAGAGAGCAAAACTCATTTTCTCGGACGATTCACTACTTCGGAACTTTAATATCTAATAGCTACATAATTAGTATATCTTCGTCCGTTTTGCATATTAAATCATCACTACACATATACCAATGCTGTCTATTTGAATCTATCTTCGTTTTTTATCCATTTCTTCTATCGGTTCTACATACTCATTAAAGTAATTATGTGCCTGATAATAGTTATATATCACTGAAAAAATCAATACTCGATCCGAGTTAAAACCCAGAATTCCGAAAATTGATTTTCAATGAAGGAACGGCCAGATGAACTGAGATGTTTGACGCAATACTTAGACACATTGTCCACTATATAATACTTTTTTCTATGCTGGAGTAAGTTAACCTTCCTAAGTTTTAACAAATTTTCTTTTTTATGCGTCTTTTTATTTCTTTGTTCATGAAGAAAATAAAAGGATTTATGTCTAGCCAATCATCCTTGACAAAATCAATATTCAAAATAGTGATTTTACTTAGAGCTTGAACACCATCAAGTGGGAAATTTACAACGACCTCGACTATAAAACTAATAGAGTGCTGCGGTTCAGATTGGGATTGGACCCATTAATGTCACGATTGACTAATATTTCATGCCACTAACCATTGTTCTATTCATTAAGAACAGTCGTCAAATATTGTCTTTGTTCAGAATTGGACTGGTTAGAAAAAAGTTACGTAGATTTTTTTTTTCAAATAGGCGGCCTTTGAAAGTTTATTTCATTTCACACCTGATTGAAACTTATGACAAGTACATTTTTTACATATGATATTTCAACGCCTATTTCTATGCGAGCCGTGTGTTCATTGTGAATATTAAATGTTTTTATTTTGAAATGAAAATCGATGAAAATGAGATGCATTTTCGTCATCTTCATGCTATTTTAATTTCAGGAAAGACTGCAAAGCAAGCAGAAAAAAAAACATATCTGCCATATATGAGGATGTAATTATAGCTGATAATATTGTTCGTAATTGTTTCCCCTGGTTCAGAAGTGGAAACATTTCTTTGAAAACCTATGTATGTTTCAATAGATCTGCACTTGTTGAGGCTAAGTAAATCAAGACGCTAATTCCGATATTATTATGCAGGAAATCAGAAAGATGCGCCATATTACGCGCTAAGGACAAACTTTCTCCAAGGTAGTAAAAAAACACTCAGAATATTACTAATAAAGATACAATTTTCTGGGAAGATGGAATCAAGAGACTGTCACAAAGATGGTAAAATTCGTGCAACAAAACAACACTTACGTGGATGAATAATTCTATTTAAAATATCTTAAGATTGTCATTGAAATTCACTTAAAATCTCTAACATCTTTTGTTCCGACCAAATACTTTGTAGATGAAGATTTTAATGAGTAATTTGTTCTCAGATTGAATCAATGAATTACAAAAGACCAAATTATACAGCATTTTACGCAGTAAATCAAAATATCACATTTTAATGGCATTATAATTTTATGACATCACAGTTTAATGAGATAGTTTTGATGTAATATACAAATATGTCTTAATTCGATGAACAACTAGGACTTGGAAAATTTTAAGAAATTTGAACGTAGTGAATATGTGCATGAAAATCGATTTGTTCATCACATACGTGTTTAAACTTTAATTTCTGAAAATTCACTGTATAATATTAGATATATATAATTATATAATTTATAATATAAGATTTGTTGAATTATATAATTTATATAATTAATATTTACCATTTATCACTGAAATGCAAGAAGAGTAATGCAAAAAAAATCAAGGTTTTAAAATATAATAGCCAGCATCATATATAAAGAATGGCAGCTACTATCTCATGACACGCATATCAGAGTCAAAGGTATATATTCAGGTAAGTCGTTTTCGATTATTTAATTTCAATATGTTTAATGTCGCGAGATGTAATTGCTATGGTCAAAGCACATCTGTAATGGCGTTCGTTGTTGGGTGATGTCGTTTTCTTGTGGTGAGTATATATGAACAGTTTTTCGCGGAGTGAAAAATTACCACATGCCGGCGAAGCATTGGGTGACCCTGACTTATCGATGACTTATGAATTCTTACCTAGCACAGGGTCAAGATATTACTAATTGTTGCATTAAGATCATATATCTTTAATTAACTTAAAGGAAATAACATGTCACAACAAAATATACAGCACTTTTTGCATATGGAGCTTTGTAGATATTAACTATTATCAACCTGTGGTATATCTTTTAATACGCATACTAACGTAACAACTGAACTGTGGACAAATGTTGCCCATTTCGATGATTTGATTTTTCCTTTTTTTGCATAAGGTATATATGTGCATCATTATCCTTGAGATTCGAGGTCGTCCAAACTCTAAAGGCGAAAACTTTGACTGTTGAAGATACAGTAATGATATTGACAACGTTGTACTGTGGAACGCAATGTGTAATCATTTATAGTGAAAGGAATTGTAAGATGACACCAGCTGAAGAATCGTTGATTTAAAATTCATTGTGTTACTCTTACAAAATAACACCCCAGCATTCAATGCCTTTAATCATTTATGGAATGTTTTGAATCAAAATTTATTTCCTCAGAATGGTCATCACAGAATTTTGAACTATTCAAGAATTTGTAATTTAGATTATTCCACTAGATCCCAAAATATAAATCTCTCCAGGTCTCCTAAAGTTCCGATAAGATCTATTTTATGGGTACATGCAATACCAGCTCCCTAATAGTCATGCGCTCATAATATTATGTTTTACGGTTATATTTTCATTTACTATAAATACTTTATTATCATTAATTTAAGTAGATATGTTTAATGGAACTTGAGGAATAAAAAGACAACAAAATGATAACAATATTAGAAAAAAATATTGATGATATTTTCTATATATTAGTCTTTTGACTAAACTAAAGCGGAAAGAGAGAAAGATTTTAAAGTCGCAATTAAATATCTATCTATCTATCTATCTATCTATCTATCTATATATATATATATATATATATATATATATAAACTTATACTTCGAAAGCGACGGGAGAGTCCATCATATATATATATATATATATATATATATATGTGTGTGTGTGTGTGTGTGTGTGCGTGTGTGTGTGTGTGTGTGTGTGTGTAAAAAGTATTACAAAAATAAAATTTTAAGACAAACTGGGTTGTTTATTAATATTATTTGATTTATTATTTTAATTAGATTCCTCGACGAGTTTCGTCTAGCATGTCCATCATTAGGAAAAAATGCTTGTTAGTAAAGTGGATGACTTTCTCTCTCAAAAAAATGAATTAGTTTCAGTCTGTTTTATTCTTTTTTAAATCGTTAATTTTGGTGAGTCCTTGTGGTCGTCAAATGGCCTCTTTTAAGTCGTTTTTTTTTTCAGGTAGGAACTGGGGAGATTCATACGACTCAATTCTCTTGGCCATTTTATTGGTTACTGAGAAAGGGATGTGTGCGTGTGTTAAGTGTATGTTATCATTTGGTTCTTTGTGAGTGTGTATGATGTGTGTAAGTATATATACATGAGTAAGAATGTGTGTATAATTGTGAGACATCAACACCTCCTCAAGCATGTCTGTCATGCGTGGGTAAGAAATGTGGGTAGGGCTTGATTTATGGGATTATATATTAATTTTATCAATGTTTTTAAATTTATGTTTAAGCCCTTATGGATGAAGTGTTTTTAGACGCAAAATCCATTTGTCTTCATGTTCCTCTAGAATTTTCCTAATGTTATCTTTTCTGCTTATTTCTGTGTATTTCAATTATTGTGAATTTCGTGTGGTTTTTAATATCATGATTTTCTAGGCGGAAATGTTGTTCTATAGGTAATAATCTCTCGCGGGGAGCAGACTAGATCTGATTACGATAATTATTAATACTATAGTGAAAGAGTCATTCAGATTTTCCCACCTATTTTTTCTGGCATAGTGTGCATTCTAATAGATAAATTATGTTATGGCATCTACAGTTAGCGTTGTGGCAGATTTTGAAAGTAGATTTAGTGTCTTAGCTTGTGAACGAATTGTTGTTTCTAATGTAGTTACAGCATAAGCTCATTTTCACGTTGCATTACGGATTACGTTATCATTTGAAATTTGATTACTACCGATAATTTCCTTAAGGTTCTTAGGTCTACGATATGCTAGAAAGCCGGGTCCTTCAAACACATTTTTAGGTCTGGTTTGATATATATATATATATATATATATATATATATATATATATATATATATGACGTCACACATTATGAAATGGACAAAGTCCGGCAATTATTTTAAGACATTTTTATGTTTATACATTCTGTGACGTCCTTGAACACATCCTTCGCTCGCTCCTCGCTGCTTCGTTCGGGTGTCGCTGCTCCAAACGTGACGTCCGCCTGTCACGTCAGTCGTGTTGTCTCGTCCTGTGACGACCAACTGGCTTGGTATCGGTCGCGACACCCAAATGTGACGTTCTAACCTTTTGGTGATTCGGATGGGAATCTGGTTAGATTCGATATCAGCCTCGTCGTTCCCAATTCGCTTCCAACGCCTGGTTACCAAAGTAACTGCGTTGATCTCCAGTCCGCCTACCCACGTTGTGAATCGATCTTAGGCAGACGAAATCAATCAGTCGTTAGGGCCACAATGCAAGTTGGGTCCAAGCGGGGGTGGTATCGCACAAATACGTATAAAAGAAATAAAATGATAACTCAAAAGTTCAAGGTATCAAAGAAAAGAATAACAAACTTTATGTCTAGTTGTTGGATACATAGGACTGCGTCTATCTCCCGACCCGTTCTATGGATTGTGACACGTAGTTTTCCGTTAGGCGAGTTTTAACACTTCAAGTTGTTTGCTCTTTAAGAAATTGTTTTTTTTTGGTGTGTCTTCGGGCGAAAGTCGAAAAAAAAAAAACTTATTTTGGTGGTCTGGATCTAAGTCGCTCTTCAAAATAATTGTTCATGGATTGAAGATGAGTCCGGAAATTGCGCGAATCTTGGTCAGCCGATGCGAGGCTTGCTTCAACTGAGCACTGGAGACTGACTCTGAGACTTTCTGGAACTGTCTCTCCCGAACTGTCTTTCGCTCGCTGCGACTTCACTTATATGGACGCCGACCAAACCGGGGTGGGTTTGTCGGCGCCAGGGGTTCCTCGATAATTCTAAATACATATCCACTTCTCTTATTTTTGGTTAGGAATTTTCCACTTCTTCCATTTTTGGGAGCCTTCTCTTACTCCCACCTTCTCACCATACTTCAGAGGGGTGTGAACTGCCCTCCCCCACTTCTTCGTAGAAACCTCTCATACCCATTCTCTAAATGGGCGGTGACAGCTCCCTCCTTGCGTCACGTGATTACCACTCGGCCAATGATGACCAGCCGGCGTGTACGATCCCGCGGGCTTTGTTTCAGGAAAAAAAAATATATCACGCTAAAAAAAAATTTATTTTACCCCGGTCTCATCTGGACATCGTCAGTCAGATTATCGCTAATTATCAGAATGGGTGGTCTATTTAACACGGCCAGACCGTCGCCTCGAAAAGAAACATTTCTAGGTTTCCAGTCACTCTTTGGTGAACATTACTGATAACACAGTTTTATTATCGCAGCTAAAGATGTCTTGCCAAAAGAAAAACGGTCAGTCGCCACCTCGTGTGCGGCTTTGACACAATTAATTTTTCATATCTATCCAAAGCCCTGTAGTTCACCTGTTTTTTGTCAATTATCAAAATAACATTTTCAATTGGATTTTTCTTTGGCTAGTCGGTCTATGGTTTGCTTAATCAGATGTTTTCCCGCATTAGCGGTTTGTTTATGTATCCCCGATAACACAGCTCGTCGCCAGAACACAACGATTCCTTTATCCACTTAGAATTTTTTTTCTGCCATTGTAATGAATGTTTTTGCCATTTTCTACTTATCAAAATATCCTTTATCCATTGTCTCTTAGTCGTGGGTGTCCTACTTATCATCCACGTTTGGGTCTCGCCTCTCTTTTCCTTTCTTTCCTTCCTCTCTTTCCTTTCTTTTCTTTTTGCCTTGGTAAATGGTGCCACATTCTTTTTATAGATACAAATATTTAAGTAGATATTCTTTGCAAAGTTATTATATGCTTCATTGAAAAATTATCTTCAATATTCTTCAATATGAACAGATCTCTCCCTCAATGTCATTAAATACTCTGACATATTTATTGTACATTTGCTTTCCTCTGGGTATTTTGGGAAGAGAGTGTGGAGGTCCAGATTCATTGAAATGTTCAGTTTCAATCATTTTTGTTTCAATAATATTTTTATACTGTTCATCATTGCATTGATTTTCAATATATTGAATAAAATCATTTATTTCATCTTAAGCATATTTTACATTGTTGAATGTTAAACAATTTCTTAGCACGGGATAATATTATATAAAAGCAGTTTATATAAAAATACGAAATTGAATTCGTTCTGTTTGGCCAATAGATTATCATCTACACTGATTGCATCTTTATCGTAATTTTCATTTTCCTCTATAATATTTTGAAGTGGACTTTTCAAGTTTTCACGTGAATATTTTACAGCTGACACAATTATGGATCTATAACACCACCTTGTATCGCATAGTGATGAAATACTGACTTTAAAATCCCTAAGTGTTGTCTTTCTCTTTGTATTATAAGATGTCAATTTATTAAAGTTGCGTAAAATGAGGAAAATATACTACAATTCAATTAACCTTCACGACACTTCGACCTAAAATCAAATTAAGCTTATGTAAATAACAATGAATGCAGTCGCCAAATTAAAACGCCTTTTCTCTCTATTTTATTTGTACGTCGTTTCGTTCACCTGCAATTAAAGCTGTTCCATCATATGTTTGGTAAAGCAGTTTACTTTTAACGTTACTAAAGGTGTTTTTAGGTGATCGTGGATTTCTCAGGAGCAGGTTATAGTACTAGTTTACTTATGGGTCACAGAAAGTGTTTGCTTTATTTGGTTAACAAGTATAAGATAGTGGCAGTGATTATTAATTATTTCGAGTGCTGTCTGGAATAATACATTCTTAATCCAACGGACAGGACAATAAGAAAGTGAATTTAAAATGAAGAAGATAAAGATCTTTTCATTAACAAATAACAATTTACTTGGGCATTTTATACATAGTGTGGTGAATATAATAAGAACCTTGAAAAAAAGGGTAAGTTCATGTATATACATTTAGAAGCGAAAATATAACATAGACACATTTATGTGTGTTTAATGAAAACCCTTTGAAAGGGGGAATTTATGTACACAAATTTAGGTGTGTCGAAATAAACCCCTGAAAATTGAAAACTACAAAGACACAAATTAAGGTATGTTAATTAAATCCATGAAAATGGAAAAGTTCCAAAACAAAACGCACTTTGAGGTGTGTTTAATAAAACCACTTGAAACAGGGAAGTTCATAATTAAATCAGCGAAGCATGAAATGTTTCAGTGGATTATTAAATCGGGTAAGTTGACCACGCGTAATCCATTCTCCAACTGTCTTTTTTTATTTTATGGTATCTCTATAGAGCTTTCCTTAAGCAGGTCCTGGCTCAAAAATATTCCGTCGAAAATGATCAGTGTTTGATTAATAATTTGGATTATATCTTGAATGTTTTCACTGCTACCGGAAATGAAACTTACAGCCACTTGGACCCCATAACTGATTTTTGTCATTTGACTCCTTACTCTTGAAATGGAAACTTTCAGTCGAGCTCAGATTTTATAGCAGTATCCATTCCATCAGCTAAACTTGAAGCGCTTTTATCACTACTGACATCATAAAATCTTCAAAATCTTTCATTTATTTTGCATCCAGTAGCATACCTGATGATAATAGAAAGCTGTGCATATATTGCCCAATAAATAGTTTCATCTGCCTATCAGTCATTTATGTGCCATGCGTGATGCACGCTTAAGCGATAATGAATCTTTCGGTGTATGACTGACGAGGCAGATTTTTTTTCCCGCAGTAGGTTGCCATTTCTTTCTTCGGTAGATCAGTTGTCATCCAAGAACCCAGTCTGTCCTGCTAGTTACTCATAGCTGGGGAGAGATTCATACATTTCCCAAGACTAATAGTGAATGGAATTGATTCGAATGGAATTCGAACTCAGCTCTCCCATTCTCTAATCCGAGCCGCTTTCTATTACTCCACCGTGCCTCCTCATGTTCAGCCTCTTCATAAGTAGTTTCATCTGCCTGTAATGGAATGAACGGAACATTTTCAACTTCCGTTTGAATTACATATGATATTACCTTCTCAATTGCAGATATAATATCATTCTGTATCGTACTTTACACTCCTGAAAATTGTTTTGATCATTCTCTAGTATATACTCTTGATGCAAAGACACTGCCTATTTCAACAAACAATGTAATAACTCACGATAATTTCCTTGGTTCAAGCTATCTTTTCTTTCAACATGGCCAGTTCTTGTTTGCAAAGATATAACATAACATTTACTGTTTTAACCCCAGAACACTAACCATCAATTAAGGTTACACTACTACTAACCATGGGTATATCATACCCGATTTTGAAAATATCAAAAAAAAAAAATCTTTATTTGAACTATTTTACATGCAGGCAGCTAAAGATTGTACTTTCAGTTAACCTTAATAGGAACTGAAAAACATATTATTTAGGTAAAAAATCAGTTACTGAAAATTGTAATTAAAAATAGGAAAATTTGCGCTGGGTATAGGATGCCCATGGTTAGTTTTCTAGGGTTAAGTATATTCTGTTTTCTTCAACTAATGTGTTATGTCGTTCCATTTCAAGCTTTGCAGATTCACTAATAGCAGCTACGATATCATATAAACCAAACGTTTTTAGATATTTAAATGGATCATAGATTTAGAATGAACTTTGCTGTCAGCCCAAATATTTTTATAATTTCCATAACCTCTATTTGTCCACAGTTGACAAGATTTGGGCTAAACTCTTGCACAAAACAAATCAATCTGTTTATACCTTCTCTTTTGAAAAAAAAAACATGTGCTGCCTTTAGTTTTCAGCGAAGGAGTCGGTTGGTCTAATTTAATAATTTCTCGATTTTTCTTAATATTCCTCTTCCCAAATGATTTTTTAAAAGATCTAACAATATATCATTCTCCAGTATTGCTAACTTAATATTTATCAATATTGTAGGTGTCTTTTTAACAACAAGATGACATGTTCACAAGAATTATCAAACTTTTAAAATAATTCTGTGATTATATTGAGCCATTAAATGTAGATTTAGAGAATGATTAAGATTACACTACTACTAACCATGGGTATATCATGGGTTACCCTTTACATTGCTCAACGGGTAAATGAAACTGATATAAACATTGATATTTTATAGCAAGCTGCATTTATAATGGGAAACAAAAATCCCTGAATTGAAAGAAATATATCCAAAATAATTGTTCTTTACCCTGTTTTCAAAGTCAACCGTCGAATAAAAAATAAAACTTACAATGTAATGATGCCTTACTTTCGCTTGTTCCCAAACTGCATTAATTTAAACGTGCTACTATATTGGCATCTCAGCCCTATACTTTCACTATCGAAACGGTTTAATGTAGCCGTCACTTCTATTCCAACAAATTCTTATCTCGGACTTCTCGTGTGTGGAACTCCTTTTCCTCTTACTTGATTCCCTGATAGCTATAATCTTCAAATATTCAAATTTAATGTAATCTTTCTCTTTTATCCTTTCACAAACACCCACTCTTTACTCTTACTCTCTCTCTCTCTCTCTCTTTCTCCCTCCCTCTGTAACCCCTTGCGTCTTGCTTGCGGTGAAATTCTTCAAAAATTGTTTAGTTAAACTCCCAGATAAGCAGAAACGTGCGTGTGTTTCCGTTAACAAAATGCTTTTCAGTAAAAATGTTTACTAACCATTACTGAGCAAATAAAAATTCTCAAGAAAAGTTTTCTTAAAATGACTGGTTATGATCATTGGTCATAGACTGGAGCATCGCATTATAGAGATAGTATTTTGACAACTGATAATATTTCTCATATTTCTGAATTCCGTATTTAAAACATAATTTCAGTCTTTTTGGTAAACAAATGAAAACCGAAGAGGAATGTATTAGATATGTTTTTAAATAATGTGTGTATTTATATAGCGTGTGTGTTTGCATATATCTCTATGTATTAGCGCGTTTCCTTCTGTATTTTTTCTTTAATTAATTGTAAGTTTATGATCAGTACTGTTGACTGATACCATATTTTTCAAAAGGTACCCCAGTCACACTCCTCACCACAAGCCTCCAGTCGATGAGTTAAGTCTGCCACTTACTTCGATTTTCGCCGAATTTAAGTCAAGCTAAATTTAGTTTGTCCTTTTTCAATTGATACATTCCGCTAGAGTTGGTACAGATGGAATAAATTCCGAAACCAAAAACACTATTCTTAAAAGAATCTCAATACAGAGTAGAGAAAATAATATTCAAAATTATAACATATGCATATTATAACATCAAAACTAAAATTGCAATTTCGCTTAAACTCTTCTGGTGTCTTAACAAGTGATGGCGTTGATTGCAAAATAAAGGGTTTTAAGAATGCAAAACCAACCAAAACTCCTCAGTAAGGTTAAGTAACAATGTTTCCTTCTACTGAGGGGGTTTGGTTGTTTTTTGAAATCATGAAACCCTTTATTTTGCAATCAAAGCCATCAACTTGATAAGAAAACAGAAGTGTTGAAACAAAATGTCTTTCTTAGTGATGTTATCACATGCATGTATTATAATTTCGAATATATATATATATATATATATATATATATATATATATATACACACACACACACACACACACATATATATATATATATATATATATATATATATATATATATATATATATATATATATATATATATATATATATATATAAGGCTCAAACACTAATATTCCATGGTTAATATTTATTACATTGGAATCGTAATCGACCCAATTCATCAGACCTACAAATTCAAAAGGTTTTTGGGAATTTTTAGGTCTGACGAATTGGATCGTGATTCCGATTCCAATGTAATAAATTATAACAATGTAATATTAGTGTTTGAGCCTTTTATATTATATTCTTACTCTGTCTTGGACATTGAGTTCTACCTGGATTCTATACTCTTGGGAATTTATTTATATAAATAAGTAAGCTCTAAATAAATGGCACGATTTTTTTATGACTTCTTGGTCGCCTTTAAAGAATTAAAATCTTGAAGTCTATGTTACTTTAAATTATTACAAAGAAAGTAGTGTTTACATTATACATAAAATGTTTAATTTTATTTCATAGTCAAATTGTCCAGAAAAGGAGATTTATACAGATGAAGAAATGTCCCACCATTGAAATGTGTGCAGCAAACAGATAAATGTGGTTATTTAAGCAAAAGTCAAGCATCAGCGATTGAACGCGATGTGTGACGTAGCGTTAACAGTATACTGAATTTTTGTTGCTGTTTTATTATTTTATATTAATTTATGTGTTAATATGCCAAATATGTTCGCTCAACACAGGATTTAATGGGATATATTTGTGGTGAGCAATAATTGTTAGGAATGCTGCCCCAATTGTTTACAATTCAGTGGTAAAGGTTTGCATTTTATACTTATGATATAAGTCGATTTTTAGTTTTTCTTTTTTAGGCTTGAAAATTTACGCATATTTACGGTATTTAGATGCATTTGCTTTCATCTGCAGGGAATATCAGATTAAGATAATGACTGTACAAAGTTTGTAGAGCAGGACCATAGTGCAATGAAAACTAAGATGGTAATAGAATCTTGACGTGATAAAATCAAATTACGTACATTAGCTCTTGGGGATTAGATCAAAAAATTGTGAGGAAGTTTTACTTTCAGAGCAATTATTAATCATGTAATATAATTATTTTTATGAATCATATGTGTCTGGGGGAAAATGAAAGAGTTTCTTTTTATATCAATAGGAAAGAAAATGAAGAATCGCAACATGACTGAAAATACCATCTATTGTTGAAAAGGTTTCATGCAAAAATACAACTGGTTCCAGTAGATTACTGACTAATGCCCTAAATGGTTAATTACGGTGAGGAGAACAATGCTTTCCCACTCATTCTGTTGTGCGCATATAAAGGGGGATGCTTTCAGATATTCCAAACAAATAAAACTATAAATAGTGAAGCTGTATATCTGCGATATCAACCATCGCCATTGTATGTTCCAATTGTATGCAAAGTCTGTAACAATACATTAAATGTCAGGAACTATACTGTATGCCTTTGAAGACAATGAAAATACAATAACCTACAAACAATCGCTACAAAATTTAGTCAGTACTCAATCTATCGTAAATGAATTCATTGATGTATTGAGGGAAAAATATGTGACCTTTCCCGTCATTATTGTATGAAAGAGACAGAGTCGGCTTATCTGAAACTAGCAAAAGAAAACTTGGACAGTCAGAGCAGCATTATCTTAATAGGTTATGCAGAAGTTCTATCATTTTGTTGTTCATGGTTTGTCCACGCACAAAAGCTAAACCATTCTTCACCCATTTGCTTCATATCTAAAAAAAAGTAAAAAATAATTTAATATATAATTGTTTCATTTCAGATCCTTTAAAAGAAAATCAAACTATTTTCAAGTTTTTTTCCGTCAGTTTTTTTTCGCACCGATATGCGGTAAACTTGAAAAAATTACTCAAAACATTTACATTGTTCGGACTGTTGACCTCATCCTTATTGCCACATTCACGACGTTTAGGCTATTGTACGCTTCGGCCTTCTTCAGGTCATATTAGTTGGAATTTTGAATCGATCCCTCTATTATGTCCAAGGTAGTAGATTGTTCCAATTCCACATGCCATAGGATGATTCTGTTTCAGTTAATTCCCCCTTAGTAAGTCATCATCTCTCCTTGTTGCTTGTTCCCTCAACCGTGGCCAGGTATTGAACTCACGACTCTTTGGGTCAAGTAACTTTTTGGATCACTGAACCAATGCTTTTATCCATTGGGCCATGTATCTGTAGATGATATGTTATAATAAATCATCGCAGAAATATAGACAGTTCAAATATGAGCCTCAAATGTATTTCTCTGACAGAATACTTTTACTATAGAAGAACTATAAATAATTCATTAACATGATGTTAATGATGGTTACAAACTCAAATCAGAATATTATTTTATCTTCATGGTAATTACTTATGTGATAATAGGGAAAAGACTATCAAAAAGAAATTAATGTTTCAATTGAAGAGTAGAAGTTTGCTCACAATAATCAGAAATGAGCATTTTTTAAATGGAATTATATTAAAGATGTGGAAGAAGGCTATGGCAGTGTTATTATTATTACTGGAAGGAGTTTATGCATCGTTAGTATTATTACTGGTAGAAGTTCTAGCAGTGTTACTATTATTACTGGAAGTACGTTATGGCAATGTTACTATTTTTAGTGGAAGGAGGTTATGACAATGTTACTATTATTGCAGGAAGGAGATCTTTTTTTTCATTCCTAATGTCGTATCATAGCATTTTTGTTAACCAGTGTTTATCATAGACATGTGTTTAAAATGTTGACTTGATAACAAATGATTTACAAATACATTTTGTGCGTTTGATTTTGTAAACGTACATTTTATCAAGTCAGTGAATGTTTCTCTTTCGATTAATATGGTGATTTCTAAACGTAGATGTTGCACAAGACCCAAACTATGAAGCTCTAAGCGAGGATGAAATTCACAAGTGTCAATCGTAATTGTTTTAGCAAGAGAAACTTGATAGCCATTAGACTCCGTAGAGGGATCCATTTGAGGGTACATATATATAGATAACATGTGGAAGCCATCCGCTACAAAGAAAAGGAAGATAGGCAAGTAAATATACAATAGCAGTGAAAGATTTTATTTTAATCCACTCTAAAGCGATTACGAAAGTTATTTATTTTTGTGCATTATTCTAGTAGGTGAGTACTTATAATTTTAGATAATAGAACAAATCTTATCTCCACTGCTTATTTGATATATCGTACATTAATCTTTTACACTTCCTTGAGTTTTTACAACCATATTACGTCAAGATACTGTGTAGAAAAGCCTCATGCTGCACAGCATAAGGAGACAGGAATGCATATTCTATTCTTTGGTTCTGGAAAGATTACAAACAGTCGCTTTGAATATCCAATTAACATTTAAAAAAAAAAACAGATTCCTGACAAAAATGATATTGTCACTAGAAAAACACAATTTCTGGGAATTGAATTACATATAATATATATTTATATTTGTGGTGACGGGTTTAACCACAAATTTAACAACATAGATAGAATTCATATGTAACCCCCAAAAATCAAGCTCTATCCACATTTGTCACACACAAGAAAGACATGTTTGCAGAGGTGATGATGTCTCGCACTTATACGCGTACTAATACTAATATATACACATGCACACACTAAAATTATAACTAAAAGATAATATACACTGAACAAACACGTCACATTCCCACTAACCAATAAAACTGTCAAAATGACCAAGGAGGGAATTCTCCCATCCACTGCCTTAAAAACAACTTTAAAGAGCCCATTTGACCAACACAAGGACGGAAAAAATTTAACAATAAAAATAAATTAAAACGTCAGATAAATTTCAATTCATTCACCCCCGTTGTTCACTGCTACTACCAAGAAGGGATTCTTTTCTCCTGATGATGGCCATGTTGGCCGAAAATAGTCGAGGAACATAACTGAAACAATGAAACAAAAATATTAATATAAAACACAGTGCGTCTCAAAATTTTCAAGACTTTATTGTTCCAAACACACACGCACACATACACATACATACACACACACACACACATATATATATATATATACACCAAAACAAATAATAATTTTCCATGCGTTTGCAGTTGGCAAGGGGGATAACTACGATAGTAGCTATTTATACAAGTTGGCCATTTTCTATTCGATTAATAGTTCGCGCAGGTATGCTGACAGAGTATTCAGAAAAACTGTTTTCTCTGATCAAATTATCATTGTTACCATTTCTCGAGGACTTTGATTTCGCCCTGAAAGATGTTGGTAAAATGCTTACTCCGTAGAATATCATTGAAAAATTAATATGAAAAATGAACGTTATAGAAGACCGTTCGAAATCGACATACTTCGAAGGCTTTGCTTCCATAGACAAAAAGCAAATGAGAGAAAAGTTGTCTATCCAAGACAATTCTTTTTCGAAATCGCTAAACATTTAACCTTTATTTCTTATTAACGATTCATTAAATTGTTCAACCTAAAAGGTTGAACAATTTAATGAATCGTTTCGGATTCTGTTATTTCACTTAAAATATGCAATTCTCGCTACATCAAGCCTCTATATCAATCCAGCTATTTTAGTATTGATCAACATAATAATTTTAAAATATGCACTCCTTATCTCGAATGCTGACATTATGTGTATAAGCGCATGATAGCTACATTTTAAGAAGAAAAAGATCTAAAAAGAAACTTACTAGTAATAAGAAAATGATACATACATTGTATCCGATACATAATAATAAAAGGAAGGTTTGGAGAATTTAACACTCACAGGGCACATGAAGGACAAGACAAATAAAAAAAACACGCAAATAACGTAGTTTTCGATTTGTGCAAATATATTGATACATCAGTTTGGTCATGATTTTAACCTATTAAGTAAGATATATAAAATTTTATGTGTGTTTGTGCACGTGTAAATGTATGCGAGTCTCTGTGTGTGCGTGTATTGTGTGTGTGTGTGTGCGTGTATTGTGTGTGTGTGTGTGTGTGTGTGTGTGTGTGTGTAAATATTCAAATATAAATAAAATATATCTTTAATGGACAAATGGAACCAACGGTTGCTTCCCCTGAGGAATTTTATTAGAAAAATGTCGAGAAATTTTTTGTAAATTGTAACTACAAATCCAAGCCAAAATAAATGGCAATTAAACATTGAAAAATAAAAAAAGCGTTTCCCTTAAGAAAAAAATGATCAATTAGTACATAAATAATAAGGTCAAATATAATGAAAATATTAAATAATTTAATTAAAAAAAAGGTAATTAAATAAATAATGAGCAACTTAAAACTTTATATCCATTCGTTTATTCCGCAATGGATTAAATCAATTAGTGGCGATCATAGTTTACCTTTCCTATTTAACATACTTTTGTCTATAAGAGAATGGATTAGCTCAATTAGCGCCGATCAAAGTTTACGAATATTTAGCAACATCTACACACTTTCGTCTATAAGGCAATGGAATAAATCAATTAGGTCAATCATAGTTTACTATTTCTTAGATAAATTTATACACATTCGTCTTTTAAGCAATGGATTAAATCAATTAGCGGCAACTATAGTTTACTTTTCTTTAGGTACATTTATACACCTTCGTCTATAAGGCAATGGAATAAATCAGTTAACGGGAATCATAATATACGTTTACTTAGCGACAATTATACACTTTCGTCTCTAAAGCAATGGAATAAATCAATTAGCATTTACAAACTTTCGTCTATTAGGCAATGAATTAAATCAATTAGCGGCGATCATAGTCTAACTTTCCTTAGCAACATTTATACATTTTCGTCTATTAGGCAATGGAATAAATCAATTAGCGCCGAACATAGTTTGCCTTTCGTTAGCAACATTTATATATTTTCGTCTATTAGGCAATGGATTAATTCAATTAGCGGCAATCATAGTTTAACTTTCCTGAGCAAAATGAGGCAATGCAGTAAATCAGTAAACGGCGATCATTATTTACCTTTCCTTAGCAACATATATACACTTTCGTCTATAAGGTCATGGATTAAGTCAATAAACTTGATCTTAATTTACCTTTCCTTAGCAACATATATACACTATCGTCTATAAGGTCATGGATTAAGTCAATAGACTTGATCTTAATTTACCTTTCCTTGGCAACATATATACACTATCGTCTATAAGGTCATGGATTAAGTCAATAGATTTGATCTTAATTTACCTTTCCTTAGCAACATATATACACTATCGTCTATTAAGCAATTGACCAATTAGCGGCGATCATGGTTTCCCTTTCCTTACCAAGATTTGCAAAATTTCGTGTATTAAACAGTGGATTATATCAATTAGCAATGCAGATATACATTTCGTTAGTCAACATTTCTACACTGTCGTCTATAAGGCAATAGATTAAATCAATTCGCGGCGATCATAATTTAACTTTACTTAACAACATTTATACACTTTCCTCTATAAGGCAATGGATTAAATCAATTAGCGACGATCATAGTTTACTTTTCCTTAGCAACATTTACACACTTTCGTGTATAAATCAATGCATTAAGTCAATTAGCGGCGATCATAGTTTACCTTTTGTTAGCAACATTTACACACTTTCGTCTACTAGGCAATGGATTAAATCAATTAGCGGCGGTCATAGTTTACCTTTCCTTAGCAACATTTATAAATATTCGTCTATAAGGATATGGGAGAAATCAATTAACGGCGATAACAGTTTACCTTTCCTTACCAATATGTACAAACTCACGTCTATTAGGCAATGTATTAAATCAATTAGACGCGATAAAGATTTACCTTTCATTAGCAACATTTATGCAATTTCCTCTATAAGGCACTCGGTTAAATCAATTAGCGGCAATCATAGTTTACCTTTCATTCGCAAAATTTTTTAAACTTTCGTCTGTTAAGCAATGGATTAAATCAATTGGCGGCGATGATAGTTTACCTTTCCTTAGCAAAATTTATATACTTTCGTGTATAAGCAATGGAATAAATCAATATTTTTGTTAGCAACATTTACACATTTTCGTCTACTAGGCAATGAATTAAATCAATTAGCGCGATCATAGGTTACGTTTCCTTGCCAACATGTACAAACACTGGTTTATTAGGTAATGGATTGTCAATTACCGTCGATTTTAAATTACCTTTCCTTAGCAACATTTATACACATTCGTCTCTTAGTCAGTGGAATAAATAAGTTAGCGGCGACCATATTTTACCTTTCCTTACACAGCACGGATTAATAATTAATTTTTTGTACCTTTCTCAAATATTAAATTTAATACTTTATATTCTTCTCTAAGTCATTTTATTACACACACACACACACACACACACACACACACACACACACACACACACACACACACACACACACACACACACACATATATATATGTTTCACCTACGCGGATCATCAGGGTAAACCAGTTTACTCTGACGATTCAACCTAAACCCAGGTAGGTTTTCTGGCTCTTTATCTTTACTTAGTTTGCTTAGTTATTTTTACTTTACTCGTGGCGGAGTTTTTTCTTTGGATTCTGAACTTAGATTCTAGACGATTATTTTCCGCCGGAAGTACATGTTCTTACTTCTTCTTTTTTCACATTTTTCCCCCTTGGTTATTGGTTTGTTCATTTACAAGCTAAAACACTTAAGGTTTTGCCGGACGAGTATACCTGCTTATAATTATAAGCTTATTATATTATATATATATATATATATATATATATATATATATATATATAATGGAACAACTCTGAACAATCACTCAAGTTTTCTTGCATTAATATCCAGTGGAACATAATCTAACACTAGCCCTCAAGTGCAACTCAATTGCATCATCTATTTCTGAAGTATGCTGGAAACGAATTTTTGATTTCTTGTACCATTTCAGCATATTTCTGATATCTACTTTTATGCTCCATCCCAGATTAGACCCAAAATGGTTTATTGTCATCATATATATTTTTCTGGAGTAGCCCAAGTCTCTCTTTCTACTCTTGATAGAATTCCACACCTTCTATGTGTCCTTGCAAATGAGTAAATAAAGAGTTTTTTGTTCATAATTATCGAAATCATGTGCGGAGGAAGGACGGTGAAGCCTACTTACCAAAGAACACGTTGCCAACTGTAAAGTTTGGTGGTGGCAGTATCATGATCTGGGGCTGTTTTTTGGCAAAAGGTGTTGGCAGAATATCAATAATAAATGGCAAGATGAATGCCGAAAGCTACCAGAAGATCCTACAAGACAATTTAATGCGTTCTGTTGAGAGATTTCGGCTACCTCCTGATTGCGTTTTCCAACTGGATAATGATCCTAAGCATACCACTAGATCTACAAGGAAATGGTTAGCTGAAAGTAACGTTGAACCCAATCGAGAATTTATGGTGATATTTGAAAATTAAATTGGGAAAAGAGCACCAACAAATGTCAAGAATTTAAAGACAATATGCCGAGAAGAATGGGAGAAAATCCCACTCAATGTGTACAAATCATTAGTTGAGACGTACAGAAACAGACTGGTAGCTGTTGAACTCAATAAAGGATATTCCACAAAGTATTAAGTTAATATGCTATTTTTTGTTTTTTACGAATACTTTTTTCATCAGTTAAAATAAAAAAAAAATGCATTAATTTCTGTTAGATTAAGAATTAATTAAGTTTATTACTATTTTTTAATAAAATGTATCTTTACGCATAAAATGTCTCAAAATTTGTTTTAGTTAAGGCATTTACATTTATAAAAATACACTTTTTCATGTGTACGAATATTTATTTCCTGCCACTGTATATATTTTAAAAGGTAAATGGTCTACACAGGATATCTCCAATATTCTTTACATATCAGATCTGAGTACCTTAAAGCATAAACAAAATAATTGGCTAACGTGTATCGCTATGATGTTCGGTTATCCCATGTTTTAACGGAAAGAAATTCCTTACCCGCATTTCAATCTACGCCTCTTTACTCAAACGCAAGAAGTAACGATACATTTTAGGAAAATATGAGCCCAAGCGATGAAAATTGGATTGTTTAAAACAATGTGAATCGAAACATGTCCTCGTCAAAACAAAACGTGCCATCATTAACCACCCCAAACCATGGCTGTATCCGAAGAAAATGATACTGTGTATCTGGTAGGAACTGAACGGCGTTTTTAATACGGGGCACTCCTTCAAAATCAGATGTTTTCATTTTAACGAATAAAAGTAGTAATCGATGATAAATATTCGGACTTGGAAAGATTTCCTCTTACATCAGGCCAAAATTAGACCTCACGACTCTTTGAAGACACGGCAGAAATTTATACAACTTGTTGGGGAGGCCCTACTACACATATCCCCAGTTTTTGCTGTAGCAACGCCAGTCAGCTTCGGTCTTGTTAAAGTAAAGTCAGCTGGACCTGTCGCAAAAATGATTTCGGAATATTTATTTTCGACCAATGGTTGTCAGTATCGTAAATTGGGCCTCACAACCGGCCCAGAAAAAGAGAAGTCGCTGAATGAAGATGCATTGCATTGTTACACGAATACTCGACAAGTCAAAGAAACATGTTGGCTATAAAACTAAGCACTATCGCGAAAAGAAACATTGGGTGAGATGAAACAGCTCACTGAGAACGATGCAACAGGGAAGTCAACTGTTAGACTGTTCATCTCCCAGCTCAAATATGTCTCATCTCAACTTCGTTCGATTATAGAATAAAATCTTCTTCACTACTTGTTTTTTTTTTATTTTTCTCACTTGGGTCTGAAGGGTTGTTTATAAGCCACAAGCGTTTGACAGGAAGAAACTCTACCCTATCGACGAACCTGCTGTCTGATGGGAACTGCAACACAGCGTTTTGATCCATACAAATGGGAAGGACATTTGGAAGAGTTTAAAAACTACTTAGACTATTTCAACATCCAAAAGGTAGCTAAAATCTACAAGTATGGGATCATGATACGCCTGAAAGACGATGAAAGGTAGAATTAAAAGCTCCATAGATGGTGAGAAATCGATGTACAAATATCTAAATTAAATAAATATCTGAATTGGAATTGATTTAAAAAATGCTACAAATATTTGTTCCGACGCAATATTATATGTTAACGTATGCATCATAAAACCAATGAATATTATTAGACAGGACGAAGATCTAGAATCTATTCCGGGATAAGCTTCATATTTTCAACGGTCAGCAGCAACAAAAGACGATCTTTACGCGATATTAATGAATAGAAGACTTTCCGAGGAATAATTTGTTTCCGCTCGAATATCCCCAAATACATGCTTCATTAATCTTTCTGGTGAGAGAAAAAAAGAGAGAAAGAATTAAGAGAACAAGAGATTGAGATAAGAAAGAACAGAACAGGTGAAAGGTCATATGAATGGCTCCATGACATATCTGGTTATGATTTTCACCTTATTCTAGATTTAGATAAGTAGATAGATAGATGGATAGACAGACAGACAGACAGACAGACAGATAGATAGATAGATAGATAGAGAGATAGATAGATAGGGAGAGAGAGAGAATAAATTTAAAGCAATCAAGCTACTCGTAACATAAAGGAAAAAACGATTAGATGTAAATACTAAATACAGGAAACGAAATGGAAGATGGTACGAGAGGATGACAGCAAAAGTGTTTATGAGAAAACAGAACGCACACATATATATACACAAAAATGATACCTGGCACAGGGCTCCGTCCTTGTGGTGGTGGTATCACGGCTATGACTAGCTTAGACCAGCTCTGACCAGCTTGGACAAGATATGACCAACTAAGACCAGCTTAGACCAGCGGCCCGAGTGAAAACACTCGGGTCCCCACGTTAAAAAATGACATTGTGTCACAACCTGACTGAGTGATCGGGGGGGGGGTGTCAAGTAAATATCCATACATATACACAAAAACGCTAACGTTGTGAAAGTTGACTAAAGAGGTAATATGTGTTGCTACTAATGCAGAGGTTAGAGATTTGGCAAAGAAAGAATTATTCGCACTAATTATAAATCACTCATTCTGTTTTGTGCTGATTATCATGACAACAGTCCGACATTTTTCTATGATATCAAGCGATGGGATAAATTGAAAGAACGATGACTTATGAATTTTCCAAAATTGCAAGGGAAAACAAAACAACCGCCAGCAAAATTTAAATTCTGTTTTAACAATTTTGTTATTCTGATCTGGGCTCTTGCATGTTCCCCATCTCTCTTCTTTCTTCCCTCCCTCTCCCTCACACACACACACACACAAACATATATATATATATATATATATATATATATATATATATATATATATATATATAATGCAATCTTCAGGTACTGAATATTGCATTAGTACTTTGAATAACCTGTAACTCTTCTGGGTGTTCTTGTTTAAGTTGGTGAAAGCAGCCATAATCTTTGCCTTTTAGTACATCTTTGGTGTCAAAATAAGTTTTTTTGGTCTCTCGCTGCGCCCCTCACATCACAATTAATGACTGGGATCTCCTGCTTGTGAGGCATCGTTCAGATTCCTGTTGCTAGATTTAGGGTCATCCATCAGGCAGCTTCTTGACCCTGTACAAGCACTACCGTCTCAAGGTATTTCATGTAAGCCCTCGTGCTGAGTCTCAGGCTGTCACCAACAAATTTGGGAGGTTATTAACGTATATTTATCGGTTAAAGTGGTCAATATCAAGGATATAGTGTACGTAAATATAAAAGTGGATATTCAAGTCAACACCCAGCAGCAACAGTCTGTTTCTTGCAAAAACTCAATCTCCAAGTCAATAATTTAAATATAATATTGTCAGCGTCACTTTTTCTTCTTGCGCATGTGTAATCACATGAACATCAACGTCACTTTAGTCCATTAAAGATGTCAAGGATGTAACGCGTCAGAGGAAAACGTTTTTCAGCTTGTCAAATGTGTGAGAGTTGCGTTTAAGCATGAAACTGATAGTTGCCGTTTGGTGTTGATCTCAATGTACATTTTTATATATATATATATATATATATATATATATATATATATATATGTGTAATATATATATATATATATATATATATATATATATATATATATATATATATATATGTAATTGCCATAGGCTGTTGGTCAACTTCCAATCAAATGCGTGACAGAGGGTATGGCTTGCCTAATATGTCAGTGTCTCCAGGCTGTTAATTTAGATGGGGGCATCAGAGACTGATCAGCTATGATGGGGTCGACTTGGTTAGGAGATTATGATGTTTGAAAGACCCGGAAATGCTCAATGACCCAATTCAGAACATCACTGACGACGCCCACTAGCGCTAAAGAGTGTGTGAGTATTATATATATATATATATATTACATATATATTTATAGTACATATATATATTACACATATATATATATATATATATATATATATATTACACATATATATTACTCTCTCTCTCTCTCACACACACACACACACACACACACACATATATATATATATATATATATATATATATATATATATATATATATATATATCCGATGCGATGAGAACGAAAGTAATGTTCAGTGCCCCATTTCGTGAACATAACTTGAGTTTGTTTTCCTTTTTCTTATTATTGTTGTATTTGTGTGGATGTGCATGAGTTAAGGACTTTTAATGGCTTATTTTACTGGACTTAGGGATAGAGTGTTATATTCGATCCTCATTTGCATTTTCATTCCGAATAAAATATTTTCCCGGCACATGTGATCGAGCACTTAGATAATATCAAATAAAAATAAAATATAAGGAATATTAAGGTTTATTTTTTAGTCTTTTGTAACATGTTTCTATGGAGTTTTCTTTTGTATGCTTCACGTTTTACATTTTTATCCTGGAATCATGAAATGTCTCACAAAACAGAAGCTTTATTAGATACAGTCACGCCGTTATATATGACGAACTCAATGGGAAAGAGACAATTTAAGCATCAAGCAGAAATCTCTTTAAATAATTTGAAAATATTTTAAAGGCTGAAAGCAAATACGACATTATGAGATCATATTCGCTTTTTAATATAATTTAAATATGGGTTCACTGTAATATTCAAGTATATTGGGCAAGTTTGTTTTTTTTATAACTATTCCCTGTCTGAATCCATGGATGTGGGGAATAACTATCAACTCTAAATAACTCCCATAGATATTCAAAAAACTCAAAAACTCTTGCTAACACTGGTGTGGAATCATACCGACCATAAATATCTCTGTAGAACGGATGGAATCCTTTTCTAAATCTTCATCGGCAATGTTAGCTTTGGCCACCGTTATACTAGAGAAAAATGACGTAAGGCCCAGCCACCGGATGAATAGTGAAAGAGAAAAAAATGGCTTAATGTCCAGCCACCGGCTGAACCGTGGGTAAACACTTGTAACTATTTTTATATCTACCGTGAGACATTACATGCCAATTATTTGCGAATTTTGACACAGGAGCTCAGGCAGAAGGGTTAAAATTGTTCAGAAACGCAGAGCTAAGATTTTTTTTTATATTTCTATGCTTAATCTATATCTGGCTCAAGCGTTATATAACGAGCAAAACAAAGTTGCATCAATTTACAGTGTGATAAAAATTAGCTTTTTATCTGCTCTGAAATTAAGCAATGCAAATCTTCGTTTAAAAGGCAGTCCAAGGCTGCCACTAGTACTAACGGAAAATAAACGAATTTCCGAGTTGCATTCAAAACGTAATACCCAGTAATTACATTTGATTTAATATTAGAAGTTCACAAAGGATAGCAAAAGTGTAAGGGTTCCAAATCAAATCTTTCCTACTTAGTCATGTTATTCCACCTTTGAATGAGAACTTGAAGACTTGCCCCGCAGAAGTTTATTGTTTCCCTTTTTTAACTATGGCGAATTGCCTATCTAACCAAATCATCACTTAATAAATGCTAGCCTTTAAGTTTCTAATTCATAAACCGAAACAAATGAAACCAGTGAAAAAATTCTATGAGTGGTTTTTACTCATTGTGTGTATCCAAGTGGGCGGACATTGTTAAAGTTGTTTTATGGTTTGTGCTTCTAGATATTTCATGTTTTATACATCTTCCTAGAAATTCTAATACATTTAAAAATGCGCTGATCTGTTATCGATCCTCGTAGCAGTAAAGTAACTGTCATGATTATTATGCATGTAGTTGGTTAGGAAGTTAGACAGAGAGACAGTGCGATTGAAAAGAGAGAAAGAGAACAAAAGTTAAATAATACCCATCCAAATTTCTATATATAAATATATAAAATGAGGCTACCATTCGAATATATATATATATATATATATATATATATATATATATATATATATATATACACCTAGTGAGCCAGAAAACCTACCTAGGTTTCACCTAAACGGATCGTCAGGGAAAATTTGGCTGCTCTACGGTTGTATTGAGCTCTTTTGTTAGTTAGTTGTTACTCGTATCGGGGTTTTTTCTTTGGGCTTCAGACCTGCATCTGTGCGATTTTTTTTGTCGGCAGAAGTTCATGTTTGTAGCTCTTTCTTTTTTTAAAACCTTTTTTTCCCTCGAGATTGATTTGATTAGCAAATCAAAAATTCGAGGGTTTTTCGAAACGAGTCTAGTTATATATATATATATATATATATATATATATATATATATATATATATATATATATATTCTGTGTATTTAGGCAGCATCTTTTCATTCATGCACGTTTCATTAAATAATATAGACAAGTGTTTTTTATTTATTTTATGTAAATTATTTTCATAACGTCTGATAAATTTAATAACATTATCGTTGAACGAAGAAAGAAATTCCCAATATTGATCCATATTTTTTTTTTTAATACAATCTAAGCTTTCGGCTTACATAAGCCATTATCAAAGATCTCAATTACAACATATTAAATAATATACGGACAAGACAGTGATGATAGTCTGTCAATGTTTACAGAGATGATTTCTAAGCAACGATAAACGCGCGCATATAAGACGCTAGAAGCGAAAATCGCACCGCATCTCATGATGTCACATACGACCACACGAGAGTGAATTGTAGAAGTATGGGAAGCCGTTGGTATAAACCAATGGCTTCTGTTACCAATTATAAACATTTAAGAATATTTGTAGAGATGCCATAATTGATTTTGTTAAGGTTGGGTTTCAACTGTTTGATGTATAATGCTTCAAGGATTTTTAGTTTTTGTCTATTGTTTTCATGTCGAAGTATAATTGTGTTTTCGACAAGTATTTTACGGAATTGTGTGTGCGGGCAGGCATGTTGTTTTAAATGCCTAAAAATGTTAGAGTTTTCATTCAAATGTAGTGTCAAGCGTCATGAATATACTAAATATAAAACTTATGGCATAATATATATATATATATATATATATATAACACTTATGGTATAATATATATATATATATATATATATATAAATAAATATATATATATATATGTGTGTGTGTGTGTGTGTGTGTGTGTGTGTGTGCTCTAACATACATAGTAAACCAGAACGAGAGTCGAATGGTAGAAATGGTGAACAGGACTTGCCTTATTCTCGACGAAAAAGAATTCGTCTTTGTCTGACATGTAGGACTTCAATTTGAGAGAAGGTGATTATGTCGTTCCATCAAACGAGACCCTGTGGTTGGACGGAATCGAGGAGGGACATCCGGGTTTGTTAGCGCTTTTGTCTGAGGTGCCACTATGTCTTGTATGTCTATCATCCGGGCAAGTGATTGCTGATTCCCCATTATAAGTATACCAATGTGGAGATGAGAGAGGTCTTCTCTTGGTGTATATCGCACAATACGCGCAGTTGCGATAGGGAGGTATGAACGACGAAGCGGATACAGGGAAGAGAACTGCAATAAATACCAAGAACGCTGTGTAGAGGGAAGAAATGCCTAATCTGAAACCACGTCCCAAAAAAGATTTGCTAACTTCTTTTGACCACACATACACACAGACACACACACAGACATATATATTTTAAAACATTTTTATGTTTATACATTGTTTTAATCTTAAAATATTGTCGGACTTTTTCCATTTCATAATATAACAGTGATATCATCTCACAATCCTCACACTTGCTCCATATGTGGCCTTCTTTGTAAATCACTAGCCGGTCTTAAATGCCACTTAAGCTTATCATACAAACTTTCATAACTGTATCAATAAGCTGTCGGATCCTCATACGTCGAAACCTACGAGAGATTCCATATATATATATATATATATATATATATATATATATATATATATATATATATATGTGAAAAGTGAATATAAATATAAATAAAATATATATATATGTATAATTATTTATATATTATATGCGCGGTACTTATTAGAAAGCGCTCAATATCAGAGATAGAGCTAACATATTTGGTTGGATAGATGTGAGTTTGTGACCCTGGGTTTCACGCTTTAGCGATCGTCAGCTGACGATCGCTAAAGCGTGAAACCCAGGGTCACAAACTCACATCTATCCAACTAAATATATATATATATATATATATATATTTAAGTTATGAAGAATTTGGTAAACCGAATTGGTAAATCCAAGGAGGATGAAATCCTGAGAGCTCAATGTGAAGAAGAGAGCTAATATTTAATGAACAACATACATTTTAAGGTACCATTTCAACAAAATCCTTTTAAAGGATTTCAGATCATCAGGTAACAATTCCAACAATAAAATGAGAGGAAAAATGTGATTAGAAATTGATGGGTAGTGTGATTTTTGTAATTAAACAGGGAGGGTGAAGGTGGCGGTTAAAGAGACAATACAAAATATAGTGAGGGTTAAATTTACATCTCTTAAATAAGCCTAGTCCCAACGAGTTGTGAGTTTAATATCAGGTCACAGCAGTGGTGAACCAAAAAACTTTGTGATTAAGAGAAATGACTGAAGGTGTATGGTACGTGGAACTAGAACTATTTACCCCGCTGGACGAAATAAAGGGTTCGTTTCAAAATTGCAATCACTTTAAGAAGGCTGGAACGTAAAATGGCCGAAACATTGTGAATATGGAAATGAAGATGAGGATAACAGTCCGAATAATATAAATAATGCAAGTAATCATAGTACCTCATCTCAGAGATATAGACAGGTACTGTTTACAAACATACGTTTTATTTGGTTATTAAATCTCAGAAAAGACAGTTGTTTCAGTTGTTGTGTTGGTTAAAATATAATCATTATGGATTCATATGACTAACATTGTCTGTTTCATGCTGGAGGCAATCCTCAGGCTGCGAATGCTGGATTTTTCTAATTTTATCGAAAATCACTAACTATATTACATTATCAATTTTTATTCCAATAACAACAAATAATCAGGATTAATTTTTGTTTTCTAAGAGCTCTGAGAATGTGTAGCCCGGTGTATGTAGGTGAATAAGAAAATATTAAAAAAAGAATTATACCCCCCTACCACGACACATTCAATTCCAATTTATATTTTAATACATATTTAAATTACGCTAACATCAAACAAACTCACACACAGGCCTGGAGGTAAAGAGGTGCAGATTCCAGCATTCACATGCATTGCCTTGGTGTTTAGAATAAAAGGTAGCAATCTGCCCATGGCCATAATGAAAATTTAAATTAGTCAAGTGGCCTACAAAACAGAATGCTGGAAGATAATCGTAATCAGGTCAATGATGCGACCGAGAATGGCATCAGCTTAGACCATCCCCAAAGAAAAAGGAAGGGAAAGAGAAAAAGGGGAAGAATAAACCATTAACTATCTTTCGGAGATATCATTTGGTTTTGGAAAGCGACAGCTGTTTTATGTTCAGACCTTGGCATGATAAAAGTTTGTTGCCGGGGCAGATCGCTGGAGACAGGGTGCGAAGACGTCCAGTTGACCACCCATTTGACGCTTGGCGAAAATCTCGTTGATAAATTCCAGATGACATTCGGTTAAGATAGAGAAGTGTCACCATGCATATCTGACGAGCTGAAAAGAAATATTCATAGATATATGATTTGTTTTTTTTTTACGGTTTATCAACCATTTAATAATTATTTAGGGCCGAAAAATATTTCGGGTTTTAAGAATAATTCTTTCTTTACGTTCAAGCGATCTGGAAGAAGGAAAGAGAAAACGAAGAAGAAAGAAAGAAAAAATAATACGAAAACAGGTCATAGGCGAGCACACACACGCTCGGCTGACAGATAACAGGTGTCGAAAAATATCCAGGTCAAGCATCTAACCGAGATCTGGGGAAAATGGAAGTTGTTATCAATTGGTTGAATAAACGAAGTTTAGGGACAATGAAAAATATTGATGAGTAACAAGTGGAAATTGTGTCATTGGGATGATAGTAAAAGTCTAAGTGGGTGGGGAAGTGTATCTAAGGATATGAAGGCAAACCATTAATACGAAAACCCAGACAATCTCCAGAATTGGAAAAAGCCACACAAGATGATGTCGCTGAAAATTTTTTTTGAGATAATAAAGATTTTTATTATCGGACCTTCGGCCGGAGGAAAATGAAATATTTTTATTTCGTTCAAAAAAAGGCCAACAGGTCTGAGAAATCCCTTTCTTAGGTCATATCCAATTAGCGATAAACTGCTTGATAAATACCACGTGTTAAAAGGCCGAAGGTGTCATCGCAGTCGCTAATGATAAGGGCGATTTAAATTAATATTTTTGTTTTTTAAGCAAGGTGTTTCTTTCCCCAAAACAAAGCCACGGATTGTCCACACCTGACTAAAGACGTCATTGACTAAATAAGATCACATGACACACGAAGGAGGAGGAAAGATACCCGACCGGGACCTCATTGGCCGAAAGCGGTCACGTGACGCACGAAGAGAATCGGTCGACGCCCTTGTCAGAAGTGGAAGTGTAAGGAGCCGATACGAAGAAGCAGGGAAGCGGGTATACGCCCCTCAGAGGCACAGTAAGGAAGTGGGAGTGAGAGTGAGTTACCGAAAATGGAAAATCCCTAACCAGAAATAAGAAGGGTGGATACGTATTTAGAATTATCGAAGAAACCCCTGGCGCCGACAGACCCACCCCAGTTTTGACTGCGTCAATAAAAGCGAAACCCCAACCGACAGAAATCAGTTTGAGTTTGAGTTTGAGCCGCGGACGGCGGGCCAGGTTCGTTCGCCCCTTTGCGGGCAAGAGAGGCCAGTTCGTTTGGCCTAAGTGAAGAAGTTCGTCCGACCCAAGCCGAAGTGAAGAAGTTCGTCCGTCCCAAGCCAAAGAGAAGAAGTTAGTTCGCGCACCGACGGCGGAGATGTGTGACCAGTAATTCAGACTCTGAAGAGAAGAAGTTAGAGTTTGAGCAGCGGACGGCGAAAGAGTTTTGAGCCGTGGACGACAAGCAGAGATGAGCGCCCAGTGTTGAAACCGCGTCAAGATAGCTGACCAAGATTCACGCACACTTCTGGACTCTTCTTTAACCAAGAACAAGTAGTTTGAAGAGCGACTTAGAATCAGACCACAGAAATAAGTTTGTTTTTTTTTCTCGACTTTCGTCCAAAGACACACCGAAACACAAATTTCTTAGAGAGCAGACAACTTGAAGCCTTAAAGTTGCCTAGTAAAAGCATCGTGCCACAATCCACAGAACGGGTCGGGAAGTAGACATAGTCCTATGTACCGAGCAAATAGACATAAAAAGTTTGTTCCCTTTTTCTTTGATACGTTGGACCTTGTGATTTTTTATTTTATTTTTTTTTATACATAATTGTGTGTTATCACCCCCGTTAGACTCAACTTGCATTACGGCCCCAACCCCTGTTTGATCTCGTCTGCCTAAGATCAATTCACAACGTGGGTAGGCAGACTGGAGATCAGTGCAGTTACCCTGGTAACCAGGCGTTGGAAGCGGGTTGGGAACGACGAGGCTGGTATCAATCTAACCAAAGGGTTAGAACGTCACGTTGGGAGCAGCGAGGAGCGAACAGCTGACGCCGCGGCAAAGACGTCACACTTGGTGCTGTCCGTGACCAGGATATCACAGCCTGGGGAGCACGTGACGTCACAATTGGCTCCGCGACCGGGATCGAACGACACAGTCGACGCTGCGACCGTGGGACCACGTCACAACTGATGCCGTGACCAAAGGATCGACCCTGAGACAGCCACGTCACGTCACAGAGATTAAGGACCACACCACGAGTCGTAGGGGTCTGGTGGAGGAAAAGAAGGAAAAGAAAAAAGGAAGATAATTTTTTTCTTCCTTTGAGCGATAATTTTAAACTGAGGCCAGACTAGCCACACCCACGCTGCTGAGCGTTCATTGCCTGAATGGTGGCGTGAGCAATGGGCGAAGGTAAACACATGAGAAGGAGGGGAGGTCTGTTGACGCCCTCTGAGAGGACTGGTGTGAGATACCAATATGAGAAAGGAAGAATTTGGGAGGACGATTCCCTTAAGAACCCCTCTAAAGCAGAAAGTAATGGACTTCCAAAAATGGAAAGTGATAAATTTTCCTGTCCGAAAACAAAGAAAATCCTAATTGTGGATTTAGAATTATCGAGGAACCCAAACCACGACAGGCCCACACCCGGTAGAGAGCGGCAGTTAGAGTTTCGAAGAGACGCAGAATCAGACGCAGACAGATTTGAACTGTGAACTCGCAGACCAGCCTCGCATGAAAGCTGACTGAAAGATATCCACGCATTCCGACTTCGACTAACCAAAAACAATTTATTTTTGAAAAACGACACATTCTTGACCTCAACTTCTAACCAAGAACAATTTATTTTTGAAGAACGACTTAGACTCACACCACCAAAACAAGTTTTACGAATATCGCCTGAAGACACCAAAAACTAGTTATTGAGAAACAACCTAAGATACTAAGACACGCCTAACAAACGCAAAGTGTCATGTATCCATAGAAGCGGTTTGGGAGAAAGTGCAGTCCTGTATTCAGCAACCAGATATAAAGATATTTGTTATTCTTTTTTTTAACACATTTGAACCTTTCGAGTTGTTACTTTATTTTCTTTTACATATACTTGTGCGATGTCAGCTTTGCTCGAATTCGGCTTGTATTACGGCTCGGCGACTGATTGATTTCGTCCACCTAATATCAAATCACAATATGGGTAGGTTAGACTAGAAATCAAAGCAGTTACTTAGGTAACCAGACGTTGGAGGCGAGCTGGGAACGACAAGGCTGATACCGAATCTAACCAGCTTTCCATCCGAATCAGCCAAGGTTTAGAACGTCACATTTGGCGCCGCGACCAATACCAAGTCACATTGATCGTCACAGGATAGCACGGGGGCAGAGAGGCCAGGGTGACGTCACAGCTATCTCTTTTTTGCATTATCGCTCCCCCTCTTCTCAGAATTGCAGTATCTTTGAAATAATTTCTGAAGATATAGAAATGGCGCTGTCTCCATACATCACTGAACATATTTATTTTCGGTGATTTTAATGTGCACCGCGACACGTGGCTTAAACTTTCTAATATTACTGATGTTACTTGTATTCAGACATTAAAATTTTCGATTGCTCAATACCTTACCCAAATCGTAGATTCGCCTACCTGTTTCTCTCGCCTACCCGTTTCTCTCACATACATGTTTCTCAGCATTATATATATATATGTATATATATATATATATATATATATATATATATAGAGAGAGAGAGAGAGAGAGAGATAGATAGATAGATAGATAGATAGATAGATAGATAGATATGGGATAATGATATAGAACTTTTTATATATCAAAAACAGTTTTGAAACTAATGATATAAGACAAATTGGGGAAGAAGTTTTTTGAATGGTTTTATCTGTTACGACTTTATCGACCTTGGTTTCTTTATGTAGTTGTGATTGCACATGCACACAAACGAGACACGCTAAGAGTTTCCTATATTTGATATGTTATATCAACTGGATAGCTACTAAAAAAAAAGCTGTAATATAAAGTAGTTTTAGCTTTTAGTTTTCCTTATCAACTTGAAATGATTTTATTTCGCATTATAATTTGTCAGAATTCTTAGAAATGACAGCTGAAACATTTTGGAATTGTCAGGAAAAATTTTCTAGGGAGTCATGAAATGATCATTTTTACATCTTTACTGCATTTTTACATCTTTTCCCTTTGTGATTTTATCACCCGAATAATTGAATTGAACGACGCCTTACGCAAAGAAACAATTTTAGTGCATAACAAAACCGAATCGATATTATTCAGAAATACCAGGTATTATAAATGTATTTCACTATAGTTTATTAAGTTTTAATTAATTTACCGATTTGACTCACTTAACCAAATCGATCAATATAACGTCATTTGATTTTCGACCGGATGGCAAGAGAATAGTTAGATTGTCGGATCAGATTTTGATAAAAGCAAAAATGATGTTTCAATTATCAAATCGATAGCGGATGACTGAATGAGAAAGTGGATTAATTGTCAGCTCAGCGCCATGCCATATGTTCTAGGAACGGAAATTAGTGTTGAAGCGGCAGACGAGTATCAAAGCGATATTCGAATTATTTTTTCACATCATTGAATTTTATTTGTGGGCGTGATTTGCCGGTTTATTTTCTAGATAGAAAATTGTTTACCTTTTTTTTAAAAATATTATGTCCATTTTGTTCTTTTGCATGAATTTTACTTATTCAATTCTTTTTCTGTTCGGCTCTGGTTGGAAATCTGGAAAGAAGAAAATCATTTTATACATCAAACTAATATTATATATATATATATATATATATATATATATATATATATATATATATATATATATATATATATATATATATATATATGTGTGTGTGTGTGTGTGTGTGTGTGTGTTTTCCGTCGTATAAGACGATGCTGCTTGGAAGACTCACCCTAATGTAAGTAAACTTCCAAGAAAAAAAAATGTCAATCTCATACAACAAAATATTCACCATATATATATATATATATATATATATATATATATATATATATTTAAAGATATTTTGTAGGTACAAAATTTAATGATAGAAATAAAAGTATAAAACTTAATATTACGAGACATATTAAAAACTGGCGAAGCAACTGGTTTCGCTCCTGTTCTTCAGGTTTCAATGATAGATTTAATTTAAAATTAAACACAGAAAAATATACAATAAAAAGGAAGTTGTGTGAGGAATATATATATATATATATATATATATATATATATATATATATATATATATATATATATATATATATATATATATGCACAGTACTTCTTGGAAAGTGATCAATATCGGTTATATACGCGCGGTACTTATAGTTTCATTATCACAAAAGAGTGAAATCCAGGGTCACAATCGCATATCCATACAATTGATATATATATATATATATATATATATATATATATATATATATATATATATATATATATATATATATATATACTCATGAATGGTTATTCCCCTATTTCACAACATCTTCAAAAACAGTTCTGTCGACATTCAGAATTTAGACAATTTCTTTATAAATTTCACCAAGAACGTTATAAGCAGATACTATAAATTCCCGCAGACATCTTTATTAAAAATGAAAATCAACACTCAACAAAATTAATTATGAATACAGTTAAAATATTCTGAAATTCTTATAGAATACAGTTCTTTAGAAATATCTACATTAAACTAAACAAACTTAAATAATAAATAAACAATAACCTAGTAAGAAGTATTTAATTCTTAACTAAGTTACCCCCTTACATTATGATGCTTAAATGATTGAAAATTTTTAAAAATCACAATCTGTGACTTGCGCATGATCGGAATTGTTAACAATTTAATTACAATGCAAAAATTTAGATCGGGCACAGACAATTGTTTGTTTTTTTTTACTTTAGCCATGGTAACGCTGAAGATGATATTGCTATATATTGAAGGTACTGGTAAAGCTAAAACGAATTAATACAACCATGGCAGCTTCCCTGCTCTCTTGAATCATCAAAAAACAGCTTATACATGAATCTGGCTTATTCCTTAATTAGGAAAGATATCGTTGAAGAAAAACAAACACAACATGTTTAAATGAAAATAAATTTCAATATATATATATATATATATATATATATATATATATATATATATATATAGATAGATAGGTAGATAGATAGATATAGGTATCAATCCTTCCTTTAAAAATGTTTCATTAAAAACGGCAGGCAAGTTACTGCGATTAAGCTTTTTCATTTATTTTTTCTTGTGATCGAACTTTTCTTTTTTCTGGACACATTTTAGAAACTGTCAAAATGTCCTATAATCCCGAGTGCTTTGGCTATAATTCTATGTTTCTAGGTTTATAGGGATGTTTTATTATCTATCTATCTATCTATCTATCTATCTATCTATCTATCTATCTATCTATCTATGTGTCAGAAACTTGATTTTCTGATGTTATCTGTCCGGGGAGGCAGCTCTAAGACGAAGTTATTGATTAGGTACCCTAGCAGAAGGGTATATTCGTAAAATGGGTATAGCTGGCCATGATATATATATATATATATATATATATATATATATATATATATATATATATATATATATATATATAATCCAGTTTCAGTATTTTTTTGAAAAACGCTGTGAATTTTTTTTTTTTTTACATAATTTCTCATGTATTCGTATTTTTTTTTTCCATTCAGGATATAAATTATAGAAAAAATTTCCAAATATTTTCCAAGTGCTTTCGGCTATACTTATAGCCATTATCAAGGATGAATTTTATTTTACTTTTAACTGAATTTATGCACTGTTTTATGCATGTATTTAAAATAAAATTCAACTTTATGATGTCTAAAATATAGCCGAAAGCGCTTGGCAAACTTTCGGACAATTTTTATATAATTTTTGTCCTGTAAAAAAAAAAAAAATATACGAATACATGAGAAATTATATAAAAACTCAACTACCACATCTTGTCGGTTGTTTTTCATCGAAAGTTATATAAAAGTGAGATTGCTGTCCAAATACACTATATATATGTGTGTGTGTGTGTGCGAGTATATATGTATATATGGGAGTGAGCGCGCATGAGTGTGTGTGTGCTTTGTCGCCGCACCATTCTATCTTTAGAGATGAGATTTTGTAATTTATCACCATCCGTTCCTAGGTATGTAATGATTTTAATAGTTTTTATATACTTAAAAGCTTAGAGAAAAAAATTACATGAACGAAAAACATTTTTCTTTATACTATACTCTTAAAATACTTCAAAATTAAACGTTGACTGAAAATAAATTGTTACGCTGACAGTTTTAACCTCTTTGAAAAGCACATGTAACAAGACAGAAAGCTAAGAATTAAATCAATATCCATTCTTGGATGTAATATGGATAGCAAGACGGTCTTCTGAAGAAAACGGTTCCAACTACATAAGGTGGAACTTTGCATTAGAAATAACATAATTGCAGTTCTAAATAATTCTTTGAACGTAGGTTTAAAATGACTATTCAAAGAATAGTTATTTATTTTTTTAGAATTATCGCTTTGACAGCATTGTTTTTCCATTCATCATTAAGCATTTTATCTTAATTAACAACAGATGCAATGAAAAAGACGATTCATAGAACAAAAGTGGATCACATTAAAATGTATTCCTTGCTTCTATTAATGGATATTTGAAATAATTACCTATAAAATGGAATTGGTCATTAATGTATAACTTAATAAAATAGAATTAGTAGAATTAGCGTTTTCTAGGTCTTTATAAAATTCCTAGGTCTTTATAAAAAAATTACTAGGTCTTTATAAAATTTAAATTCCTAGGTCTAGGTTTTATAAAATTCCTAGGTCTTTATAAAATTCCTAGGTCTTTATAAAATTCCTAGGTCTTTATAAAATTCCTAGGTCTTTATAAAATTCTAGGGTCTTTATAAGGTCTTTATAAAATTCCTAGGTCTTTATAAAATTCCTAGGTCTTTATAAAATTCCTAGGTCTTTATAAAATTCCTAGGTCTTTATAAAATTCCTAGGTCTTTATAAAATTCCTAGGTCTTTATAAAATTCCTAGGTCTTTATAAAATTCCTAGGTCTTTATAAAATTCCTAGGTCTTTATAAAATTCCTAGGTCTTTATAAAATTCCTAGGTCTTTATAAAATTCCTAGGTCTTTATAAAATTCCTAGGTCTTTATAAAATTCCTAGGTCTTTATAAAAGGTCTTTATAAAATTAGGTCTTTAAAATTCCTAGGTCTTTATAAAATTCCTAGGTCTTTATAAAATTCCTAGGTCTTTATTATTTCAGCCAAATGATTATTTTCTGTGCTTTTCCAAAGTTATGAAATTTTCTTTGCCATTTATAATTTTCTTATTCATAATTATTCAGTCCTTATTGTGACACTATTTAGGGTTGCGAGAAAGACAAAAAAAGAGAAAGTAAGATACTGGATTTAATCTGATTTATGTTACGGTGCGGAAAATAAGATATAGCCAATCTGCCCATGGCAATGGTGAGAATTCCATGTTGGTCAAATGACCTACGAAACAGAAACTGAGAGATAATATTAATTAGGTCATGCACTGTTTCGCGAGAAAAATGTCCGCTGGACCACCATGAAGGAAAGATTAAGCCTTTGACTACCTGCAGAATATCATTGAGAGGAGCATCTGTTTTGTGTCGGAGCTGGCTATGATAAGAAAATTATTTTATCGGGACGAATAATTGGCTGTGGGTCGCCAGATGACCACCCACTCGATAATTGGCGAAAATCTCGTTGACGAATTCCATATGAAATTCAGTTAAGATAAGAGTCTAAGGACTTGTTGTCGGGCAGAATAAAGGAAAGAAAGGAAGAAAAGAAAAAAGGAAGATAATTTTTCTTTGACCAGCAGTCTGGTCACACCCACACTGCTGGGCGCCCATTGGCTGAATGCCGGCGTGAGCGGCAGGCGAAGATAATCATGTGAAGAAGGAGGGGAGGCCTGTTGACACCCCCCCGAAGGGATCGGTATGAGATGCCACTGTGAGAAAGAGCGGAAACCCGTTGACACCCTCTGAGGTTATGGTAAAAATACCAATATGAGAACAGAAGAATGTGGGAGGACGAAAGTCTTCCAAAAATGGAAAATAATAAATTTTCCTGACCGAAAACAAAGAAGTGGATTGTGGATTTAAAATTATCAAGGAACCTCAAACCCCGACAAGCCCACTCCGGTTTTGGTCGGCGTCCATATAAGCAGAGTCTCAGCGAGTGTAAAGCAGTTAAGTGAAGTTGAGTTAAGTTCGCAGTTCGCAGTTGAGTTGAATTGAGTTGGGCCCGCCTCGCAGGAACCCGACTGAAAGATTCCACGCAAATCACGACCTCAACTTCTAACCAAGAACAATTTATTTTTGAAGAACGACTTAGACTCACACCACCAAAACAAGTTTTACGAATATCGCCTGAAGATACACCAAGAACCAGTTTCTTAAAGAACAAACAACTTAAGATGTTAAGACTCGCCTAACAAACACAAAGTGTCACGAATCCATATAGCGGGTTGGGAAGAAGGCGCTATCCTGTATTCAGCAACCAGATATAAAGTATTGTTATCTATTTTTTTAACACATTTGAACATTTCGACGTCACATTATTAACTTCTCCGACCATGATTAATATACCTGCTCATTAATAATTTCATCTGTCGTTAATAATTTCCTTGTTAATAATAAGTGAAATATTAACTTCCACGAAGATGATTAATGTCTACAGTAATCAATAATTTCATCTGTCTTTAATTTACTTAGTTATGTTAAGTAACTATTGATTTCCTCATTAATTAATAATTTTTAGTCTTTACTCCTAATGACCTTAATCATTGCCATTGCCCTCATTCAGTGCCAAAGTTTGGGCCCCTCATGCTCTTAGAAAATAATCATTGAATAATAACGTTCATAGCCATTGTCTCTAGTGGATCGTAACCGTCTTTATTAATGGCTAACGGTTTTAACATCATCTGAAGCTGCTCAGTTTTTAAATGACGTTCAGATTTGTTCGGATTACGCATATATCTAGTAAACCCTTGCAACGGTTGGCAAAGGAAAAAAAAATTGTTTCAACGGACATGTGAAGTAAAATTTTGGTACAGCATTCTTTTGGTTATCAAACTTTGTTAGATCCTGACTCCTTTCTATTTACCGCATGAAACTGCCACGAACACGCCACCTGAGTAGCTACTAAGTGTATATATATATATATATATATATATATATATATATATATATATATATATATATATATATATATATAAGTCAACACTCAGAGGCGAAACGCTGTTTCATGCTGGACGCAATCGTCAGATGTCTGACGATTGCGTGCAACATGAAACAGCCTGTCGCCTCTGACTGTTTATGTCAATGTTCACTTTTATATTTATATTTAAATACGCTCCATCTCTGATATTGTGCACTTCATCCCATAAATATACCACATTTTAAAACCTATATTTCTTCATATATATATATATATATATATATAGAGAGAGAGAGAGAGAGGGAGGGAGACAGAGGGAGAGAGTGAAAAGGAGCGTGAGATAAATATGATTAACACATATGTAATTTCCATTTTTGATAACCAATTAACACGTCATCCTATCTATTAATCATACATGGCAGTGAAAAATAAATTTGCAGTACACTAAGAGACGACAGGATTGACGTTGTGGTTTCATAGATATCGGCTCGGAGTGAGAACTCGGAGAGCCGAGTTCGAATTTCAGTCGAGTTCGTTGGATTAACTTGCGCACAGATACCCTTGGGAGATGTATAAATCCATCGCTCCTTCCCCCAGCTATGGGTTGAATAATACGATAGAATGGTGTTTTAGCCTTGATTGGCAACCAGTCTGCGACAGAAAAAATCTACTGAGGGAAAAATTTGCCTCGTCAGTCATGTATCGGATGATTGCCGAAGCGTGTGTAACGTATGACACTTAACGGACTGACTGAAGGAAGGACAGATTTTAACGCAAAAGGCAGTGGAGTGACATGAATAAAGATTCACAACCGACTCCGAAAGCTAATATCCATGGGCGAATATTTAATTGTGTTCATCTTAGGATCGTCGTGATGTTATATTTGTGTTTAAAATCGCAGTGAAACACTAAATTCACATTTATACGTCCAATAACTGGAATGTGTCTATAGATGTTTGGTTGAAAAGCACCCTGCGCTCGGTGATCAGAGAAATTTTCATCACATCTCAAGGCACTTCTAGGATAGAGCTGTTACACACCATACATCATATCCAACAAACTTGATTCACCGAATTGTCACTTTTTTCTATCGTTACAAAACGCTTTCACGATGATAACGTTTTCAAATTAAAACCTGATTCAAAAGCTTATCGAAAAAATAATTCTTGAAATACAGTGCGTTCCCTCAAAATTGACATCATTCTGTTTTCTAATAATAAAGTCAATTTATAAGCAAAGTTGACTGTGCGGATCTCATCAAGAATATTCCAGGAGGATGGATCGAGCGTGCCAGTGATAATGACAATGTGCTGTTGAAATGACCTCCACATTCACTTGACTTGTAATTTTTTCTGTCGATCTATCTGAAAGGATTGGTCTATATCCCCCTCTTCCTACAAGCATAGAGGAACTTAAGCAGAGAACCACCGAGGCTCTGGAGAATGTTACACAAGACGTGCTGCAACGTGTTTGGCAGGATTGTACTAACCTACTTAACGTGTGTCGTGTCAACGGTGGGGCGCATATTGAACATTTGTGAAGCTTTTTGAAATAGACTATAAATTCTACATCCTTTTATATGTAATCGTGCAACATCCTCCCCGATCGTTCAAGACTTCTAACATAGCGGCTCATTGATGAAGATCGCTTCGGTCTCAGACCTGCTGTATCCAGCGTTGTTATTTATGTTTGATCATAAGGAGGCCAAGACCGAATCTTTGCAGTTATCTTTGTGCTGGGCTAATCTAAGAAAGACGAAGACTTACAGGAAAAAGTAACACTCGAATCTATTGAACAAAAGTAAATACTGTTTTATATCAATCCGCCATACAATAAATGGTTTATATCAGAGTTCGCATGTAATTAATTATCAGCCCAACCTGTATCTAAATCGGAACTGATATTATCGTTGTTGGCCTGGCAATATCTGATTTGCAGTTGTTGGTAAACTTTGGCACAAGGTTTAAGCCGGATGCTTTCGTCGGCAAATAATCACGTGGGTCTCTTTCCTGTTTCTGGTCTCGTCTCCGTCTCGTCTCCGTCTCTTCTGCCTCTCTTCTCTCTTCTACTGACTATTTCGTTTCGCGCATTCGTATTTATGGACTTTTGCCCAAACTGGAATGGGGTTATAGCGGGGTAGAGGCATTTCGGGGAATCCCCTCCGGCTAACGTCATAACTTTGGAGAATTCCCTGTCTCCAACCTCGCTTTTATTATTATCTCTCACCGACCCCTTCAATGAGCGTTGGTGGTTCCTCCACCCTCCGTTATGTCGACCATTTTCCATCCAGGAAAATCAGTTCCAAATTCAGTTGTTGACAAAATTTGCATTTCCTCTTTCCAGCTCACATTTGCAGCTGTGTCAATCAACATTGACCCCTTAGTCTGGGTCACTTTTCCATTGTTCCAACTTCTCGACATACAAGTCGTTTATGTGTGAATCAAATACTCAATTCTTCCCGGGGGTTTTTCATATTAACCCTTCCCATTTCAATGTCACTCAGCACATGACACTTTCTTATGTTTTAACAAAGTTTTCTTCAGTTTTACCCCGGCAATAGTATCATATGTGTATCTAGTTCTGATTTTGATAAATATATTGTTATTGCTAACCATAAAGACTATTTAATTTCGATTGCCTCGGTTCTAAAATTACTCAGATGTCTATTTGGCTGGGGGGACATCCTGTATATTGATAAGCAGCAACAAATCATTGCAATTAATGGTGAGTATTTAATTCAATGAAATGTAATCTTACTTTATATTTTGATGAAAAATATTGATAAGCAACAAAGGAAATTACATAAAATATTTTATACTCTTAATTAAATATCAATTTCGTCTTAGTCTTTTGCAGGCTTAGGCCAGGGAAAATGGAGGTTCAGAAGGTTTGTCAATACAATTTATATATATGGGAAATATGTGACAAAATTAGGAAATATGAAACCAACATTATATAATAGATAATTATATAGGTTATCTTTGTTCTGTATCCTTAAAAAACAGAAGGCTAAAATAAGCGCAATAAATTTATTTTTCACCTTACAATTCGAGTAGGGTTTGCTTGCTGAAAACAAACAGAAATTATATTTGACTTGATTAAATAGGCGAGTCTTCTAGCCATTGAGACGACAATGATATCGTTATGACATTAATCCACGTAAAATCGAAATTAATTCCATGATACAGAAAGATGAATAGGAAGTTTAACTAATGCTTTCATTATCTCGTGAATTTAAGCTTCCCTAAATGCAGCACTGCCGTCACATTATGCCAGGCAAAAATATGCTCAGTAAGCAACTGTTAAAGAAGATGAGGTAGGTTAAAATATTATATTTTGCACAGTAAAAGCCTCGGGTGTTTTTGATCAAAATCTTTGACATTTGCAGAACGCGTAAGAGGAAATAGATATTTTGCAAAAATAAAAGATTTACATTAGATTGATTGTTACACGATTATAAATGCATGTTGTGTTTGCGGAAATGTTTATGGAGAGTCTGACATATATTGGAAGCATGAAGAAAAACACCTACGTAAACATCTATACTCCACTCGTTACAACCAAGCACATTTGTAATAAGATACTTTTATTGAGAGAAAAATTGCTGAAAATTATTACGCTGCCACTTCGAAATCATGTCGGGATTTCCCACCTTATTACAGGTAACGTCCCGAAACAAACGCTTAAAGGTTGTTTTTGTTTATCATTGACTTACACAGCGAATGATTCGGTCTCTAAGTGACGTTAAGAAATAGTTACAATTATTTATTGAATTATTTGAATGCAATTACCTTACTGTCACATGATTACTATATCTTTGAGAAATCATCTAAAGTAAAATAATCGCACACACAAAATGGATAGAAAAGCGTGCATAAGTAAAGGATTAAATGCTCCCAGTGAAATTTAATTTACAAGAGCCTGTCTATATTTCTGAGATGGGGTATTATGTACATTATTTACATTATTCCGACTATTGCCCTCATCTTTTGTCCTTGAGGACACATGGCACAATGGATAAAGGCGTTGGTTAGATCCAGTGACAGGACACAAAGAGTGTGAGTTCAATACCCGGTTAAGGCAGTGGAGAACTTTCAGAGGGAAAATTAGCAGTAGATAACTGATAACTGACATCCATCAAACATGGCACGTGGAACTAGAACAGTCTACCCCAATGAACGAAATTCCAGCCACCTGAAGAAGGCCAGAGCGTACAACGGCCGAAACGTTGTGATAAATATGGCGACAAAGATGAGAACAATAGTCCGAATAATGTAAATAATGTTAATTTACAAGATTCCACTTTACCTTTTGATGGTTGGAAAGCAGGAGGAAACTAAACCGTGTATAACTGGTTGATGAGATTTTCTTTGAGAAAATTGACTAGAAAAGATTCATTGCATTGGCTCTCTTCTTCTTTTCTTCTTCTTCTTCTTCTTCTTCTTCTATATAATTTCATCACTATGTGGGCGATCACGGCTCTCATTTTACCATTCCTTCCACACCGTTCCGCTTTCTATTCATACAAGATTCTCGGCTAGATGGCCCGCCACTTTCCTCCATCCCCTGCCCAAGATGTTCCCTGTGAGTCTCAAAATTCTCCAAAACAAGTCACCTTTTGGTTTTCATTTCCCTCCCTCATTGTCCTTGCATTCGGTCCATGACTTTCTCAGAATCCTTATTCAAAAACAACATTTCTGTATTTTGGTCTTATAATATTTTTCATTAGAACTTAATAATTCTTAAATTTTTCATCTTAAATGTTTTCAACTTTGGGTTATATTTTCAAGTCTCCAGAATTTATTGCCTTACAGAAAAAAAATGTCAAATCACAATTTTCATAAAGTTTCGAATTCTTACCGATATTTCTTGGTTAATATCTAAAAATAAAATAAGGAAACTAAATCTTTGGATGTGTGGATGGTATAACGTTTAGAGAATGGAAAAGAGTTCGGATTGCATTCACACAAATACATATGGGAAAGGGAAGAATCCACCATTCCTACTCTCTTACTATTGGTTAAATAGTCTAGGAAAAGGAAAGGTTTGAATTCAAATTATTCTGAAGACGGACTGGTTCCGTCAACCTAATTACCCTAACCATTTCTATGGTTTCACTACATGCGGGGCTCTACCGAAGTAGTGTGTTAAAGAAGTCGTCATGTAAAGTAAATATTCTTTAAAACATTAAACGATGCGATAACAGCTGTCATCCCTTTCGTCTTGTTATACCGGAACGTACCTATTTCTATTGTAAATAGACTCTCCCACAGATAATAAATAGTAGCAGTAGCAGTCGCCAGTGAAGCTCAGGGATTTGTGTGAGTCAGTCGATGTCGGACATTAAAGTATGAGCCCCACAACTAGATTGCTGCGTCATTAACTATTATTTCAAGTTCCTAACGTTTTGTATGTCGAACCAAATTTACGACCGACTTAGTCAAATACAAGCTTCAACTGTGAAAATTAATCTACAACACGTCTTAGTAGCTTTATTCCCTTGCTTATGATGAAATGATTTGAAAAAAGAAAATTCTAAAAGCTATGGTTTGTTGCTTAATCAGTTGCTGTTAAGGATCGTTAGCAAACAATTACTCGTCATAATCTTTACGTAGTGGCCAGAAAAAAGGGTGTTCTTCTCTTAAAATCACTTTTCATATCATTACCGATCTGACCTCTTCTTAACCGATTCGAAAGAAACCAAGTAGAAAACAACATCTTGTTTGACCGACTTTATCTTGATACAAAAGGCCAGAAGACAAATATTTCTTATGAGAGCGAGAAATGTCTGATAATTGATTTATCGGTGATAATAAGTGATGACTGCAAAACAGTATAAGAACAAGGGTGAATTAATATAATTACGATCCTTGATGGAATAGAAAAAACACTTCCCCTGCTAAAAGGTCACAACCATCGTCTGAAAGCTAGCCTCTTTTAAAAGATTTGTTGTTGGCTATTCTTACATACACAAACAGAGTCGTTTATGTCTTACGTAAATGAATGTGCAACTTTTAGATTTCTGTGATATTTTGGTTCCTTTATTAATATTTTTTGCACCAATCTGATATGTCACACCCTACCTAAAATCCAAATTTATCTCTCAACGCCATCTGGCTTTTCCTAAATCTAAGTTGAAAGACATATTACTTGACGTGAAAAATATTCAATTGTGCGCGAGGAGGCAGTTAATGGCGATCTTGGCATGAATTTGCAGACAATTTTCTAAAGTGGATAGGACGATCTAATAAGTCTGTGTTGTCAAAATGAGAATATTCTGAATGTGTTCTGCTGTCATTACACGAACTAGTCTATTCTCTTTGTTAATAATTAAAGACTAAATTCACCCTGGTTATTATTGCAAAAAATAACTTTCGATTATCAACAAAAATTATATGACTTAGTGTCTTCCATAATTTCCTTTGAATAACATTGAAAGAATATTTATTTATTTTATAATTTTCACTGATTTTGATTTTATGGGAATGTGTTTTTTTCAAACATTATTGTGCATTTGGTGAGTGAATATTACTGAGGTTTCCCACAAAATCACATCCGAAACAGTATTGCATGTTATACTAGTAAAATCAGCACCAGTGAATAAACTACTAGTCTACTGACGGTTTAAATAGACTGATTTTTATACCTCGTAGATCTTAAGGGGAGATAACTGATGCTTTATCAGTACATTTTTCTCATTACTTATTGTATACATAAGGGAGAAAATCCCTTAGGTGTCCAGGCTCTTTACAGATTCACTGCGAACGCCTGGGTAGCTCTTGTATTGGACTAATCGGGCTGGAAGATCTCTTATTTTAAGCTCGCACGTTAGTCCGACAATGGAAGTATCTCGTCCTTCTTGATGAACGAGACCGCTCTGAGTCTGAATGTGGATCTTTCGGATGTGTTTCTGGATGTACCCGCTTCTAGGGCATTGATCGCTCATCGGGATTGTCTGGAGATGTCAGGGTCTCGGATGTTAATACCGCTGAAATGTTTGATGGAGACGCATCATTCCAGGGTAATGCGTCGGGAGCGATTCCGGCGCGGTGATCTCCCGATTGGTTTTCAATGTCGAAGAGATCAGATCTCTTCACTAGGGTAGTTTTAGGATCTGGTACATCTCCAGGAGTAACGAGATTTCTAAGAAAGGCGGTAGTTTGCCTTCCATCCGGGTGTCGCACGAGTGCTTATTGTGAGTTTGCTTCTATTACTTCCACTTTGTCTACCAGGAAGTCATGTGTGGCACCATGCATCATTAGAAAACTGAAGAGAGATATTCATAAATATATGATTTATTTTTATTCGGTTTGTTAACCAGTTGATAGTTATTTAGAGATGAAGAATAATTGAGTTTTGAGAATAATTCTCTAATTGTATTTAGGCGATCCGAAAGAAAGAAAAGAAGGAAGAAGAAAAAGAAAGAGAAATAGATGGTACAAAACCCAGTCATAAGCACACCCGCTTAAACTGACACAAAACAGGTGTCAAAAGATATCTAGGTCAAAGTACCTGACCGAAATCCACGAAAAATAGAAATTGTTATAATTGGTTGAAGAAATAGAGTTTAGAAATAATAAAAAGAAAGAAAGAGAAAGACAGGAACATGATACGAGACGGGGTCGTGAGCGAATAGGCACACGCGCGATTGATGCATAACAGATGTCGGTCAAGCACCTGACCTACTTTCGTGTCCGCAGAGTATGGGAGTTTGTTATCAATTTGGTTGAAGAAAAAAGATTTTAGGGACAATGGAAAAATATTAATAGGTAACGAACGAAAAGGGGTGTCATTGACATGATAAGTAACCGCTGGGGAAATGTATACGAAAACAAAACATTAATACACGAACCCTGACCATTTCTAGGGTTGAAGATAAAAACCACCCAATATGATGAGTGGAAAATATTTTCAATTTAGATAATTAAGATTTTGTTAACAGGCCCCGAGCGAAAGAAAGAGGTGAAATATTTGTTTTAGCTCGCGGAAGACGCCGACAGGTCGGAAAAATTCTTTCCTGGAGTCACATCTAATTAGCGGCGGGCTGTTTTGACAAATACAGCGTGTACGAAAAGGACAATTTAAATTTTGTTTTTTTAGCAAGGTGTTTCTTCCCCAGGACAAAGCCCCGGATTGTACACGCCCGATCAGAGACGTCACGAAGGAAGGAGGGAAGATACCAACCAGAGTCTCATTAGCCGAGGGCAGTCACATGATACATGAGGGAGGAGGAGAGACACCCGACCAGAGTCTCATTGGCCGAGAGCGGTCACGTGTTGTGCGAGGGAGGAGGAAAGATGCCCGACCAGGACCCCATTGGTCGAGAGCGGTCACCTGACATACGAGGGACCAGCGGAAGCGGGTATGCGCCTCCCCCCCAGAGGCACAGTAAGGAAGTAGGAGTGAAAGTAAGAGCGATAATGGGAAATCCCTAATCGGGAATAATGCGACTTTAGAATTATCAAGAGGACCCTGGCGCCGACAGACCCACCCCAGTTTGTTACGGCGTCAATAAAAACAGGACCCCAATCGACAGAAATCAGTTGGAGCGGTGCCGCGAACAGCGAGGGAGCTTGAACGCGGGCGGCGGGCCCGGTTCATTCGCCCCTTTGCGGGCAAGAGAATCCGGAGTGAAGAAATTCGTCCAGCCCAAGTCGAAGTGAAGAAAATTGCCCGAAAGCCTAAGAAGAGTTGGAGCTGCAGCCCGAAAGTCGAAGAGAAGTTAAAGTTGCAGGCCGGTCAGGCAGAGCAGTTGCAGGCCGGACAGGCAGAAGAGTTGCAGGCCGGACAGGCAGAAGAGTTGCAGGCCGGACCGGCAGAAGAGTTGCAGACCGGACAGGCAGAAGAGTTGCAGGCCGGACGGCGAGAGAGAAGTTGCAGTTGGAGTTGGGTTTGCGCCTCGGACGAAGAAGTTAACTTGCAGTTACGCCTAGGAGAAGTTGGAATCAAACCAAGCCTAAGAATAGAAATTCGTCCAAGACAAGTCGAAGTAAAGAAATTCGCCCAACTCAAGTCGAAGTGAATAAACTCGTCCAACCGAAGTAGAAGTTGATTCGCGCACTGACGGCGAGGGAAATCAGCCGTGAACGACAGGTAGAGATCAGCGCCCAGTGTCGAAACCAACCCACACCCCGACAGGCAAATTTCTAGGGAACAAGCAACTCGAAGTCTTAAAGTTGTATGGTAGAAGCTTGGTGCCACAGTCCACAAAACGGGTCGGGAGGTAGGAACAATTTTGTGTAACGAACATTTAGATATAAAAGGTTGTTACCCTTTTTTTTAATAATTTTCGACCTTGTGAGTTTTTTTTTGTTTCTTTTTCTTGTGTGTTATCATCCCCGTTGAACTTAGCTTGCTTACGGCCCCAATCCCTGTTTGATCCCGTCTGTCTAAGATCTAATCACAACGTGGGTAGGCAGACCGGAGATCAGTACAGTTACCCTAATAACCAGGCGTTGGAAGCGAGTTGGGAACGACGAGGCTGGTATTCATCTAACCAAAGAGTTAGAACGTCACACTTGGAGCAGCGAGGAGCGAACAGCTGACGCCGCGGCAAAGACGTCACAACTGATGCTATCCGTGACCAGGATATCAGAGCCTGGAGAGCACGTGACGTCACAACTGGTGCCGCGAACGAGATCGAACGACACAGTCGACGCTGCGACCAGGGGGGGGCGACATCACACATGTTTGATCTAAGGAATATGTCGTCTCAGTAGAACCGCACTTAGTTGAGAGTGCCAAGTGGGAAGCGAAGTCCCAGTCGAACTCCGTCGTTAGAAGGGTAGAAATCTTTTGTGTCGGGTGGCATTGGTGGAAGTACATAATAGCGATCTGATGGCATACAGGGCTACTGGAAGGAGATTTTCCCAATTATTTATTTAGCATTTGTCTGTTGAAGCATTGACCGTTACCCTGGGGGTTGTACGGTGATGCCCGACTTACCGCCACTCTGCTTTCTCGTAAGAATTGCCGAAGCTGCTCGGACATGAATGAAGCTCTTCAGTCAGAATGTACGTATGCCGGTATTCCAAAGACGGCAAATAGGGAACAAAGGCATTGTATAATTTTTGTTGCAGTCATATCTGGACAGGAAAAAGCGAAAGGAAACCGTTAATAATCTGTTTCGTGATTTGGATGGTAACGGGTCTTTAAAGTCCAGATTGCATCTTTCAAGTGGCTGCGTTTATTTTATTAGGATCCCAGGAGTAGGTCCGTAAAATTTAATTTTTATCTCAGCACACGTTCGGCAAGAATTTGTAACTTTCCTTGAATCCTTCACTGAATAAAGCAAATTCCTACTCCTTAAAATGTGAACCATCCGTGTTATGGCCGGGGTGGGGGGTGCACAGTTCCTCGTGTAGTGTCTGGAGTTCTTTTATACTTGAAGTTATTCTGCATATTCTTGACAGGGCGTCTGCTGTCAGATTCTTCTTACCGGGCCGGTAAGAAATATCGAACGAGAAACAAGATAGTTCAATTCTCCATTTGCTATTTTTTCCATTTTTTTATTTTACTGATACTATTTCAGTGGAATATAAACAAAACAGATTTTTGGTCTGTAACTAATCTGAACTGACGTCCGATTAAATAGTGTCTCCTCTTTTTAACACCTCAACTATGGCGTAGGCATCTTTTTCAATAGCCGTATGCCGTCGTTCAGATTGAGAGAGAGTCCTTGAAAGAGAGGATACAGGGCGATCAGCTTGATTTAATGAAGCGGCAATTGTGCAGACCGATGCATTAGTTTCAACTACCAGTGGGATAGAAGGATCTATAGTTATGATTACGGATTTTGCAATGTCTTGCTTGAGTTTTTCGAATTTTTCTATTGCTAGGTGAGATAAGGGAAAAGAGCTTACTTTTATTAATGGAACTATTTTCTCTGAGAAAGAGTCGGTCTATTGTGAAAAATAGGCGAACATTCCCATAGATCATAGCAGCACACGTATGTTATCTGGGATTGGCAATCTGAGCAAAAGTTTTAATAGTTCTGGTTCCGACGCCATTGACCATTGCTTATTATATAGCCCAAAAGGTTTGTTTTATATTGCCCACACGAACATTTGTCATTAATTCGTGTAAGGTTATATTTACTTACGGCGTCCATGAACCGTCGAAGGCTTTCGTCATGGTCCTTCTGATTGTGGCCACATATAGTTACATTATCTATATAAGCAAAAGTACTTTCCAGTTTTTCATCTATTATGATTTTGTCGATTAATCTTTGAAAACTGGCTACTCCATTAGTTACCCAAAAGGTGTCCTCCGGAAGTGGTACAGCCGGCCAACTACTTCAAATGCAGTGTAGGGTCTGTCTTTTGGTTTAAGGACCACCTGATGTTAAGCACTTTTCAAATCTAACGTGCTGAAAATGCTATATTTAGCAATTTCATATAGCATTTCGTCTATGCGTGGCAACGGAAAATCGTCCAGAAGAGTGCACTGGCTAATTGTCTGAGAGTAATCCAAAACAATAGATTTTTGGGGCGGTGGGGGGTCTGTGTTTATTATTAATACTTGGGCCCTCCATGGTGACGTACTTGGCTCAATTATTTCTTTTTGAAGCATTATTTTTATTTCAGACCCTATAAATTGTTTGTCGTCATGTGAATAACGTCAGCTCAATAGCTATTGGCGTACAGTCCTTTGTCAGGTTTTCAAAAAGTGAGTGGTACGGAATGTTGGCTGCAGTCAGTCCGCAAAACTTTAATAAAGGTTTATCTCCGCTGACCGGGAATTCTATGCTAGAGTATTGCTGAAAAAAAATCGTGGTCCAGTATTACCTGACAACAAAGATCTTTCATTATCGATAACTTAACAGCTTTATATGAGATGCCGTTATAATTTAGGTCGATCAAATAATATCCACTTATGTGTGATGACAAAGCTGCGTTCGCCATTGTTAATCTCTTGGGTGAGGGAACATAATGCCATTTGTGAATTTTTACGAGATTGTATCTGATATAGTTTTCCGAACTCCCAGTTGGTCAGGACTGCGTTAATTTTAATTTTTATAATAGATTTGAAAGACAGTCACGGAAGACGGCCAATGTTGCAGAAAATGATAACGAACTGACAGGACGACTAGCTTTGTAAGAGTTATTTTTAAACGCACGGCATACCATGGAAAAATGTCCTATTTTTCCACACTTGTGGCAACGGGCTTCCCAGGTAGGACACCAAAGTCGTGAGCGTAGGTTTAGACCGCAGTAGTAACGTGTCCGTTTAGCTGATGCAACAGTGGGTGTATATACGTGGACAGGAGAGTAAGTCGAATCATCATAAAGAGGAGAGATAGTAGGAACAGGTTGTTTTATAGCGGCACCCACAGTATCGGATAGAAAATACGAGTTGGGCTTCTGTATAGCAAGCTCGCAAGTATAAGCTTGTTCATAAACAGCTTTCAAGGTTAAGGGTCTTATTTTCAAGAAGGCGTTGCCTTACCTGAACATTGCGTAGGCCACATATGTTCCTCTTGTGCCTTCAAAGCAGTCACGAGAAGAAAATTGCAGTCCCTACTTAATGAACGAAGGGTCTTTAGGAAACGATCCAGTGTTTCTCCGGAATTCTGTCGCCGGGTAGCAAGTATATGTCGGGAAAATAGTTCATTTTTGGGCTTCACGTAGGTTGCGTGCAATCCTTCTATCGCCTCTCCATGAATTTTACATTATACAATGATATTGTTGATTGAATGAGACACATAGTTAGTCAGAAGAGCACGCTTGTTTATAAGCCGATTCCGGTTCTCAAGGAATAGATTTTCAACGAAGTTCGTAAAAGTTTCGAGCCAATCTGTCCAGCATTTATCTGCTGCTTCGCTTTCCGAGTCATAAGTAAATCATTCTGGCCACATGAAAAGTTCCATTGAAGGTGCAATATATTGTAGTAAAAACATCAGCAGTGAATTAAGTTAAACCAAAGCTTTATTGCACTTTACTCTGACTACTCTTCTAATGACGTATATTACAGATTGCTTTTTATACTTCCTAGACCTTAAGGGGAGGTAACTGATGATTTATCTGTACAACACTAATTAGTCGGTTGTAGCTTTAATTAATACATTCTGAAATATATCAAACCGATTAAGTGAAAGTTCATTGATTTAATTCAACAACGTTAGGAATATACAAAAGAAGTAATGAAATGAAATGTTGCTGAGCATATCGCTCCAAATAGGCCAAACCAAAATGAAAGCAATATTTGTGAAACAATTGATAATATACTCATCTATTTTAAACTGGTTGAATACCGTTCTCGCTGCCTGACAGATATAGGCACTTTTTCTCTCGGTGTTGATCATGTTCAACATTCCTGCTCCTCCCGAAGTCAAAACTCTACACGGGAAACATATTCGGTAGTTCTAATGTGCTTGTTTCTATGAACCTGACCGTCTAATATGTTTAATTCAGCTTTTAATTTTAAGATTTAGTCAATTCACGAATTACATATTTCGCTATTTAAAACAAAACAAATATTATCTGTATGTTTAAAGACATATGATAACGAATAAAAGAAATATCATTAAAAGAACAATAAATAATAAACTGGATTTTCTTGCTGAAAATGACAGCATGGTTTACCTTGATTAATCGAAGTGAAAACCCACGGACGAATCCTGTAAAGGAAGATGAATGAAAAAAGTAAAATTACCCACTCACAGTCGATGTGCATTGCAGTCAGCATGCAAGGAAATGAACTGTAAAAGATGCTCGCATCACAGTGACCGATTTAAGATTGTTTTTTTTTAATTTTCAAAAGATGCCCTTCTTGAGTTTTTGACTTTCTTATAACCAAAAGTTAATGCCTATCGTAATAATAATGGCAATAATATAAGCCTAAAACGAAACGGTTAGCTTTTTCTTGAAGACAAGGAACCGAATTATTTGTGTTAGTTTCGGGTCAAAATTTAGAAGTAATAAATTAAAATATTTCATCATTTTCTTTATCAGTTAGTTTAGTTAGGTAGGTTTGCATTAAATCAAGATTTCATAATTTTTCAGTTTCTCCCCGAAGAAAAAAAAAATCTATTACCCCGTGAAAAGTTTGCAATAAAAAATAGTAATATGAAAACATGGCTGTTTGAGATTCTCTTAAGACAGAATATTTAAAATCAGTAGTGATTGAAAAGTCTGATTGTTTCAATTTCCGTATCTTTACCAGCCGTCAAGTTTTGAACCTTTGATTTTGTTTTTCTGACAAAAATAGAAAAGATTCAACTATGACTCTACGGTTCCCTCAGCGATTAAACCAAGAAAACTACTTAGAAGCGGGGTGGTAAACAATTTTATTTGAGGTTGAAGAGTATAGTTTTTTGTTTTTGTTTTTGTTTTTTTAACAGTATTGAATTCCCTGATGTATGCCCTTCAAATCAGGCGCCCACTTGATCAATAAGAGGATAAAATGAATAGACAAACGAAAACTTTCAGGAAGTAATGCCATTCTGTGTCAGTCAGGGTGTTCAGAGTGCAGGATTACATTAGCCGAGTCTTATCGTAAGAAAGTAGCTACAAGTCAGATCCGTGTAAGTTATCAGTCACGCGTCATGTTTTACAGATGGCCAAAAGAGTGAGAGGATAGAGTCTGAGTACTTGCTGAGTAAAGAGAAAAGTTGATCTGTTAATCTGTCATGAGAGATCCGTTAATCTGTCATGAGAGAAGTCTTGAAAAAAGAAATAGCTATATTGGAAACATGATTTCCGTCTTGATTGCTCGAGATTTATTGCATATATATGCTGCAATTATGGCACAAGGCCAAAATAATGATTTTCTAAGCGCATCTTAGATGTACCACAAGAATGAAAGCATGTGGCACCCAGTGAGGATCGAACTCACTATTCCGTCGTAATTGTTCTAACAAGACAAGCTTGTTAACCATTACACCACGTCGAAGTGCCCCAAAACAAAAGGTATTTCTAAGCGTAGTTTAGATGTGGCACAGAGCCGAAATTATGGTGTACTCATATATACTCACTATACAGTTGTAATTGCTCAAGCGAAACAAGCTTGTTAACCATTACACCATTTTAAAGTGCACCAACGTCGAAGTGTCCCCACGTCGATGTGCCATTGACCTTAGATTACTTACCGTGGCCTCAATTTCAAATGTTTTTTTTCCCCTATAACCGTTCTATGGGCATTTTCCGTTTTTGTTTTTGATGCAAAATATAATAAATATGCAACGTGGAGTCATTTGTTTGTTCGCTGAGGGACGGAGAAGGAGACCCCCACCCCTTGTATGTTTACGCGCCAATTTAAAAAAAAAAGATTGTCGAGTAGATAAAGAAAATTTAACATATTATTTTCTTCTTATGATTCCGTAGTTAAAAACTTACTTTGGGTGGGAATGATAAAAAACACTCCATGTCTTTTAACCCTTTGAAACCTGACCACCGCTTTACCGGTGCTAGAGAAAAATGACGTAATGCCCAGCCACTGGTTGAACAGTGATAGCGAAAAATGACTTAATGTCCAGCCACCAGGCATCTATTTTGTATATGCCCAGAAATATTAGATACCAATTATTTGCGAAATTTGTCTCTCGAGCTCAGGTAGAAGGGTTAAAATTGTTCAGTAACGCAAGGCTCGAAGGTTTAAAGCTACTTTATATATATATATATATATATATATATATATATATATATATATATATATATATATATACTTTCAAAAATATATGGATATAGATCCGACAGTATGAAGAAAATATATACGGAAAAACAAAACAAAAATCATTAATAACAATGACAAATGTTTCTTTAATATGTTGTATTGATAATGTTATATTTATGAATATGTAATAAAGATTGTTTAGTAGACTGAAACGTCAGACGTTGACATATTAACATTAAAACAGCATAATTGTATATAACGATTTTGTTTTGTGTTTTCCGTATATATTTTCTTCATATATATATATATATATATATATATATATATATATATATATATATATATATATTGATTAATTTTGCAATTTTTGTGCCAAATATCCGTAAAATCTTTTAATTTAATTAAGCAATTTATGGTGTAATTTTCCTTGTTTTTTATAGATTGTTTTGTTCGTACTGTTCGCCATTGTTCTTTTTCGTTGCAAGATTTTTCTATCTTCTTTAGAATCATCAATGTCTTTTCTAATCTTTGTCTTATGTCTTTTTCCAACAACGTATTCTGTGATTTCTTTTCGATGTTTATCCCAGCAGAATTCATTTTCATCCCCCGACCACGTAAAGTGTTGCAGTTTTTTTTCCTTTTCATTTTCAAATTATATTCCTCTCTCTCTTTCTCTCTCTCTCTCTCTCTCTCTCTCTCTCTCTCTCTTCTCCCACTCTTCAAAGCCACATTTATTTCCGCTAATTTCAACTTTATTCCTGAACACTTCACTTGGTTTTCGTTTGAATCATTCCACTCGGCAGCAGTCTAGCTTGCCTTTCCTCTTCAGCGCATTAGAGGATTCATTATCAAATCCCGGTCAAAAATGATTAAATTTAAAAGAAAAGAAAAGAGAAAGAAAAACAGATACAATATAGAGACATTATTAGAAATCAACGAATACAGAAATCATGGTTATATAAGAAAGTGAACAGCAGAAAAATGAATTGCCAAACATACGAATGAATAGACTGACCGAATTGTAGGAAATTATGGAATTAACGAAGGATTAAATATCAGAAAATCTTTGGAATTGGTTTCTCGCCATATTTTATAATGATGCCAAAATTTTCTGAAGTTTGAATCAAAAATCAATGGAGATTTACTTTCAGAATTTTTTTTCCCCCCCGCAATGATTTTATCACGTGACTACATGGAAAGAAAGAACGAAAGAAAGAAAGAAAGAAAGAAAGAAAGAAAGCGCTCAAAAAATAAATAAATAAAACGATACAAGGAATTTTGTTTACCGATTGGCACAAATTCCTATTCTGAATGGCACTGATCATTCCCGATTGATAAATCATCGAACGTTTAACGATGAAAATATAAATTAACGCTGTTTAAATCTGGATTGCACTAAGCACTTTTCTATCTAAATGCGAAGACATATGCTGGCATCATTCCTTAAATAAACTATTATAATCCATCTAAGATTTATTTCACATCTTTATAAAAAAAAAGGAAGTGGTTATTAATATATTTACAAATTGAAATCAGTTTTTCATGATATCACTGGTAGGACACCATAAATAAATATGCCAAATATCTCATTCAATCTTACGATTACATCGTTACGAATATAGCAAATTTTGTTGATATTGTATTTCTTGAAACATCCAAAGATCAATTGTGACCCACACATAATTCTTTTACTGACGAAGTAAGGTTGAAATAAGCATATTTTCAAGAGACTATATTACGCCAAAATATTACCAGTAAGAAAAATAACTGTTTTCTACATCATTAGTGGGCAGATTGATTTATATATTCAGTATATTTCCGTGTGAATTTGCGTGCATGTAAGTTGCACTAGAGGGAGAGTTACATGTGCATTGTTCTAGCTCTTCTTATAATCTGGTTATATAATGAACAAAGAGGAGGATCTGGTCATTGAAGCAGTCGTTCTACGTTCTGCATTCTGAATTTCAACTTCTGTTTCCTTTTGTCTGCCTGTCTAGCAGACAGTCGGTTTGTTAGTTTGACCGATAAACATGAAGGACAAGACGAAACAGTAAGAGAAAAGGCGGGACAAGATTTATTTGGCGGTGTTGGTGCGTTCGGAAGTAAATGTTACGCTGGCAAATGTCTTCGGCAGTCGGCAGCACTTCTTCATCGATCGCAATCACCATTCTTTCTATCACCACCTGTCACTCAACATGCACTGTAAGTAGCTTTGAAGGCAAAATATCCATAAAGCGATTGTCAGCTGGGTGAGTTTGCGTCAGTGTTGATTTGGATTGGGTCTAATGGCATCGGGGTGGCGGCCGGGATGATAAGAAGGGCGTGGCATGATGCATGCAGACATTTGGAAAGGAGAGAAGGAGGATAATTGTAGAAGTTCTGAGGGAGTCACAAGCTATCTTTGGGCCTCTCTTGAATTTTCTGGTGAGACTGTATTGATAGGAAACTAGGAGTTGATTTTCCGCTTTTCAATATATGTTTGCATGTTAATATGAATGCATCCACACGCACAATTAAGGAGGAAGACAGAGAACGAGAAATAAAAAAGTAGACACACGTAAACACATATATACAAGTTCATTCATTCACACACACACACACACACACACACATATATATATTGTGTGTATTAGGCAGCATTTTTTCATTCATACATGTTTCATAAAATAATATAGCCAAGTGTTGTCTATTAATTCTATGTAAATTCTTTTCATAACGTCTTATATAAGCTTAATAACATTATCATTAAACGAACAAAGAAAATTACAATATTGATACATATTTTTTAATACAATCTAAGCTTTTGGTTTACATAAGACATTATCAAAGATGACAATTACTGTACAATATATTAAGCAATACATGCCAAAGAATGTGATGATAGACTGTTCCTGTTTACGTGGATGATTTCCAAGCAACGGCAAACTCGTGCATATAAGACGCTGGAAGCGAAAATCGCACCGCACCTCATGACGTCACACATGACAACGCGAGAGTGAATTCGAGAAGTATTAAGTATGGGAATCCGTTGGTATAAACCAATAGCTTCTGTTAACAAATTATATATATATATATATATATATATATATATATATATATATATTTAGGCAGTAATGTTTCATTAATGCATGTTTCATTAAATAATATAGACAAGTTTTGTCTATTTCTTTTAAGTAAGCTCCTACAACTACACTTAAACATGAAAACAATAAACAAAAACTAATAATTCTTGAAGCTTTATACATAAAACAGTTGAAACCTAACCTGAACAAAATGAACTATCAAATCTCCACAAATATCCGTAAATGCTTATAATTTATAACAGAAGCCATTGCTTTATAACAACAGATTCCCATACTTAATACTTCTCGTTTTTCACTCTCGCGTGGTCGATTTTCGCTTCCCCGTCTCGTATATACGAGATTGTCGTTACTTGGAAATGTTCATGCAGCAAGAGCGGACAATCATTGTTGTTTCATCCGTGTGTTGTTTGATTTATTGAAATTGCCATCTTTGATAATGACTTGTTTAAGCTGAAAGTTTAGATTGGATTTTAACATGTATCAATATAGTGTTTTCATTTCGTCTTTGAATGATAATGCGATTAAGCTTATCCGACAATATGAAAGGAATTTACTTAAAATAAATAGACAAAACTTGTCTATATTGTTTAATGAAACATGCATTATATATATATATATATATAGAGAGAGAGAGAGAGAGATTAAAGTGGTTAGCTATGGGGGAATAAGGGTTGTTTTGACGTATGGTTTGTTTATGGTTATTGAAACGAAATCTAAAATTATTTCCAGACTCACCAATATATCCACTATTAGGACATAAGTTGCAGAATAAATAATAGATTACGTTATGGCTATCGCAGGTGAGGTTAGGTGGCTGTATCCTGATATTGGTGTTGGGTACGGAAAATGTATTAGCTATTATTAAATGTTTGCAAACTAAGCAACGAGGTTTGTTACATTTGTAATTTCCTGATTGGTTTGTATTGTTTAGATATTTGGTAAAGGTGAGGATAGCTGATAGGTGAGGTGATTGTTTCATTGCATTTATGGGTGGTTTATCGAAAATGTCTTTGATCTTTTTATCAAACTGGAGGTTCTTGTAATCCTTTTTTAAATTGTGAATAAGTGTTTTTTTGTTTTGTATTTTTTTTTGTTTTTAAGCATTGTGCCCCAAGCAAGGCGTGAAGCCACTAGGATGCAGGGGGTTGCGGAAGATTTGGAGCGAGAGCAGATAAGAGTGATAGGAGAAAGGAAGAGGAGAAGGGTAGTGGGTAGATCAAGGTAATTGGAGATGTCGATTGACATTACATTTGAATAGTTGGAGATTATAGCTTTCAAGGAAACAGTAATTGGGGAGGGTGTTCCACTGGCGAGAGGTGCGAGGTATGAAGCTATTGGAGTAGAAGAGACGGCTACATTTGAAGGTTTCTACGGTGTAAGTGTGAGAGCGGGATACCAGCCTCGTAGGGCGCTTGAATTTATGGAGTCTGGGAACCAGAGAGAGCAGCTCATCAGAGCAGTTACCATGGAAGTATTTGTAGAAGAGACAGAGAGAGGCGACGGCGCGTCTGTGAGAGAGTGACTGCAGACAAGACGCTAGATCAGGGCCAATTAGATTACTTATCCGTCTCTGGATGTTGTCAAGAACTCCGAGGTAAGCAGAAGGTGCTCCAGCCCATATATGGCAGCAATACTCCATGCAAGGGCGAATGGTTGTTTTGTATATTTGAAGTATCGATTCAGGGGAGAAAAATTTCCTGGCGCGGCACAGAGAGCCAACTTTCATCGCGGTGGAAGAAGCAATTGACTCAATGTATTTGTTCCATCTCAGGTCAGCAGTCAGCTTGAGACCGAGCAGACGCAGGGAGTTGCTCTCAGGAAGTTGACTATCAGACATTTTAATGGGGGGCAGGGAAGGATCTCTATGGTGGTTAATGGAGAGTAATTTAGTTTTTGTGGCGTTAAAGTTGACCAGCCAATTCTTGCCCCAGTTAACAACCGATTGGAGGTCCATTTCAAGACGCACGGCCAGGTTAGTTTTGTCGCTGTCACTAGATTTGTTTTTGAGGCAGGAGTAAATTGTAGTGTCGTCTGCATAGATGCCGACTTGGGAATCTATAGCTTCAGGAAGGTCATTGATAAAAATAAGGAAAAGAGTGGGGCCAAGGAAGTGTGTGGGAATATTGATTGTGGTTAAAAACCATGGGAATCCGATTGTTGTTTTTATTTTTCTTGTATGTGAGAAGTATGTTACGATTTATCAGGATAGTTTTATTTAGTGTTTCTTTTATTATTTTCATTGGGTATTTACATTTTAGGAATTGTTTTGTTAAGTTATTAATGTTGTACAGAAAATCTAAATGGTCTGAGCATATATATATATATATATATATATATATATATATATATATATATATATATCAGTATCATCATAGCTTTGTGTAAAGTTTCATGTTATACATTTGCAAACTCTGACTAAATGCCAAAGTATTTGAAGGTTTTGGTTTACTGTTGTGGCCCCATTGGTCGCAGGGGGATGCTGAGAATTATCAATATAACCCAAAGATTGACTAAATGAGCAAACATTTAGACAGAGAGACAGACATTGACATATAGAGAGGGAAAGAAATAACTAATTATATATGCTTTATGTAAGCACACATATGCTCATTATATATATATATATATATATATATATATATATATATATATATATATATATATATGGTAGATAAAATGTTAATAGTTAGAGATGAATCAGACCAAGAAACAGTAGTCTTAAAAAGTGATCAATACACGTGTGAAAAAAATAAAATAAATGTAAAAATAACATGAAGAGATTTTAACTTTAAAAAATCAGGAGGCCATTTGCATCCGCTGCCTTGGTTTCAACCTTACGGTAACCTCAGGGGATTTTTATCAAATGACCTCTAAACGCTTTATTTAAAAATATATAATGGAGAATAAATCGTTATTTTCAAAAAGAAATAAATAAAGGCACGACTTTGGGTATAACTAACACCCCCACCGATACATTTACAATACATTTTCTTTTCTTCTCTTCCCTCTTATTCTTCTCCTTCTTCTTCTTTTTATTATTATTATTATTATTATTATTATTATTATTATTATTATTATTATTAGTCCTTCTTCACATGCTCCTTCTCCCTTTCTATTACATCCAACGCCGTGTTTTTTTTCATTTATTTTTGAAAATAACAGTATAGCATTTATTATCTTTTTTAAAATAAATCGTTAAAAGGTCATTTAATAAAAATAGACTGACTTTACCGTAAGTTTGAACTAAACTAGCGGATTCACCTTATTTTTATATATATATATATATATATATATATATATATATATATATATATATATATATATATATATATATATATATATATAATCATACCTTTAGTTTCAAGAACGAGGTTTGAAGAGGGCGCCAATTTATTGCAGATTGTGATAAAAATTTCTAATTGTACCCATTTGAAAAGTCTTAGTAAATGACCAAGCCTTAGAATTTTTCAGATACCCTTTCTGGCCACATTTTGCAGGGGTGCTGAAAATTATCAATCTAACCCAAAATTTGACTAAATGACCAATCATTAGTTGATTTGTCGGATGCTCTTCTTGGTTGACCGAGAACTTTTCGGCTCATTCAGATACATTTGAAAGTATGTCTTCACATATTTGCCTGCACGTGTTTGCGCCTGTTCAACTGTACATGTTTACTTCTAAAATTGAAAGCGATAGACTTGAGTATTATGCTTAACAGGACGAAATCATACGGAGGATACCAACCCAGTTTATTAATTGATGGAAATCGATAAAATATTGCGAGCATCTTTCCAAATCTATCAGCAGAAAGAGATTGCCAAAGCAGCTGGTTTCTTAGCAGACGATCTGCAGTAAGCGTGTAGATTTTAACGCGCGAATCATTCGCAGTATCTGATTGTCGCTTCTCATGTAAAAAGAAAGCAAACCCGATTCATGTTTATTTCTTTGTCCAAGCCGCTCAATTCTTACGGATATAGCACGGAAAGGTCAAAAGCATTTAAGAAGACAATGTAGCACCAGTTTTCATACTGAGTGCAAATTCTTAGCTTTAAAGAAGTTCTACATTATTTACATTATTCGTACTATTGACCTCATCTTTGTCGCCATATTTATTACAATTTATTATTTGGGTCCTCTCACTGGATCTAAACAAGGTTTTTATCCACTGTGCCATGTGTCCTTGAGGACCAAAGAGTGTGAGTACAAAACCCGGAGAACTTGGAGAGAGGAATTAACAGGAGACAAATGATAACTGACATCCATTAAACATGGCACGTGGAACTAGAACAGTCTACCCCAGTGAGCAAAATAAAGGGTTCAGTTCGATATTCCAACCACCTGAAGAAGGCCGGAGCGTACACCGGCCGAAACGTTGTAATACACATGGCGACAAGGATGAGGACAATAGTCCGAATAATGTAATTAGTTTAAATAATACCTCATCTCAGAAATATAGACAGATACTGAAGGGTCGAAACGTTGTAATAAATATGCCGACAATAATGAGGACAATAGTCCGAATAATGTAAATAGTGTACATAATACCTCATCTCAAAAACATAGACAGATACTAAAGCAGTTGTAGTTTTTACACGTGTTTCAGGAACAAGTAATCCTATTTTTGTTTTTTTCAGAACATTTTGAGCCTAAAATGACGAACGAATGTCAACGGGGAAGTATTTTCTTTCTTTATCGATTTCTCGTATGCGATAAGAATTTCATCTGATCAAAAATTATCGGTATTACTGCTATAAAAATGTAACTACAACATATATCATTTCGGCATTTAATATCCTTCTAAGTAAACCCCTTCTGAAGGCAAACACATTATCCATCACCGTTTCCATTTATGGAAATATACCTGAAACTCCTTTTTGGGGGAAAGCGAGCAGCTGCTTTGTCACACTATTTTGAATTGCCTCGATGTCTTTAAATCTTGTTCCCTTAAAGCGGGGTTTGATTTTTGAATAGAAAAACATCAGAAGGGCAAGATCTATGGAATATACTGACTGCCTTATGTGGGAAATGTTGATCCTGACCAAATCTACTTCAGAATCCATGGTCACTGACCGAAACACTACAGATATTGAGAAACAACCACACTCTACACACTTTCCTTCCAAGGTCTGCAAGTAAGAACGGAAATGAGCAATAACTTCGTGTGGACGCACGACAGATTTCAAAGTCAATTTGTGTCAAGCGATTTCACGCTGCATACTTTAGCTCCGTTACCATAGCAACAGTCTCGATACATTTTATTAGACCTCTTATATTTATGTAATTAACGTCCTGTTTGATTTTACTATGAACGTCAATTTTTTGATATTAGATTTAGTATTATCCAAGAAAATATATGTTACATTTTCAGGATATGCTTATATTAATATGAGAAATATCCAACGTGAATTTCATCTTGCAATATCTACCATTATTAGAATAGGGGTGATTTTTTATTATGCTTATTGATACTCAATTTTATGCTAAAATAAATCCATAGTTATATATCCTCGCTAAAATATCTCATATACACAGCTAAATTAATATTTATCACGTTAACATGAGCATCGTAATATTCGGAAATCCAACTACTGATTTTAAAACGTTTCTATTGTTTTAAATTTAACATAAGGCAGCAAATTTTATTGCTCCCAAAAAGATTTTATTGCGTGTATATTGTTTTCCATCTTATTGAAGTGTACGTTTGGATTTGTATCTATAGAGGCGGAGGTATATTCTATTAATTTAATGTCATCGAAATCCTACTGTGAAAGTTGGCAATCTTTACTTTTGCCGAATATGATATATCAATATCTTACTTGAATATGCTTTTTAGTTTAAGGCAGTCTGAATTTCAGTATCGCTAAAAACAAAACACGTCAAAAACGTACAATAGTTCACTGCATTATTCACGACATATCACCAGCCTTGAAATAACCTATAATTATACTGCATGTAATATTAGACTAAAACATAACTTAACGCTCTCATTTTTGTCGCGTTTACAAACTGTTTCTGTGAAGACTCGGCCTAGGCGTGTTCATTCAATTTATCTCCATGTTCGTCTTTTAATATTATTGTTAAAATATCCGTTTTCAATTTTTTTTTCTCAAAATTACAAGTTTCTCTTAATGATATCAAATTACAAAAATTAGTTTAAATGCTCTCATGCCTTTGCACAATGTTCTTACTATTCTGCGTTTATTCGATTTTATATTCGCAACACAAGCCTCTTCAAATATCTTATGTTCGGTGAATCCAATGTTATTACTTATCACTCTTTTAACGATTCTGAAATCTCTTTACGTGATATTCTTAACGCTATTTTTCATGTTCTTATTTTGCCAATGTTTGAGTTGCTATTTGAATGCTTTTGTAATCTCTATTGAAATTTTTTCGCAATTTAAAACCTTGTTTATCCCATCATGCAAGAAATATATACACTTGTTTAGCTCAGAATACTACTATAGCTAATATTAAATTAAGGGAGATACCTTGTCGTTATCTAGATGTTTGCTCTTTTCTTTTGAGAAAAATGAGTTCCTTAAAACCAAGGTAATTTCAATTGGTTGTTAGTTTCAGAAAACAACATTTATCAAGGGAATCTTTTCCCCTAGAATCAATCACCTGTCAAAGCCCACGCGGTTATGTGCCTGGTTTTTGTCAGTTTTGTGTAATCTTATTGGATTTCCTCAAGTAAAATTCGGGTTCAATCTCCCGAGAATCTGGAATCTAGCTTCGCTAACAGAAACTAATTAAACTTTTTAATTAGTTCTTTGTCTCCGTTGCATTTCGTTAACATAGAAGAGCAGTGAAACATTTTTCTCTCTTCGCGTCGGCTTGGTAACACAGAACCAGACCCAGTGATATTTAACTGCCGACCACAGATCACAATTTAGCTTTACTGGAGATCTAATTGTCACTTACGAGTGTGGATACCACCCATGTTGTTATAAATATTTATATATTTCAAATTTAAAATAATAATAATAATAATAATAATAATAACAATAATAATGTATCTTTGAAGATATTCAAAAAATTTCTCAAAATAGAAGAACGTTGAAGTATAAATCATAAGAATATAGCAGATGAGGACATCAATAATTCCAGTTGTAGTTGGAACCCCCAGATTGAGCGGAACGTTTCTGAAGGGATTCCTGGTGGCCCATGTCTTAAACAAATAAAAACATTTGCACTCAAAAGTACAGCTCACAGATTACGAAGAAATTTATCTATGTAAAATGTGTGTGATCGTATATTTTTTATTGTTTTTTACCAAAATGATAAGAGGAAAATGTCATGAAGCCATTTCTGTCCTTATATCTCTGGTGGGGACCCGGAAGGAAATGTGTATACAACAAAAATAAAATAATAATAAATATAATAATAATATCTATATTCATCTAAAATATGATAGACATAAGATGTAACATAATCAAAAGAATGACTGTAAATATTTCTAATAAAATCAAATATTATAAGCTGAAATCTATATTGTATATTTAGTATGTAAACGTGGCTTCGTATACAGAAATGTCCTCTCACCTATAGTTAAATATGGGGTTTATTACGTGAAAATAGTATCGTTTATAATAAAACCTGGCTATAGTTTTTATACATCATTGTTTATTTTGCTTGGATCTTTGAAATAATCCAATAATTTTACGAACATGAATATTTAATGGGGATTATTTCGGAATGAATATTGATTCGCTTTCATAATTCCAGTTTCCTTCAGGTTTTTCCTTACTACATTTGCCTTCAGTAAACACACACGCCCGTACACGCACACACACACACACACACACACACACACACACACACACACATATATATATATATATATATATATATATATATATATATATATATATATATATATATATATATATATAGATAGATAGATAGATAGATAGATAGATAGATAGATATAGATATAGATATATAAGACAATAAAAAAAAAATCCATGGGTAAGTAATCCAAGTAGATCTTTTAATGTAAAATATTAAAACTGATCCACAAAAGATAGCTCAATATAATTTTTTATTAGAGAGCACATAAGTGAATTACAATTAATGAGATCCAAACAATTTACCCACTGCAGGTGATCATCTCGTTCATGGGAACGTAGATTTTCCCTGGACTTACCAATGCAAATGCATTTACTAAAATGAATAAAACCTTTGTTGACAGGAAATTTGAAATGCAAAGGAAGAAAAGAAGGGAAAAAGAAAAAAGAGAAGAATAAAAGGAGAGAGGGTAAGTAATGGCATATAATAAAGGAGGGAGTTATATCGATATAAAGAGGTGAGGGACTTCAGGTGGTTGAGGTGGAGTCGGGTAAAGATAAACGCGACGGTTGAAAATGGACACTGACATAAATATAACCTATCTACATCTGTGTAAAGAAGAATGAACAAAAAACTGCTATGAAATAGTTTAGAGAGAAGATTAAAATTATTATAGAATGAGAGTAAGAATTTAAAATTAATACTTTTATAAAAAGATGTTGATATTAATCCATTCAATGCTGCATTTTTAAGTATATAGTAAAAGTTACGGTTAAAAAATGTAAGCAAATTATTAATATATTAAATCATTTAAATATAACCAATCTCGTTATATCAATAAAATATTAATAAATTTTCAGATACTAAGTTTACAATTTAAAATATATTATACTTATACTAATTTAAAATTTCTCTAAAAGATTAAATTTAAATCCAATATATAAAAAATTAATATTATGTAAGTAATTAAATATAAATGAAAATTCCACATATAGAAAGCCTGTAACAGTGACCGAAATATTTAGATATAGTAAGAAATTTCACATCTCATAAACAATTTCACATACAGAAAATTTTACATATATGGAAGATGTCACAATAAAAAAAATCACATATAAATGAAAGAAAGGACTCCGAGGTTCGGCTGGTACAATGTTAGTTAAAATTTGTTCCTGTGGCGACACTTGGCGTGTGGGGTTGAAACAATGCTGTGTCAGTTGGAACTTTTTCCTATGGCGACACTTGGATACAAATTCATATTTAATAGAATATCTTGATTCTTAAATTAAATGATTTTAATTTTTCCTCCAAATATAAATTGCATCTAACCTTAAAGCTATTTGGAGTCCGAGCAAAACCTATAAATTCTCAGTCACTTTGAGAGTTCAGGTATTTCTCCCTAAAATCCCAAAATGTGGGGAAAGATTTGTTTGGTATTTTAATCTTGGGCTGGAAAAAGTGGTTATAAAGTCTTTTTTCCATTCCCCGGGAAGAAATCCCACTATATACTTAGTTTGATTTATTTTCTTTAGGGTAAATGGTGACTTCATATATAACATTAGATGCTCTTCATTTTCCCTCGACTGGGCAAAGGTTGTTATTTCTACAGTGGGCTATTAGAATTCTTGTTGACACCATTGAATTTGTTAAGGATATATTTGTTGTGGGAATCAATTACTCCAAACATGTTGTTAGTACAGGAATACCATATCTTAATGTTGTTGTTTTTTTATTGAAGATCTTACATAGAGGACTTTTATTCTGAAAATATTTCTTTATAAGTTTCAGGAAAATTTGTCCAGTTTTAATTCTAGATAATCTATAAAAGTGGGGATTGAACCAAATAATATTTTATTTTTTTTATTTTTGTTTGGATTACTACACTTAAAGTCACTATAGTTATTTATGAGATTTCAATAAAATAGTTTTTGTGCAAAACCACTTTTCTGAAGGGCATTTTTGTAAAATGCTTTATTCTTATCAAATATATTCTTATTAGATGACAGTTTATTGATTCTAGAAGCAACAGTATGAAAGTCTGTGATAATCTGTAATTTTGACCATTTTTTAAACAAATACCTTTACTTTTACAGTAAGGTTTGCCTGTACAAGCAACGTGAGCCACTCGAGGTAGAGGGTTACGTTAAGGAGTAGTTTATATGGATAGGAGTGGAAGATAACAGTAAACTCTGGGCATGGAGTGGTTAAGATTGTGAGTTTGTACCACAGGTCAGTGGAAGAAGCTTTTCGAACTTTGGAACTTACTTCTTACTCACAGAGTACTTCCTAATTTTCAATACATTTCTATTCTATACATTTCTATATATGATTTATATATGACTTATACTGTACATTTCTATATATGCGAACACAGATGCAAACACAGACTTATTCTAAATATTGATAACACGTAGTTTAGGTATAAAAAATATCAAAATTTTGTGTTTGTTCAGCAAATTATTTTGCTATCCGCCTAAGAATTGACTTTTTTATTGCTGGAATTAAAAAAAAACTCAGCTTATAGATGGACAGTAACGTTGTACAGATCTAGGTAAAAAAAATATTAATACCAATATTTGATTCAAATATATTTGAATGCTGAAATAGAGGCATGATTATTGTTTCATTTTTATTTCATATCTTGAGACATTGCAGTGTCTATATCTGTAATCATAGATCAAATGCATTCTTTTTACTGAGGTTAATAAATCCTACTCTTGATAAAGTAGAGAGCTTTAATTCTATTATTTTTTGTCTGTCTTTCGGCTGTTTTAGGAAGCCATACTGTAAACGAGTAGCAATTTATTGTCTGTATTTTTTGAAGGCTTAAACCAAATTATCCTAATGAGTCCTCTTGGAAAATGATGTCTCACCGTATAGATTTTTGCAGAGAAAAAAAATAAAACTTCTACTCTAGACCATCTCGCTTGAAAAACATTCTCTCAAACTTTTGCCACAAAAAAGCTATCGACATCATTCGAACTTCAAAGAACAAATATTAATTGAGATTTATAGGTAAATAGTTTAGAAAAAAAAACTGTGAAATGAAAAGTAAAACAATTTCATTTCCAAACGATACCAAAATTCCAATTATCTGTATATTTTTATACTAATTCTTACTAAATGCAAATCACAAGAGCCACCCAATGTAGAGGGGTACTGTGAAGTTATACATGTAAGAAAAAGCAAGAAGTCAATTTTATGACTTTATGTTGGAAATATTATCCCTAGACTTTCGTTAGGTTTTGATTCTTCATGTAGTGTTGAATGTTTCTCTCTTATTGTATATATGTTCAATAACTTTACTATCGTTTCCTTTAATGTTATATGCTTTCGGGGAAATGATTTAAAAACTGTTGTATGTTCTACTGAATCAATTCCCTTTTCTTAGTCAGTCAGAGATAAACAAAATAGTTTGTTGCACAGAATACAAGGCACGTGAGCCACTCTAGATGAAGGTTTACTGTGTGGTCTTCACTGAGTGCAAGAGAAGACAAGAAATACAGTTCATTAGGTTATGTAGAAATGATAAATATTAATCCTAGACTTAAAAAGGTCAGCATTGTTTAGATTCCGAAAACATCCAGCCGAGTGTCTATTCAACAAAACAAATGTCCGAGTGAATCTTACTCCTTATATGGAATACGAAGTGAATAAGGCTGATTTATTCTAATACATCCGACATGGCGGGTCCGATTTGCATATATCAAGGTTAGTGGAACCACAGAGTGTTGCTTGGCAGAACACATTCGATTCAAATAGCCATAGTTTAGCTAGAGGCTCGCGATGTTTCATCTGTGGGAAAAGATTTGTAGGGTGCAAGATAACTCATTACCCACAAGGCCGAGTAGGCATTTTGAACTCAAGACAAGTGAGGATTGGCTAACTTCTGCCCAGGTATGGCAGCAATGCTCCACTTTTGGAGTTGACTGTTGTTTACAAAGAAATCACGAATATATCAATACACATATCCATACTACAACGGTTTAGTAGATTTTAAAATTACATTGGTATAATAAATACCAATTGCAAGTAATCATGAATTAAAATCGGATTATTGGTAGCTGAGGTAAATGGTGTGTTAATTGAGCCTAGCCTGGTATAAATATCCAATATTGCACAGCAATATATGAACTCTCTACAAGGTGTCCATAAAGTTTGGACGGAAAGTAAATCACATTAACTCATGGTTTTGTCGAAAGAATCAAGAATTGACTTCTTTTTCTGTGTATGCTAAAGGATAAGGTGTACTCAATGAAAATCACAGATGCAACACACATGACTGAACGCATAAAAAGTGGATGCGTTAAAGTTGACGGCAATGTGCAGTTCTTGCATCGATTTCACGTGCATCTTGACATGAGCATCAAAATTTGCATCACTAATGATGAAAATCATATTGAAGATGTTATTTCTTAATATTCATATTGATTAAAATGCTGTTGAAAATTTCGTTTCTTGAAGATAAACATTATTGCCTAGGGTGCCCAAACTTTGGGGACACCCTGGGTATTAACAAATTTGAACATGAACAATGAAAACACGTCTGTATCATTACACATATCCATATTGCAGCAGTTTAATAGATTTTTTGCAGCTATTTCTCAAGAACTGTCACTTCTTGGAATAGATTCTCGTGGCGTTACTTTTTCGAACGCTTCAATGAATACCCCATCATGTCAAGGGCCAATTATTTTCTATCCTTCTTTATTCCATATTCTTATTTGTATTATTCACATATCACCTTTGGATTGTATGGAAGCTAGTTAACAAAAAACTTTTTAACAAGGGTCTACGAAAATTATATTCTTAAGCATTAATTGAAAGTAAAATGTAAATATTTAATAAACTGGACATTACACTATTTACATTATTCGGGCTATTGTCCTCATCTTTGTTGCCATGTTTATCACAACGTTTCGGCCGTTGTACGCTCTGGCCTCTTCAGGTGGTGAACCCTAAGCAATAGTCCGAATAATGTAAATAGTGAATATTACTTCATCTCGGAAATATAGACAGATACCAAACTGTATATTGTCTGACATTATGCTACAAGTGGCAAACGAGAGATTCTACGACGAGAGCTGTCATATGAAGGACTGAGACGTCGAATCAACCTGCACTAATTTTGATAAAGCCAATGATTATGCACGCGTTGTCTGATAACGCAGATGCGTTAAAGTCACTGAAACTAAAATTTTGAGAATTTTAACGATATTTTTGGAAAGCATCCAGGCCACAGTGAGAGATCAATCATCGCTTAATTCTGTTTTATAGTCATTTTTATCGATTATTATTTTGAGCGGTTCAGAATTCTCCTAGAAACAAGGAATTATCATGTTTCTTCTTAGTTAATGGTGATGGACGGAAAAATCGACATTTGCAAGAGAGACATATTCAATAAATAGGAATGTAATCGAAAGAAATCAGTTTGAAATTTCCAATATATTTGATATTAAACTTTGTCGACCTGATGAAAAGTATTCGATTCCATATGTAAAAAATGAATAGGAATTTGTTGAAATGTTCGGAAAATCCAAATTCCAAAGAGTTAGTGAGAAAATATAATGGTACATACATATTTTAGTTAGGCTGTTCTAAATGATTATGTTGGCCGGAAAATGAAGTGTAGGATAATATTTCATGTATAATGGGGTTTAATATCATATATCGTCGCGCAGACCAGAGAGGTTTATAACAAAAAAGGACTTACACAAAATTCCCACGTGTTGTCACGTTGCCATTGTCAAAATATATCAGAGCGACTTGTTTCATATGGAAACGTTGTATGCACTTAATCTTGTTATGAGCATTGTGCTATGCGAGAAATGAACATTTTTGTTTGTTCATACTGCTTCATGGTCACCAGTTTATTAGGTAATAATATCATATCACGTCGCTTAAGTCACTAGTAAATATGTGAGCTATGGAAGTAATGGATATTATCAATTCCTTTCCACCATTATAGGCATAATTATATCCATGATATAATAACACCTTAATACACGGACGGAACGTAATGGTTGAAAGAAAAGAAATAACAAATATGCTTTGTCCTCAGAGAGGGTTTTATACCTCTACGATATACTAAAAATTATATACACATATTTAGACATGTCCCACACAGAGAATATATAAAACATCTATACAGCATAAACAATGCGAAAATGGCGAAAAGATAGAGGGTGTTGCTTGTAATATTTTCCGGAAAATTTTTCTGTGTTTTAAAAGAATTTTCCGGTGTATTTAGGATTCACACTGGGGATTCTAAAGGGCCGAAATTTATCTTCTCTCTCATTAGCGAGGATATATTCATCTAACAAGAAATGCTAACTCATGTATTTTTTCCCCAACATGGGGACTGCGAACACCAGTATCTGGCGAAAATATATTTCAAGGAAAAAAAAACGCTAAGTGCTCGAGAGTTTGTACTTTGGAAAAGCCTCATTCGTCATAAAAAAAAAAAAAGAACCACTGCCCGGATTAACTCCTGAAAGCTGACTGACGGAATGAGTACTTCCTTCACCCTCTTTAGTGACATCACTAAATGTCCATCATGTCACCTAGGTGACGTCATCTTAACAAAAGTGAGATAATCCCCTTTTGAATCTTTACATGTATTTTCTAAACATCAGAAGCATTTGATGAAGAAACTAGATCGATATGTATGAAGTTTTATAGCGGAGTGCCGAGACAAAAGAGATTGTTTTCAAAGAGCAGAAAGTGAATTCATTCAAAGGCAGAAAAAAATCTTAAGATCTTTCTTAATGTTAAGCGAGAGCGGGAGAGGTTAACTTACCTTGTCAGCGTCTACCTATGTAGAGAGAGCGTAAGAGAGAAAGAGAGTAGCAGGAATTGCCTACTGTCACATAGGACATTATACATGGTTAAGTATAGGGCGTGAACTGGTGTTTGACGACTACAGATTCTTTTTTTTCTGTTGGCGCCGAATTGGTTGTGTCATTGCGTTAGGTTCATTGTCTTCAAAACCAAAATTGCACTGTTTCTGTATCATATTGAAAGTCAAATCAGCCGTTGCTTCATTTTGGAGTATTATTTATTTATTTTTACGTATATTATATCTATTGGTTGTTTTTGTTGTTCCCAAGAGGCCGACTTGTCAATGACGGAAAGGTTTTAGTAAGAGAAATAACCCAATCCTAGCATTGCAGACCCATATACGACGAAATGAAATTTCTCACCTAACAATTGTGAAGGAAGAAAAACTTTTTAATCACGAAATCTCACCTTCTCACTAGTTGCTGATTCATCAATTCACGGGCGGTTGAAAGAACACCGTTACACTCTCTGTTTTTTCCTTTGTAATTGCGGCACGTGTGACCGTCAACTGACCTATCAAAGGCATTGTGTGGCACCATGCATAATTAGAAAACTGAAAAGAGATATTCATAAATATATGATTTATTTTTTTCGGTTTGTTAACCATTTGATAGTTATTTAGAGATGAAAAATATTTCGGAGTTGAGAATAATTCTCTAATTACGTTCGGGCGATCTGGGAGAAAGAAAGAAAGGAAAATGAAGAGAAAAAGAAAGAAAAAAATATAATACGCAAACCGGTCATAAGCACACACGCTCAGCTGACACATAACAGGTGTCAAAAGATATCTAGGTCAATGTACCTGACCGAAATCCACGAAAAATGGAAGTTTGTTATATTTGGTTGAAGAAATAAAATTTTAGGGACAATGAAAAAAAAATAATGATAAGTAACAAATGAAAAGGATGTCATTGAGATGATAGGTAACAGATGGGGAAGTTTATCTAAGGATATACAGACAATTGAAAATACAGGCACACAGGATGATGATTAGAAAATGTTTTTTTTTTGAGATAATTAAGATTTTGTTGTCAAGCTCCGAGCGAATGGAAAAAGTGAAATATTTTTATTAGTTCACGTTAACGCCACCCAAGGTGATGTCGTTTTTTTTGAGATAATACAGATTTTTATTATCGGCCGGAGGAGAATGAAATATTTTGTTGCGTCCAGAGAGACGCCTACAGGTCTAAGAAAATCCCTTTCTTAGATCGTATCCAATTAGCGGTAGGCTGTTTTGACAGATACCGCGTGTGAAACAAACCGATAGCGTCATTCGATCTGGTACGAAAAGGGCAATTTAAATTTTGTTTTTTTTAGCAAGGTGTTTCTTCCCCCAGAACAAAGCCACGGATTGTCCACGCCCGATTAGAGATGTCACGAAGGAAGGAGGAAAGATACCGACCAGAGTCTCATTGGCCGGGGGCGGTCACGTGATACATGAGGGAGGAGGAGAGACACCCGACCAGGACCCCATTGGCCGAGAGCGGTCACATGATGTGCGAGGGAGGAGGAAAGATGCCCAACCAGGACCCCATTGGTCGAGAGCGGTCACCTGACATACGAAGGACCAGGGGAAGCGGGTATACGCCTTCCCCCAGAGGAACAGTAAGGAAGTAGGAGTGAAAATAAGTTACCGATAATGGAAAATCCCTAATCAGAAATAATACGTCTTTAGAATTATCAAGAAAAGCCTGGCGCCGACAGACCCACCCCAGTTTTTGACTGCCTCAATAAAAGCAGGACCCCAATCGACAGAAATCAGTTGCAGTTACGCCGCGGACAGCGAGGGAGCTTGAGCGCGGGCGGCGGGCCCGGTTCATTCGCCCCTTTGCGGGCAAGAGAAGCCGAAGAGAGAAGTTAAGTTGGGGTTGCGCCTCGGACGAAGTTGGGGTTGCGCCTCGGACGAAGTTGGAGTTGCAGTTGCGCCGCGGATGAAGTTGGAGTTGCAGCACGGACGGCGGGCCCTGTTCATTAGTCCCCTTTGCGGCAAGAGAAGCCGAAGTGAAGCAGCCCGTTTGGCCTAAGTGGAGAAGTTGGAACCAAACCAAGCCTAAGAAGAGAAATTCGCCCAACCCAAGTCGAAGTGAAGAAATAAGCTCGTCCAACCCAAGCCGAAGTGAATAAGCTCGTCCAACCGAAGCCGAAGAGAAGAAGTTAATTCGCGCACTGACGGCAGAGATGAGTGAATAATAATTCAGACTCTGAAGAGAGAGTTAGTTACAGCCACGGACGGCGAGAGAAATCAGCCGTGAACGACAGGTAGAGATCAGCGCTCAGTGTTGAAACCAAACCACACCCCGAAATACAAATTTCTAGAGAGCAAGCAACGCGAAGCCTTAAAGTTGTATGGTAGAAGCTTGGTGCCACAGTCCACAAAACGGGTCGGGAGGCAGGAATAATCTTGTGTAACAAGCGGTTGATATAAAGAGTTGTTACCTTTTTCTTCAATAATTTTTGACCTTGTGAGTTTTTCTTTTTCTTGTGTGTTATCACCCCCGTTGGACTCAGCTTGCATACGGCCCCAATCCCTGTTTGATCCCGTCTGTCTAAGATCTAATCACAAAGTGGGTAGGCAGACCGGAGATCAGTGCAGTTACCCTAGTAAGCAGGCGTTGGAAGCGAGTTGGGAACGACGAGGCTGGTATTCATCTAACCAAACGGTTAGAACGTGACACTTGGAGCAGCGAGGAGCGAACAGCTGACGCCGCGGCAAAGACGTCACAACTGGTGCTATCCGTGACCAGGATATCAGAGCCTGGAGAGCACGTGCCGTCACAACTGGTGCCGCGAACGAGATCGAACGACACAGTCGACGCTGCGACCAGGGGGGACGACGTCACAATTGTGTTTCATTAATACGATATATATTTCCTACATGTATAGCTTTTTATTAATTTTTTTTCTTGTAATGCTTAATTTTAGCGATTTCTTCTCTTTGTTTCGATACACGAAGTTACACTACTTCTGTATTCCTTGGAAACGAGGAATTCGTCTTGACTGTTAATACTTGTTAAATTTTCTTTTGTTACATACGATGTAACATTTCATCATTTAGTATAAGGTGTATGAACTTGATATCTCGCTAGCTGATGTTGGTGTTAATCCTGCATTATTAGAAAAAACTAAAGAAAAGAAATATTCATAGAAATATGATTTAATTTTTTTTATTCGGTTTATTAACCAGTTGTTAGTTTTTTAGACGAAGAATAATTGAGTTTCGAGAATAATTCTCTAATTGTACTTAGGCGATCCTAAGGGAAGAAAAAAAAAAGAAGGAAAAAAGAAAAAGAAAATGAGTAATGCAAAAGGCCGGTCATTAGCGAAAACAGGTGTCAAGAGGCCAACGCGCCCGACCGAATTTCAAGTGACAATGGAGATTGTTATTTGGGAGAATAGAATTAAAGGTAATTAAAAGAAAGAAAGAAAGCAGGCTTGGTAAAAGTGTATGAACATATGTACGATTGATAAAAATGTCGGTCAAAGCATCTGGCCTACTTTTGTGTAGAAGACTCATTATCAATTTGGAGAAATGGGATTTTTAGAACAATGGAAAACGAAATATTAATCGGAGAAAGGTGTCTTTTGGGATGAGAAGATGACCGCTGGAATTGTATACAGATTCTGACCTGTTAAAAATTGGAACCCCACGATGATGAAGTGAAGACATTTTCAATTCAGATAATTAAGATTTTTGACTATCAGGTCTGAGCAAAAACAAAGAGGTGAAAAACGATTGTTCTTGGCTCACAGAGAGCGCCAGTAAGACGGAGAAAATTCTTCCTGAAGTCACATCTAATTAGCGGCGGGCTGTTTTGACAGAGACCAGGAAGGTGAGAAAGGCCGAGATTGTCATTTTTCGTACGTGCGAAAAAAACCAAATTAGATTTTGTTTTTTTTAGCAAGGTGTTCTTTCCCAGGACAACGACGGGATAAGCCACGCCCGATTGGAGACGTCACGAAGTACGGGAGACGCCCAACCAGAATCTCATTGGCCGAAAGCGGTCACGTGATATGCGAGAAAGAGGAGAAAGGACGCTCGATCAAGACCCATTGGTCGAAAACGGTCACCTGACATACGAGAGACCGGGAGAGATGGGTGTGCGCCTCCCCACCAGAGGCACTGTGGGGAGGTGGGGGTGAATGTAAGAGCGATAATGGGAAATCAGAAATAATGCGACTTTTGGAATTATCGAGAAGGCCCTGACGCCGACGGACCCACCCCAGTTTGTTGCGGCGTCAATAAAAGCAGAACCCCAATCGACAGAGATCAGTTGCAGCTGGACCGCGGGCAGCGAGGGAGCTTGAACGCGGGCATCGGCTCGGTTCATTCGCCCCTTTGCGGGCAAGAGAATCCTAAGACAAGAAATCCTTCCAGCCCAAGTCGAAGAAGAAGAAGATTGCTCGAAAGCCGCAGAGAAGTTACAGCCAAGTCGAAGATAAGAAGAAGAGCTGCAGGCCAGACAGGCCGAAGAATTGCAGGCCAGACAAGAAGAAGAGCTGCAGGCCAAACAAGCAGATGAGTTCAGCCCCGGACGGCAGCGAGAAGGGTCCACCTCAGACGGCAGAGAGTAAAGTTGCAGGCCAAACAGTGAGCTCAGTTCAGCCCCGGACGACAGAGAGCTCAGATCACCTCAGACGGCAGAGAGAAGAGTTGCAGGACGGAAGAAGAAGAAGTTACTTGCAGTTATGCATAGAAGAAGTTGAAATCAAACCAAGCCCAAGAACAGAACTTCGTCTCAAACCAAATCGAAGTGAAGAAATACGTCCAACTCAAGCCGAAGAGAAGAATCAGCCGTGAACAACTGGTAGAGATTAGCGCCCAGTGTCAAAACTAAACCACACTCCGACACACCAAGTTCTAGAGAGTAGGCAACTCGAAGTCTTTAAGTTGTATGGTAGAAGCTTGGTGCCACAGTCCACAAAGCGGGTCGGGAAGTAAGAATAATTTTTATGTAACGAACATTAGATATAAAAGGTTGTTACCCTTTTTTATCAGTAATTTTTGGTCTCGTGAGTTTTTTTTCTTTTACTTGTGTTTTGCCACCCCCGTCGAACTCAGCTTGCATACGGCCCCAATCCCTGTTTGATCCCGTCTGTCTAAGATCTAATCACAACGTGGGTAGGCAGACCGGAGATCAGTACTGTTACCCTGGTAACCAGGTGTTGGAAGCGAGTTGGGAAAGGCGAGGCTGGTAATCATCTAACCAAGGGGTTGGAACGTCACACTTGGGGCAGCAAGGAGCGACCCGGAGGAGCGACGTCACCGTTGGCGCCGTGACCAAAGGATTCGACCCTGGACCAAGTGCCGTCACAAATCTAATGATGTCTATAACCAGTACATTTGGCATTTCGAAATTTCATCCCAGATGTACTTTGTGGGGTCACACTCATCATATATGCGATTAATATTGTATGTTTCATTCCTTCTCTGTAAAATGCCTAATTCTTCAGATCATTGTTTAATGAGTTCTTTTTTTCTCTTTCTTTTTTTGTTGGATTATCATTTATATTTTGCTTTCAAAGATCAACATCAAATTCTTTTTAATCCACTGAATTTCAACCACTCACGTGAACTAAATTTTTCATAGATATTTGCCCCTACCTTTTGAGAGCAGTGCATTTAGGGATCGATTACTTATATCCATCTATATTTCTGATATGAGGTATTATGTACACTATTTACATTGTTCAGACAATCACCCTCATCTTTTTGCCATATTTATCTACATAAGGCGTTAGTTAGATCCAGTGACGGGACGCAAATAGTGTGATTTCAGAACCTGGTTAGGGCGGTGGAGAACTTGGAGAAGGGAATTAACAGGAGATAATTGATCACTGACATTTATTAGACATGGCACGTGGAACCCTAACCCTAACCCAGTCTACCCCAGCGTGCGCAATAAGGGCTTTAGTTCGACTTTCCAACCACCTGAAGAAGACCAGAGCGTACAACGACCGAAATGTTGTGATAAATATGGCATCAAAGATGAAGATGATAGTCCGAACAATGTAAATAGTGTCGATTATTTATACTTGCTCAAGATGGTTACTAAGAAGAAAATTTTGTATTTGATGAATGTATCCCTTTTTTTAATACTAATGTTCGCACAGTACAGGGCATGAAAGCTACCGACGTGATTATGATGAATGATGTATTACGATTTGGTCTAATGTTTGAAATATCAGAAAATGTATCAAGCCTCATCATAAATAATTTCCTTTTTTTGTTATAAACATTATTCTTTAAAACAAAAATGACAATTTGATTTTATAAGATTATATATTGACCATTAGTAACGATGATTGCTGCCATTTATGAAGCAGCTCTTCGATAACTTTTTCAGGAAAATTCTGCAAATTTTGATGCGAATCGATGGACTCCTGTGTGGGGAAAATTGTGAAAATGGCCTACCTCGGAAACGCGTTCGAATCTGCGCAGTATGTAAACACTGGTCCTTCCAACTGTAAAAAAGAAAACCAAAATGGCGGCGCCCGCGTTTTATGCCGAGTAGTCTCGGTCAGTTAACGTGAAATCTCGTTGCCTCGTGATTCGCATGCAAATCGTGGTCGGTCCGCAGCTGTATAAAGCAGGCTCGTTTCTGCTGTTTCAAAAAAAAAGGCTTTCGGCTCGTGAGAAGGTTGGACGTGCGACCCGGTTTTCTTTGTACCTACCTGCTATCACCAGTTGAATTGTTGAGTTACACACTTCAAGCTATTTCGGCAATGGACAAGTTCGATCTAAAGTTGATCCCAGAATTCGACGGCTCCCCCACGGGCCCGACTATCGTTGAATGGTTTGAAAAGGCCGAACGTGTTTGCAGGGTGTCCAAAATAAAGGAACCTGCACTAGTCATCCCACTGAGACTCACGGGAGGAGCCTACGCAGTATATCAACAACTCGGGGACGATGCTGACCTAGAAGAGATCAAGGACGCCCTGTATACGGCCTTTGGAATAGATCCATTCATCGCTTGGAAACAGTTCGTCGGACGACGGCTCGAGCCGGGTGAGACCGTGGATGTTTACCTGGCTGATTTGCGAAGGCTGGCAGTACCGTTTGGCGGAGCAACGGACCGCATACTGGGGTGCGCCTTCCTGGCAGGGCTTCCAGACGACACCAGTCGGCTCCTGCGAGCGTCTTCAAGATTGGACACACTGGGAATTGACGAATTGCTAGCCAGGGCCCGAAACATCTTGAAGGACACGGAACAGATCGCGGCAGCCATGAGAACGCCTGAGACACCGAGGGAGGGCCCAAAGTGCTACAAGTGCGGTGGACCCAACCATTTCTCTAGGGACTGCCGGAGCCGAAGTGACGTAGGAGGGAGCGGCAGGCGGAACCGTGCACGACTACGCTGCTATCGCTGCAAAGAGTTAGGCCATGTAGCACAGGATTGCTCGGGGAACGAGTCCGGGGACAAGGTGCTGTCGCAACCCTTGCCCCTCTCGGTCAGTAAATGCGGCATTGCCTGTTATCAACGTGTACGTTGAGGGTAAACGATGTTCGGCGCTCGTTGACACTGGATGTTCCCGATCGATCGTTAGCGCGGATCGATGCGTGACATGGAACAGTCAACAAATCGAGATTCGGACGATTGACGGGGTGTCCGGGCCTGTTGTGGTGTCGGGACTGTGTCAGTCCTAACAGACGGAGGGAGTCATGCCAAAGTCGACGTCTTGGTGGCACGTCAAAGGCCCCTCGGGTACGACCTGCTACTTGGGATTGATGCGATCCGAGCGTTAGGAGGCATGATGATCACGCCAGCCGGAAATGTGGAACTGGGTGAAAGAAGAAAGGTGTGTGCAGCCCTTTGCGTTAGTGAGCCGGATTTCGACGTCTCCTTCAATTCCGACGAGAGTGTGGACCGCCAGGTGGAAATGGGCCCAAAAAGACCCGCCAGTTCAGCTTCGCAACAAGGTCGCTGAGTACAAAGTTCCAGACAGCATCAGAGGAAAATACGAGAAAGAGCTTCAGCAGTGGATTGTGAACGGCTGGCTGATTCCATACCCCAGGAAAGACTGGGACCCCCAAAGGGTCTGATTCCCTTGATGGCAGTCGTGCAGGAGCAGAAACAGAAGGTGCGTCCGGTACTCGATTACCGCGAATTGAACGACTTTGTGGATGCTTTCACTGCCGATGCAGAAGTGTGCGCACATAAGTTGAGAACGTGGCGGCGGCAGGGAGTCAATGTGTCGCTTCTGGATCTGCGGAACGCATATCTTCAGATTCACATCGACGAAGCGCTGTGGCCATTTCAAACGGTTATTTTCAAAGGCCAACGCTTCTGTCTTACGCGGCTAGGATTTGGGCTAAATGTAGCGCCACTCATCATGAAATCCGTTATAGACGCCATCGCATCGCAAGACCGCACAATTGAAAGTGCCACATCAGCATACGTTGATGATATCTTCATTAATGAAAGTTTGGCCTCTGCATCGCGTGTAAGACAACACTTTTCGGATTACGGTTTGGTGTGCAAGGATCCGGTGCGACTGAGAGATGGAGCAAGAGTTCTTGGCTTGCAGGTCTGGGAAGAAAATGGCACCCTCCGATGGAAACGAGGAAGTCAAATTCCGGAAGCCCCTGATGTGTTGACCCGGCGGCGCGTATTTTCGTTGTGTGGGAAACTTGTTGGACACTTCCCAGTGTGTGGATGGCTCAGGGTGGCAGTTGCATTCGTCAAGCGCCTGGCAACCGCAGCAACCAATGTATGGGATGATAACATCAAAGATCCCTCTCTGTCGCATACTAGCAGAGATGTTAAGTAGAGTGCGGGAACTGGATCCCGTCGGAGGAGACTGGTGCATGAGTGGTGACGAGATCACAGTCTGGGTGGATGCGAGTTCCGTGGCGACAGGAGTGGCATTGAAGTAAACGAAAATGTCATCGAAGATGCGTGCTGGCTGCGTCCGACTAATGATGCCAGGCACATTAATTTGGCTGAACTCGATGCGGCGCTTAAAGGAGTGAATCTGGCTCTCCAGTGGGAGGCGACAACGTTGCACTTGGTCACTGATTCGGCGTGTGTGCACCGGTGGATTTCAGACACCTTGACCGGGAAGGCACGGGTGAACACAAGGGCGGCTGGTGAGATGCTGGTCAGGCGACGGCTGGGCATTTTGCGATCGTTGGTGGACGAATATGGATTGACCGTAGACGTGACACTTGTGCAGTCCTGTCAGAACCGTGCAGATCGCCTCACCAGAGTACCGCACAGGTGGCTAGAACTGCTCAAGAGAGGAGAACCGGCACTCGAGAGCTGTGCAGTGGCAGGAGACGACTGGATGAGGACCAGGTTGCCAATACGCATCGTCAATGCGGACATCCGGGCGTGAAACGAACCCTGTACTTCGCCAGGTTAGTCGACCCGCAGGTGTCCAGAGAAAGCGTTAAATCCGTTGTGAAGGCCTGCACAACCTGTCAGTCGATCGATCCGGCACCCGTTCACTGGGAAAGAGGAGAACTGAGCGTGAAGAGCAACTGGAGCAGACTGGCAATGGACATAACTCACTACAATGGTGAGAATTTTTAACACTCATTGATTGCGGTCCCTCCAGGTTCGCGGTATGGCGGCCGCTGCGCAGACAAGACGCGAGCACCGTCATTCGACTGTTGGAGAATGTTTTCCTGGAGCGAGGCCCACCCATGGAAATACTGACGGATAACGATACTGCGTTCACCAGTAAAGATTTTAAAGAATTTGCGGACACTTGGGACGTGCATCTGCGGTTTCGATGTGCCTACTCGCCAAGTGGAAACGGCATCGTGGAGCGGAACCACAGAACCATCAAGACCATCGCAGCCAGGAAGGGCTGCACAGTTTCGGAAGCGGTTTACTGGTATAATGTCGCCCCGAAGGATAACATTTCACCATCCACGGCGCCGGCTGATGCACTGCACAAATATCATGTCCGCGTGAGGGGCATCGAAGCCAACCCGCTGCCTGAACTAGAAGTGACTGGAGGGAGATTGAAAAAAGGAGACATCGTTTGGGTCAAAAACCCACGCGGCAAGTGTACGACAAAGTACGGCACTGGACGTGTTACGGAGGTTATCAGCCCGCAATCTGTGAGAGTTGATGGGGTGCCTCGTCACATTAAAGACTTGCGACCGGTGACGCAATCACTACCGCTACCGAGCGATGAAAGCGATTCCGAGTCTGGGAGTAGTGAGCGTTCAATCTGCCTTGAGTTAGACCTGCAGGGCAGCGATTCTGATAACAGCAGCCTCCCGGCGGACACAGTGTTTACCGACACTCAAACCACAAACGAGAACACGCACGAGGATGAAGCTTGTGTTATCCCCCTTCGGAGAGGGACTCGACGGCGACGATCGCCACCTCCCTGCCCTGTTTGTGATCATGAGATCAGGGGGGAGTGTGGGGAAAATTGTGAAAATGGCCTACCTCGGAAACGCGTTCGAATCTGCGCAGTATGTAAACACTGGTCCTTCCAACTGTAAAAAAGAAAAACCAAAATGGCGGCGCCCGCGTTTTATGCCGAGTAGTCTCGGTCAGTTAACGTGAAATCTCGTTGCCTCGTGATTCGCATGCAAATCGTGGTCGGTCCGCAGCTGTATAAAGCAGGCTCGTTTCTGCTGTTTCAAAGAAAAAAAGGCTTTCGGCTCGTGAGAAGGTTGGACGTGCGACCCGGTTTTCTTTGTACCTACCTGCTATCACCAGTTGAATTGTTGAGTTACACACTTCAGTGCGCTACCACTTCTGTGCACATCTAAGGTGTATTCTTGTATCTTAAATCTAATTGGAACTGTCACATATGATTAGTAGCTAGGATGATATATTCGCCATTACAATTGGTTCCCAACAATGGAAATTATTTATAAATGAGCCCGATATTTGGGAAATGTTTCTTTCTGTCAAAAAAAAAAGATTTCCTTTTTCAAAATGTAAATCTGAATATGCATTTTATTCCTCCATGTTTTCCTGATTTACTTTTCTTTTCCCTTTGCTTTTTATTTCCATTTTTTTATGACGGAAGCCATTTCTCCAAGAATCACACTTTTTCTTCGAACACACGTACAGGTGACAATTCTCTGCTTTCGTGTATGCGTTCTGAATTTTTCTCATACAAAAAAAAAAAAAAAAAAAAATGGACAGCGAAGTATTTATTCCCATTCCAAGAATGTTTTTTATCACGAAATTATTAAAAAAAAAATAAGTTTTAGCCAATCCTGGGCGTAAAAAAATAAAACTGATTTTCCTTTCAGAGATAATATATATTTTAACTATAGCAACTAAATTGCAGACACTTTGTAAAATCCACTAAGTATTTTGCTGTCTACTCTATAATATAAAAAACAATGTTACTTTCGGAATTCATCGATCATAATAATATATTATTCCATTTTTATGGTTACAATAGTTATTGCCTGACATCAGTAAATATACACGGTTCAATATCTTACTAGTAAATATTGATTTTTATTTCGTTTTACAAATGAGCATACTCTGGATACTTTTACTGCTACCAACGTAAAATTAAACATTAAATTTTACATCTATTCCGTAGCGGTGGTATGACCAGCTATGACCAGCTTAAACAAGCTTAGACCATCGTCCTAAGTGGAAATACAGAGGTCCACACGTTATAAAGCGAAATTTTCACTTGGGGGTGGTGGTTGGGTGTCAAGGTAAATTCAGGAGAAACGATCAAGATGCGGAGAGGCACAACTTTAAGGATTAAATGTCTCGCGTCTGATGTGTCTAGATCAGCGTTTCTCAACGGGGGTTCCCCGGAAACCCAATGTTCCACAAAAGGTTCCAAAGGCTCCACGAGAAAAGGGGAAAAGTATTATAAACGAACAGTATAAATTTTATTTATTATTACCGGAAAATTTGACAAAGTAGTATTAATTTTTCCATAAACCAGTTATTCAAAAGTATACCACATGAACTACGATGAAAATAAAATGAGAAAGATATGGTATATAATTTTGTTTTTGTTCAAGGGGTCCCTTGAAACATGTAATTTATTGTAAGTTTCACTGAAAGGTAAAAAGAGATGCTGATCAAGATGTAGAGCCTAGCCGGCTTCATTCAGCTTCCTATTGCTTTTGCCTTTGTTTTATCGCTTTTGTTTTTGAATAACACGCATCGTAACAGCAGTGGTTTTTGTAGGAAACTTGGATTTCTCTATGAACCTGGATGTAACATTTGCCGATGATGTTACAATAGAAAATAAGATTAATAAATTTGTTTGAATTTAATGTGGCATATCCTCAACGTGGCTGTTGTAAATATAATTTGCTAAGGAACAGTACGGACAAAGAGGTGGGTTTTAAAGGTTCAAGTTGTAATTTGAAATCTGGTCGCCAATTAACATTTACGTGCGGAAAACCGCTAAGCTATATTTGGTGAAATATTAGCGAGAATCTTGATCGCAATTTATTTTCGGTAAACGGAATAATGACAGGTGTTCTATCCCAATGGAAGCAAATACAGGAATTGCTGGCTTCACGCCACTTGGAAGGGCATGAGTGCTGAAGAAAACTCTAGAATCCTCAGTCAATTATGAATAAATGCTGTGATAAGTCTGGTGCATTTCTACCGTTATAAAATGCATCAATAATTTGCTATCGAGAAAAGAGAAATGTTTTGATGCTTAGGAAAATATCCGATTGTTCTAAGGATAAAAAAATACTTGTGTGAATAGAAACGCTGTTTCCTGTAGATCAACTCTTGATAAAAAAAAAACATTGGTTTGACATGCTGAAGCGAGGTGATTTGTTGTTTTCCTGTAAGTTGTTTAATGTTGATACAAAGATATATATTTTGTGATTCAGCCAGGCGATCAACACAATAAGTGGTAAGCAGAAAATCGAGTTGTTTTGGCGTCTTCTTAAATGATAATCACATCACGGCAATCACATTTGTTCATCTTACCTTAACCTTTCCATAAGACATTCCAAATATTGTAATTCTACAGGGTGGTCTGAAAACCTTTAATACATGATCTATTCAGAAGATTTCATCAGTTTTAAGTCGTGTTCTTTTATAATATGTTCCAGTAATTTCAAGTTTTAACTATGAGTGTATTTTAAATTCGGCTTAGAACTTCTTCCATTCTCACATGTTCTGTCCATGATATTCCCTAGAACCCTATCTCTGTCGCTTTGTATCTATTTTTTCTCTCTGAGAAAAATGTTCAGAATCCACTGCCATACAGGGGTATAAATACACCATTGCAGTTCAGCACTCTTTTCAGTGTTTCGAATGAGATTTTCATATATCTTATTACTGTGCTTAATTTCGGAAAGGCTGCTTTCGCTATGCCGATGTGCTTTCGTATCTACGTTTTATCCGTTTTTTCGGCTGTTATTGTGCAAGTTAAATAATGGTAAATAATATTTTGCATAATTTCTTCCTAGATCAAAGATTTATCCGGCAAAATAGTTTAAAGACAAACACAATATCCTCTCAATCTTTCTCTGTCTAGAATCTTAACCTTTTCAAATCTTTGATTAACCATTATCTTCCACAAATATATCCGCATGTGTCTCCCTTACTCTGCAAATTATTGTAATATATATATATATATATATATATATATATATATATATATATAATGACATGACTTTGGAATCCTTCCGCTTCGTAATCTTTTTCTCAATAAAATAGCCCTAATCAAAACTAACTCAATAGAGCCTTAAGCATCTTCTCATCTAGAACAATATTTTACAAAGAAATCACCAATATAAAACAAACACTTATAAATAACAATTTCCTTAATACACTAGTCGACCAAAATATTAACACAATTTATTAAATATCTATATGGTAATAACAAAGAAAAAACGACTAACAACAATAACACTATTAAAGTCTTCTATAAAATCAAATGCACTGCAACTATAAACTCATTGAACTTGCTATAACCAACACCATCCACAAATGCATTAAACCCGTTAAACAACATAAATAAATAAAGTTAATAATAGACTAGACTAAATTTAAAAACTCTAACATAATTGTTCGAAATAATTCTACGCACACCAAACCGTTCCTAAACAAAACCCATGTAGAGTAAAGTTTTACTAGCTCATTTCTAGAATGTTTCTTACATAATAACCCTAGCATATTCATCGGACACTCAACCACACCTCTCTCACGTAGGCTCACATACCACCTCAATGACACTAGCGCCATAAAAACAAAATCATGTTGTAACAATACATGGCACCACTAGTAACCCATTCAATTCATCTGACATAAAAAAAATCTTAATAAGCAACACCAAAATCTTCTATAAAAACAACTGTAAAAAGACGACTACCAATTCTGGAAGCTATCCTCATAAATACCAAAAGATAATTAAAATAACATTTAATACTAGGAGAAAGATATATTAAAGATCAATCCCCTCCTTACAAATAATAAACTAACCCAATAATATCGCCTAATATATTCTATAAAACTAAAACATCCAATAACATATCTCTAAATAAAAACAAACGGCATGATGATGGTTGAGGATAACCGAAAGCGCTCGACAGAAAGCTTTTGACTCGGATCCCACTTTAACAACCTGGAACCAAACATTAAGGAACTTGCGAGAAAAAAAATCATCAAGCGGAAAAGTTTCGTAGTCTTTAATAATGTGACACTATTTAGGTCGCTAGAAAGAAAGAAGAAAAAAAAGTAAGGCGAGAATTAAATTTAGGTGATAAGAAGCCATCACAAAAAGGACACTAAGTGATGTTATTCTTTTTGACAAAGAGAAATGCTAAAAGTTTTATTCTCATTAGCGAGAAAAGTAAGGTCGCGGATGTTTCGGATTTAATCTGATTGATGTTACGGGGCGGCAAATAAGATACATCCAATCTGCCCATGGCAATGGTAAACATTTCAAGTTGGACAAGCGACCTCCCGCAGAATTCTAAAGAGATAAAAATTAAATAGGTCACCAGCTGACCGAAAACAAAAATGTCCGCTGACCACCATGAAGGAAAGATTAAGCCTTTGTCTATATGCAGAATATCATTAAGAGGAGCATCTGTTTATTGTCAGGGCTGGCTATGATAGCAAAACTATTTTATCGGAACAGTTAATTAGCGACAGAATGCAAATACGTCCAGTTAAACCATCCACTTGATGCTGGCGAAAATCTGATTGATGAATTCCAGGTGACATCCAGATAAAATTGAGATCAAGAGAGCACACTACGAGTCGTATTGGGTTGTTGTCGAGAAGAAAAAGAGAAGAAGGAAAAGAAAAAGAAAAAGGAAGATAATTTTTTTTCTTTGAGAAAGATTTTTTAAACCGAGGCCAGTCTAGCCACACCCACGCCGCTGAACGCCCATTGGATGAATGGTGGCGTGAGAGTTAGGCGGATGTAATCATGTGAAGTAGAAGGGGAGGCCTGTTGGCACACATTGAGGGGATAGGTGTGAGATGCCACTGTGAGAGAGAGGGGAAACCCGTTGACACCCTCTGAGGGTATGGTGAGATACCAATATGAGAACAGAAAAAGGTGGGAAGACGAAAGACTTCCAAAAATGGAAAATGATAAATTTTCCTTACCGAAAACAAAGAAGTGGATTGTGGATTTAGAACTATCAAGGAACCTCAAATCCCGACAAGGCCACCCCGGTTTTGGTCGGCGTGCATATAAGGAGAGTTGCAGCGAGTGAAAAGCAGTTCCAGTTGAGTTGGCAGTTCGAGTTAAATTCGCAGTTCGCAGCTGAGTTGGATTGAGATGGGCCCCGCCTCGCAGAGCTGACTAAGATTCGCGCATTATCGACCTCAACTTGTAATCAAGAACAATTTATTTTTGAAGAACGACTTAGACTCACACCACCAAAACAAGTTTTTACGAATATCACCTGAAGATACACCAAGAACCAGTTTCTTAAAGACCAAACAACTTAAGATATTAAGACTCGCCTAACAAACACAAAGTGTCACGAATCCATATAGCGGGTTGGGAAGAAGATGCAGTCCTGTATTCAGCAACCAGATATAAAGTATTCTTATCCTTTTTTTTAACACATTTGTACTTTTCGAGTTATTTTCTTTTCTTTTACATATACTTGTGTGGTGTTACCCTTGGCAGGAGTCAGCTTGCATTACGGCCCGGCGACTGATTGATTTCGTCTACCTAAGATCAAATCACAACGTGGATATGTTAGACTAGAAATCAAAACAGTTACTTCGGTAACCAGACGTTGGAGGCGAGATGGGAACGACAAGGCTAATACCGAATCTAACCAGATTCCCATCCGAATCAGCAAAAGGTTAGAACGTCACATTCGGTGCCGCGACCAATACCAAGTTACATTGGTCGTCACGCGGCCAGGCAGACATCACGATTGGAGCAGCGACACCGGGGGGGGGGCGTTCATAATAACGAAATACTGCAAATATATACATATATGACATGTTTTTATGTTTATACATTCTTTTTATAGATACAAATATTTAAGTAAATGCTCTGTTTTAAAATAACAGTATTAATAACATTTACCGGCCTGAATGTCCGAGAAATTTTCATAGAAAATAGTCGTCCACTGAGAGGAATCGAGCCTGTATCCTAAACGGAAGCTTCATTTAGCTTGACGTGGCTTTACCGATCGCGCCACGGAGAATTGCTCGCTTAGCAAGGTGGATTTTACTACTTTTAAACTTCAATCTTCCATGAATCTCTCACGTACATTCATATCTACTGAAAGCATATCCAAATGTAAACAAATGACGTTACACAATATCGAACCTGTATCTATGAATCTCTCACGTTTGAAACAAATGTCTTAAAATAATTGTCGGACTTTGTATATATATATATATATATATATATATATATATTAGTGAACATTGTAGTCAACACTCAGAAGCGACAGGCTGTTTCATACTAGACGCAATCTGCCTGACGATTGCGTCTATCATTTTATATCTATATTTACATACGCTCTATCTCTGATATTGATCACTTTATCTCTTAAATATAGCAGACCTTAAAACTATATCTTCATATATATATATATATATATATATATATATATATATATATGGTAAATCAAAATTCTGTTAACACTAATATGAGAGGAATCATTTATTCAGAGTTTACTGATCAGTTCCAATTGTTCCCCAGCACGATTGATGCACAAAAACACCGATTACCAATAAAATTTAGTGCGTTGACACACATGTGACAGGGAATGTTTGATGTTACACCTGTCCTTGAGTTCTTCGATATGTTTTTCGCTACACACGCGATCCTTTCTCATACCCCATAACCAGAAATCCATTGTAAGGCAATAAAGCCACTGAGATACAAGCGGTTACTGAGTGTGGAAAAATTAGAAAGCAGAAACATTAATAATGACGAGTACAAAAAGTGTAATCAGGAAGACAGTAGATAACGATTGACATTACATTTAATTTCTAACGAGTAATGTTAGCTGGAAAGCATGAAGTAGAAAAGGAGTTCCACAAGCGAGAAATGCAAGAATAGAAATATCTAGTCAACTCAGCTGCAAATTCTGATATATTGACGATAGTCTATGACTGTGCTTAAATTCAAAAAACTCTAGATACCATAGCAAAGATCTCGTTCAAATATTTACCACTAATAAATTTATAGAAAGTCACAAGGAGGCAACCTTATAGCGGTAGAAAAGTAACTGAAGTCGAGAAGCTAGATAAGGACAAATAATATTCCTGGTTCTTCTTTGGATTTAATCAAGGAACTCTAGATAAATAACAAGAGCAACGGACCATATACGGCAGCAATTATCTAGAAAGGGACAAATGGTAGACCTATAGTTATGTAGGATAGGTTCTGGAGAGAAAGATTATATATATATATATATAGTCATGTCTGTTTGCATAAATTGCAAAGATTACGTCTGCATATTTTTATTATTATCCTCTTATATTCACGAATATTATTCCGTATATTACAACTGAATATCTTGACTCTTTCAGTTGTAATATACGGAAAATATTCGTGAATACGAAAAGATTATGATAACGCAAGCAAGCATAATGTTTGTAATTTATTCAATCAGACATGACTAAAAGAGTATTTGCTGCCTAAATACACACACACACACACACACACATAAATATATATATATATATATATATATATATAGAGAGAGAGAGAGAGAGAGAGAAAGAAAGTGATTTATAATATATGTAGCTATGTATTTTCGAACCTCTTTATTCATAATAAAAAAAAATATTATTAATTATAATATAGAATATTTCAGATGATATTCATCTTGGCTGTTTTGAGTAGCGTTATATTGCATGTTTTTTCATATCTCTCAAGTCTAAAGTCAGATTTTTCTGATTAATTTAGTAGTTTTCAGAAGAGCTCTGTTAAATAACTACAAGATTTTTCTGTTTTAGTCATTATATTGATGTGTGACGAGCTATTTTACTTGCACACTGAAAATAAAATAATACATATATTTGAACATTGCAAACACAAATTAATTTTTCATTCAATTTTTCGAAATGAATTTTTTTTTTATTTTTGTCTATCCTTTTAAAACCAGAATGAACATTCACAACAATATATAACAAGAATATTAGAATTAACTGTTATATCTACAGTATTCTAAATGGACTGTTTTAAAATCACTCGGTATTGTGGAGAATTTGAGTGTTCAGGTGAGAGAAAAAGCAATGTACTTATCTGGGTTGTAGGTTCCTACTAACTAAAAGTGGTTACGTTTTTACTAACTTCTTACAGTTACTGGGGTCATGTGACTTTATTACTATGGATCACTGAAGTAGTTATAAAGAAAGTGTTTTCTTTTTCCTTTTTATCTTTCTTTTTTACTTAATGAAGCTTATTAGACTCTCATGTTATATCGCAGAAAGGAATCTTATTTCGCAACTTAAGGTAAGTGCTTTTGCTTCTTTTCCTCCGCCTGGACTGTCTGTAGATTTTGGTGGGGTTGAGATTTTATCGACATAATGTTGTAATAATATCATACATTACTAATTGAGGGTTAATTCTCTTATTTATTATTAATAGGTAGAGATTGAAGTATTTTGAATCTTCCTTTAAAGTAAATGCTATATAATATTTTAATATTATCTAATAATTTTAGCATATTGAGTTCATGTTATGTTATATCCCATAGTGCCTTTCTGTTCGAACCAGAAAATGTGAATGTCATATAGGATTACAGTAGTTTTAACGTCTGTCCGTCTTCAGGTGTCTATTCAATCTACGAGTAAGGACTTTTCTCCTTCAGCTTTCCATTGATTTTGTATCAGTTAATTCTCTCTAGTCTTTTCGCATAGCATGTCAGATTCTCCGGCTGAATAATATACATTTCTATCTCTACTTGACCAGAGAATCCACGACTTCGAGGAAAATGGATATTCTTTAACGAAAGCTTTCATCCACTGTTGTCCTTTGGACATATAAGTAGCCTTCATTCTAATATCTGTAGTCATTTGATGGAATTGGAAGGCGTGCTTACTTTCTCCATCAGAAATTCCAAGATTCTAATAATGTCTTTGCTATCTTGACTCAAGCGTTTTTCCCAAAAAGACACATGTGAAATCTTAAATTTAAGGGATTTATATCGAACGTTGAATTAGGTGCGTTGACAACGGTGGAAATTATTGTTTATTGTTTAAAATGTTTTTTTCATTGACACTCTACGGACTATTGATGTATCTGTTTATATGAACTAAAATTTAATATTGTATACTGCTTCAGTTGAGGGGAATTGATTAATGGTTGACTGAATTCTATACATGCTCACTACACAGTGAAATAGGCTTCAGCGCATCAACTCTACGGTTTAGAGATTTATTTGATTAATGTTTCACAAAGCTACAAGAGAGAGAGACAGAGAGAGAGAGAGAGAGAGAGAGAGAGCAGACATTATGCATGATTAGATTTCTTTTATCATTCATCAACGCTTAAATTCCTTCTCTTCTGGAAATGCTCATTTGAATACTGAAACGTCTGAATGATTGGCAACAATATTCGTACCCTCCATGAGGAGTGAATTCAGTAGATAAGAATATTTTCCGAGATAAGTTAGCTAATAATCGATCAATAGCTTATACATATATACGAGTGT